>OY747127.1:90494809-90991574 GCA_963556465.1 Berberis vulgaris | reverse complement strand
ATGGACTCCTCCATTGATGCTGTGACTACCACCACCATGAGTCACTAAACCCCACGCAAGGTGAAGAGGTGAACTCCTAGATGTAACGCACTAAATTAGTAATTGATTCGCTTTAAGTGTTCACGATGAATAATGATGTTTGATGATTCTCACTTTCATTTAATAAAGAAATGTATGTTATTTTAGTGACAGAGATTTCATAGATTTCTTCGTAGATTTTTATTACTCCGGTGATTATCTTTTCTTCTCCATATAAGCTTAGTCACGCTTTTCTTATGTGTGGAATGTTTAAGGATTAATTGATTCCGGTAGGTTAGTTATATATGATCGTCATTTATTACGGTATTGTCTCCGGATATATCGTAAGTTTAAGATATCACATATGACAAACCTTTGTGTTTTCTTAGGAAAAGTGAAATCTGAACTTCATTTATATTAGGGTTTTCTAATGATTAAAAGATTATTTTTCCGATTACGTCGTTTGGGATGTGAAACACGTAGTTGAGTCATCATAGCGAATCAATATTAATTGGCGTGTGAAGTCTAGGAGGGATTCTTGGAACCTTGTGATTTTCTCAAACTTAGTTTTCTTTAAATTAAATTCAATTTCGTGTTTTAAATTTGTTAGAATTTATTTAGTTTCGCATAGTTTGTCTTCCTCAACCTTATTTTGTAGATCGTTTTTCCTCGTGGGATCGACACCCCATTCTTTACTGCAATTGACCGCGTGTATTGTTTGGGCGTAATCACAACTCGATCCATAACAAAGTTGATACATGATCTTCTTTCAAGCTAAAGTCATCATGCCAACAAAAAGCTTTAAATCAGACACCACGTATAGGATTGAATCCCTTGCAAGAACTTTTTTTTGCTTCCGTCTCGGACTGTAACCTCACCAACACATGACGCGGATCAAGAAGACCCATCGATAAATTTCCCAAAATTCCAAACGTTTGATGGATCGAGTTGTGGATCTCTTCCAACGTAGGCCGGTAACTTGAGAACTTAAGAACTATAACATGCTTTTCCATCAAGGATTCTCCTCGAGATTCATATGTGGCAGTGATGCCAATGGCTTGGTCTCCTTCTTTGCGAAATCGAGTTCCTTCAACTGATGAATGATTACCTTCCTCCATGTGAATCTTCCCTAGAATATGTGCGAAAGAAGGTTTAGGCATTTCAACCTCATCAGCCCCAAGCTCGGCTGAGGGAGGCGTCTCCTTGACGGCTAAAGGAGACGCCATGGGAGAGACCGATCGACCTAGAATAGGCGGCCTAGATCGCTAGCTGCTGTGATCTCAAGGTAAGGAAAATAAAGAAAAAATTCTGACTAAAAGCCCCTAATCGCCCTTGACTCCATAGTTAAATAGCCAATCTTAACTACTTTTTTTTTTTTTTAATTTTTTTTTATTAATGGTACCATTAATGTGTCAATCTCTTTTTTTTTTTTAACTACGTAGACAGTTAGTTCTCTATAAAAACATTGTTTATAGTTAGTTAGGTTGTATGGTTAATCTGAAAAAAAAAAAAAAAAAAGTCATGCTCATGAGCATAACATGCACATAAAGAAGTCACAGACAAGGTTGTTGACCCAATCCCTACTTCACCATATACAACAAAGCCTCAATCACATCATCGCCATATCTACTCTACTTACCTCTCTAAAGAACACTTATTAGAAACTTAGAGATCGAGGTTTAGACATCCATAACGCCTCTGATGCTTCAACCTTAACTACCAAATATTCTCTTTAAGTCTACTGTTAGTGTTAATGACATCAGAGAAGCTCACCATATATTAATCCTGGAAAAAGGGACATGCTACCAAACATTATTCATCCATTAAAGAGACATACACAAACAAAAAGCTACTAAAATTTTTATTTATAACAATAAACACATTACAATAATAGAAACGGAATCTAATCGTTTCGGAGACACAGTTCATAGACTCATTAGAATCATGCTCAGAAACAAGAACATAGAAATAAATGCAGTATGTCATTACAAGATGCAAAAAAGTACGAAAAAACATATACACTCCTGATATAGATTTCATTCTCAGAAATCAACACTTAGCATTCTATCACGATGTAAAACACAAAAGGAAAAAGAAAAAGTATTACATTGCAAAATAATGCAATTCCAAGTTTCACTATATGTTCTTGCATATCTAAAGCTAGATCTAATTTTACTCCAATGAAAATAGGTGATAACTTTCAATTATTCACTGTACCATTTGCACATGAAAAATGGAAACTGCAAGAATGGATACCGCTAGTAGATGGAAAAAGATGAACTCACCACTGTTTTGTGTGTGTATTTGGTTCCGCTAATGAGGATGAGTTTGTCCAAGTGAGCGACCAAATGTACCAGAGAAAGATCGATGAAAAGGAAAACAAAGTGGTGTTCCTGTTCGGTAAAAACAAAAACCAATGAATCAGAGACAATAATCCCTGAACACCATCCTCTGACATATTCTAGCTAGTGATCAACTAATCTCATGTATCAACTTCTTAACATATGGCACATATATTTCAATATATGTCAGTTAGCTAGATCATGTATCAACTTCTTATTCCTAAAAAAATCGAAAGAACAACAACAATGTCCCCAAATGCGGGGATGACAAAACGGAGCTCCGAAAAACCTAATTAATAGGTGGATAAAACATCTTGCTGATCGAAGGGCATTTCTCCAGTGGGGATTCTTTTGGTTGTCTGATATGCCCAGAGTATTCCCAGTAGCTCTGGAACCCATTTTCCTTTGGCCTCATCAAGCTTTCTTTTGATCGCCTCCAGGATGGTTCGGTTGGTAACCTCCACTTGGCCATTGGCTTGTGGGTGCCCTGGTGAAGAGAAATGGTGATTGTTGTTCAAAGTTTTGCATAGTTTTTAACCTTGATACCCTCAAACCGAGTTTCATTGTCGCTGAACAATACTCTTTGGATGCCAAATCTGCAAACGATGGTTGCCCATATGAATTTTTCTATCTGGAACTGCCCTATCTTGGATAGAGGCTCGGCCTTGATCCTCTTGGTGAAGTAGTTGACAGCCACTAGAAGGAACATTTTACCAGTTGAAGTTGGGAGTGGTCCGGCGATGTCCATCCCCCACTGCGCGAATGGCCACGGACTTGTCATCGGCATTAGTGCTTGGGCAGGCATGTGTGTATATGGCGCGAACCTCTGACATTTGTCTCACTTGCGAACAATATCTTTGGCTTCTCGTTGCATTGTCAGCCAATAGTATCCTAGGGTTAAAGCTTTGTGGGCGAGCCCCCCCCCCCGGATGATTTTCGCATATACCGTCATGGATCTTTCTAGGACCTAACTTGACTCCGGAGGTGATAGACATCGCAGCAGGGGTCCTGTCACTGATCTCCTGTAAAACTTATCGTTTAGGAGAGTGTACATCGCTGCTCTGCTTTTGAGTTTTCTGGCTTCGACTTTCTCGGTCTGTAGGATTCCGGTTTGCGATGTATTTGAGGATCAGAGTCATCCAATTTGGCGATGTGCCTGTAGCGCAGACATCTTTAGGCTCTTCTTCGTCGAGGCTTGATTGCTTTTGGTATTCGATGAGGCAACTTGAGACTTTGTCGGAGGCTGTGGTCTCTCCCGCTAGCGCGACAACTCTTTTGTTGTTGACTCAAGGGCACTGTATGAGTTTGCACCTCTTGAACCTGCCCATTATGCCAGTTACCTTGTCGCGGTAGGCTATCATGTAGGGGTCCTTGCTGTTGAAATCCCCTTTGACCTGGTTGACTACCAGTCTTGATTCATTGTATGTCGTTAGGTGATCTATCCCAATCCCCAAGGCTAGCTTTAGGCCGGATAGGATGGCCTCATATTTCGAAGTGGGAAAGTCGAATCTAATGTCTTTTTCGAGGGTGAAGCCACTTGGAGAGTGGAGTGTAATCCCGACTCCTCTTGTTTTTCCTATCGATGATCTATCACAGCGCAAGGTCCATTCCTGGATGCTTGAATCTGATGTCTGAAGATCTGTTTTAGTTCTTCCCCACTGGTGAACTTGGCGATGAAGTCCGCCAGTGCCTTGGCTTTGATGGCGATTCTTGGAGCATAGCTTTTGTCAAACTACCTAAGTTCTATTGACCAATTCACCATCCTGCTGGATAACTCTGGTTAATGCAGTACCGAGTGGAGCAGGTGCTTGGTTAGAACTGTTATAAAGTAGGCCTGAAAATAGGGTTTTAGTTTCCTCGAGGATACAACCAGTACTAGGGCTAACTGCTCAAGGTCCGGGTAGTGTGCTTCTGCTTCCACAAAAGTTTTGCTTGCGTAATACACTGGTTTCTGGGTTCTCCGGTCGTCCCGTACGAGGGTTGAGCTGACAGCGTTGTTGGAAACAGATAAGTATAAGTAGAGTGTTTTCCCCATCGCCGATTTTGGGAGTAGTTCTAAACTCCCCATGTATGCTTTCAAGCTTTGAAAGGCTTGTTCACATTCTTCATCCCATGAGAATCTTTTGTTTTCTCTTACTATTTTAAAGGAAAGAAGGCATTTGTCGGATGATTTAGATATAAACCTGTTGAGTACTTCTACCCTCCCAGTCAGGCTCTAAACGTCTTTGATATTGGTAAGGGCTTTCATGTCAAGAAAGACCTGAATCTGTTTTGGGTTAGCTTTGATTCCCCTCTTGTTTACTATATAGCCTAAGAATTTTCTAAACACAGCTCCAAACGTACACTTTTGTGGGTTGAGTTTCATCTGGTATTTTCTGAGCTGGTTGAATGCTTCAGTGAGGTCTCCTATGTGGTCGGGGTTGCAGAGGTTCTTGACCAGCATATTGTCGATGTAGATCTCCATATTCCCGCCGATTTGTTTTTAAACATTTGGTTTACCAGTCGTTGGTTTGTAGCACCTGCATTCTTTAAGCCGAACGATATCACCCTGTAAGAGTATATCCCTCTCTCAGTTATGAAAGAAATATTTTCTTGATCTGGGGATTGTAGCCTGAGTAGGCGTCCATGAATCTTTGTTGGTTGTTCCCGGATGTGGCGACCAGGATCTAATCAATGCGGGGGAGCAGGAAGTTGTCCTTCGGGAAGGCTTTGTACAGGTCTGTGTAGTCTACACGCACTCTCCATTTCCCATTTTTCCTTTTTACCAAAGATAGTGTTTGCTAGTCAGTCTGGGTATCGTGCTGCCTTGATCATGTCCGTGTTGAGTAATCGCTGCACCTCATCGGGTGCCAGGGGTTTCTTCTTCTGCCATATAGTTTTCCTCTTGGGGTCCAACTCTAGGTGATGAGTGATTATTGATGGGTCGATTCCCATTGTGTTTCGCATGGTCCAGGCGAAGACGTTCTGGTTCTATTGTAGCAGTTTTGTGAGCTATTCCGCCAAATCTTTGCTCAAACAGGAATCTATTTGGATAGCTTACTGTTGAGAGGGTTGTCAAGGTAGACTGTGTTGGTTTCTTCCTCCGGTTGGCGAACATTGGGCTCGCCTTGTGGGCTTACAAAAGCTTCGTCGTCTGGAATAGGTTGCTCTCACTTGGCTTCTCGGGCGAGATTGAGAGACATCTTGGTCACGGGGATAGCTGTTAACAGAGAATCGCTCGGTAGCAATGTCGTCATGCACTGGCATTCTCTGGGGATTACTTGGTTGCCTATTAAAGTACCGACTATTTGGGTTATCGAATACCTGGTGCGTAGGTGTAGAGTGGTGATTGCCATTCCCATTTGGTGTATCTAGGGTCTCCTCAAGACTGCATTATATTCTGAAGGTGCGTCGATCACTATGAACTCTTGAAACATATATTTTTAAGTTGGCATCTCTCCTGCTACTACTCTAAGTTGTATTTTTTCGACCGAAAAATGCTTTTCACCACTGAAATAGATCATCGGACGGTTATCAGGGGTCAATGCATTTTCCTTTAGTTGCATGTTGCGGAACGTGTGGAGAAATATGTCGTTCAATTAGCATCCAGTGTCCACCAAGGATCTCCTTACTTCCCAGCTTGCCAGGGAGATCTTTATTACCTAGGTGTCATTATGTGGGAGTTGGATGCTCTGGAGGTCTTCGTTTGTAAAGGCTAGGGCATGGGATGGTCATGCCTTTGGGCATGCAGTGTTAGTTGTTCGCTGCGTATTGCTTGGACCCTCGTATCTCTGAGAGCCATTTTCCAGGACCTGTTTGATAGTTCAGACTCGAAGTGGGCCCATGAAGCACGCATATTGCGGCCGCCGATTCTCCTTTTTCCCTTCTATTGGGGATTCCTCCCTGGGCTCGGCTTTACTCTTGATTGTCTGTTCTTCCTCTAGGGTGATGTAGCTCTGTGCTTCATTTTCCAAATCCGCCATATTTGCTGGTGGGTCCAGAGTTAGGAAGTTGTAGAACTTACCTTTCCTCAGACTGTCAATGAAGGCCGAGATGACCGTTGTGTCGTTGCACACATTGAGGGAAGTTGGATCGCCGCTGAAGTGCGTTAGGTACACCTTCAATGTCTCGTCAGGCTTTTGTTTCATTAACTTGAGCATCTTCCCTGTCAACTGGATTTGCTGTGTAAAAAATTGATCCTAGATCAGTTTCGGAGTTTGTCAGTGTTGTTGTTGTTCCGGGAACATGAGCTTGTTGTTTATGCGTTGCTTGCACCGTCGAGCAGTGTTCTAAAAAAAGGTCTGGGCGGCCGCCTAGGCGAGTTGGGTGGGCTAGGCAGCCTCCCAGGTGGGTTTATTGTTATTATTATTATTATTATTATTATTATTATTATTTCTAGTTTGATAAAATAAAATTAAGACTCTATTTTTCTTATACATTTTGCATATGTATATTGGCATTGAATTGGAAGTAATTTATATGATATAATGTTTAACTTTTATAAATTATAGATTATAATAAATAAATAAATAAATAACCGCCTAGGCCCCCGCCTAGTCGTCTAGGCGTTAATGCCCTATTAGCCACCCACTGACCACATAGCGTTATTTAGAACACTGTTGTCAAGAGCGGTGAAGTAGCGCAAGGCTGAGCGTTTGACGTGTTCCCTTGTTCTTCATTGATGTGTGATCTGGTGGTCACCATCTCTTTGTATTTGTAAGAGAGATGATGCTAGTGAAAGGCTAGGAACTTTGTTGTACCTACCGATGAAGCCAAACTGATGCAGTTGATTTTCGCTCTCTGCTTTGACCTTGACCTGCAAACCTGTTGACCTACACAAGGAATGCACATGAGCCACAAACCACTGTTGTGGTGGCCGATGACACTCTGATGCTAAAGTCAGATAGTGACTTGATGAAGGCATAATGGTGTAAACATAGAATTTGTAGCGTACATTATCTTATCAACCTCATGTATTATTTATAGTGCTGGAGTCCTGGTTCGACCAGGCTATCGATAACGTAGTTTTAGGAAAAAAGATCTTCGTGAAAATCCTTGTCTAATTAGAAGTTGTGCAGTGAAGAGGAGTTTCACTGTTAGCCTTGTGCTCCTAGATACGCGAGAGATAGTTCTCATTCCAGAGTTGTCCATAGATAGAAGTCTCCACGTGAGACATATACTCTGATATTTGTTTCTTAGCCGGAAGCAAAGTGTTGTTGTTTTGCCTGTCTGAAATTGATCCTTGAGATACTTTCCTTGGCAAAGCGTATGAGTATTGAGGATAGCTGTGAGATGTGTGGGCTTAGCGGGCTGCAATGGTTTCGGGTCCATTGGGCGGATTGCATTGTTGGGGCTTAGAATTGCTTGGGCCAAGTTAGTGTAGGGCTGACACTTGGGCCTTATATTCCTCGAGATCATCGTGACATGTGTATGGTGCAGAAGAGGGACCCTTACGATGTATCATCACAAGTCATGAGAAATCAGGACACAAGTCGGATATATATAATAAAAACTTCTGGTCTGATCAACTACAAAGTAAAAATTGACTAATGAGTCAACTTAACACAAAATTTCGAGTTGCGTACGTCGAACCAACGAAGTAAAACTTGAACAAATGAGTCAACTTAAAGACAACTTCGAGCTGACTAGTGCTTCAAATAAACGAAGTAAAAGTTGGATGAACGAGTCAACTTAACACAAAAAAGTTCAAGTCGACTGAGATGTCGAACCAACTAAGTAAAAGTTGGATGAATGAGTAAACTTAACAAAGAAAACTTCGAGTCGACTGAGATGTCGAACCAACGAAGTAAAAATTGGATGAACGAGTCCACTTAACATAGAAAACTACAAGTCGACTGAGACGTCGAACCAATGAAATAAAAGTTAGACGAATGAGTCAACATAACACAGAAAATTTTGAGTCAATTGAGACGTCGAACCAACGAAGTAAAAGTTGGACGGGCGAGTCAACTTAACACAGAAAACTTCGAGTCGACTGATGCGTCGAACCAACAAAGTAAAAGTTGAACGAACTAGTCAACTTAATACAAAAAACTTTGAGTCGACTCACTCGTCAGACCAACGAAGTAAAAGTTGGAAGAACAAGCTAAGTCAAGTACAAAACAACTTCGATTGACTAGTACGTCAAACGAACGAAGTAAAAGTTGGACAAAGGGTCAACTTAATCCATAAAACTTCAAGTCTACCAATACGCCGAACCAACGAAGTCAAATTGAATAATGAATTGACTTGATTCAAAAAGCTACGGATTGACCAATATGTTAAACCAACAAAGTAAAAATCGAGGCAAAAAATCAAATTCCCTGCAGAAGTTCCAATGCATCAAGAAGGATAAAGTCAACTCTTCTCAAGACAATTAATGCGTCAAAGCGTGAAAATGGCCATAAAAGAATATGAAGTAATGCCCGATATGATTACAACTGGACTAAAAAGGAGCAAGCAACATACAATGAGTCGACAAGATAAACTACGAAAACATGCAATACCAAAAAAGAAGCTCTTGTCATTAACAATACTATTCTGTTACATCCGGAAAAGAAGATGAAGGAGTAAGAGTAGGAGAAGAAATGGAGGCAGCCACAGGATCGTCAGCAACATCATCTAAAGGAGAGGGCGAAATTATCTCTTCAAAAAAGGGAGGAAGCAATGACTCTTCAACCATTAGGGCGCTCGAAGGGGTCGGGGAAATTTCTTCACCGTCATCATTTTCGAAAGCTTGATCAACCAAGTGACGATACCTGGATAAATCCATACCGAGCCCCTCAAAATAATCGAGAAGCTCAACACGCCCATCAACAACTCAGTTCCAATTTTTAGCTTTGACAATGCAAAGCTTGTCCTTGGTAGTAGCGAGTTCACTTTTTGCCGCGACAAGCCGTCCCTTGGTGGTGGCAAGCATAACGGAAGTATCTGCGTTGACTTCATCGAGTGCAACCAACAACTGTTCCACCTGCCTCTCAGTAATATCGTAACTAACAAATTGTTCTATCAGCAAAAGAAGCCTCATCATAAGCTGCCTTCTCAGCAGATAACTCCTTATCCACATCACATAACGAGCATGAACCCCTTCTAACTTGGCTCTCAAGGACTCAAGCTCAACAACAGATTTATCCCACATACTTTTCGCCTCAATCAACAAAATCTGAGCAGCGCAATTTTCTCCGACCCTGTGCATTGTGCTCTCAACATGTCGAATTGGGAAAGGACGTAAGAAAACACCAGCAGCAGTGCTGCCAACTATTTTTCCAAAAAAATCACTTTTACCCTCCAGCGAGTAGCAACCATAGCAGGAACGGGACTAGGAGTGGCAGTGGGAACAAGAGAGTCCAGACAGGCAAGAGAATAAACTAAGAATCCAGCCGCATCACTGATGTTAATAAAAGGAGAAGGAGGAAAGTGAACCTCAAAACCCTGACCACCACCGACAACCTCTTTAGACTGTTCCACTGCCAACTAGAATTTTATCATCAATAGCCTGGGGATTATAGTCAGACCATTCAACAATGTCTGAAACACAATAGGAAGAAAGAAGCCTATTTTCATTATTGTCCAACAAACGAGTAATCTCTTACTCGCTCCTCTCCTACACCAACCTCATCTCCTCAGCTTCCTCAAGAGATGCGCGATCCCCTTTCATAGCATCTTCGCAGGAAGGACTTGGACGAGAGGTAGCTTCTGTAACATCCTTACCAGGACACAGACGAGATGCAGTCCGGGCAAAACCATGAGTAGAAAGCCATTTCTTCGTTGGAACCGACTAGGATCTACCGATAATCGCCTCCATGGACTAATGGGCCTCGCAAGGTTCCTCTTTCTGGAAACCAAGACTACGACATTGACAAGAGCATTGAAATCCGTAACATGTCTATCCGAGCTCACTTCCAAATCAATGCTAGCACCACTAATACTAGCAGCAATATCCTCAGCACAAAATTCATTAAGCAAGACTTGTTTCGCTTCTTTTATGGTGTACAAACCACTACGATCCAAAATGTCCTAAAAACGAAATGCCTCCACAGGAAACTGGGGAAGCTTCAAGAATTGGTCATTGATCCTCTGCTCCTCTACAGTTAACTGGAGATCCTTCCGTTTGTTGAGAACTCGAAACGATAAAAAGTTCAAGTGACCTTGCAATTGGAAGTAGCCAGAGTTAACAAAAAGCATAAAACGAAGACCTCAACCAATCGCGGATGTCATCGTTAAGTTTCGCAAAACAGGCAGGATAACGGAGGAAGCATATATCCTTGGTCACTATCAGACCAACCACCAAATGCAAAACCCTCACATTCAAAGGAATGCCGGACAAATTATTCATCCCGTAAGAAGAAACCATTACTCACGAGCCATTAGGACCCATTTGAGTAGGAGGAATGCCCAAGAAGCCCAAATACTCCCAAAACAGCTCTGAAACTGGGAACCGAAGGCCAGAAGAAAACATGCACGGATAAAACGCAATGTTCCTAGACCTTGGATGACAAGGACTGTCATTTAGCCTAGGCCAGATAATCTCGAGGTCGAGGGGAAAATTGTAGTCAGAACGAAGGTTGTCCAGCATCGTGAGAAGCTTTTTTGGGAGAAAAATGTGCCGCACAAATAGCTAGCGGCTTACTTAATTTATCGCCAACTGACATCGTTAAAGAGCAAAAAAGCAAAGAGAACGAAAAAGGTGAAAAAGGAAACAAATCCTAATTTCTAAGATAGAGTAAATGGGGAAAAAAAACCCGTCACATTCCCTTTATAGAGCCAAGCAACGAAGGGACAGCTCATGGGACAACGTGCGAGATTTGATGGCTACGTGAAATCGCAAAAAATGTGCAAAAAAATGAACGGGCAAACAATGAGTTGAGACCAATCTGCAAAAAGTTACTGACAACATTAAATATAAGGCAATGATGGAAATGAAAGACAAACCGTCACGAAGTTACTGGCCACGTCAGCATACCCACTAAGGGAGGGAGCAGCTAATGATACATAAAAATAAATTGTCATCGAAGCCATACACGTGGCAGAAAGCATCCATCACGATAATCCGGAGTCTCGTCTATTGGGTCAGCTCGTAAAACTCAAGAAGGTTAATGCTAACTATAGAAGCCCAAACAAGGCCGATTATAAGAAGACATAATCAATGCCCAAATCTATGCTCGAACGAATCAAAGCCCAAATTCAGGCACGACACGAGTTCTCTAATAAAGAAGGGGAACATTGCACAAAAAGAGTCGTGGAGGGAGTTATGCCTCCACGAATGCATCTCCATAAAGGAGGAGACTGTTAAGAGAAACATCTCATTCCGTTGCACTGCACATGCTTAAGTCACTCAGAGAATTAATCACAATCATTATAAAAGGTAAAGGGAACATTCGACAAAGGGATGCAACTTTAACTGAGTTTTGTCTAGATTTACTTCATTCTTTAAACAGAGTTGTTGTTTTCAGCATCGGAGTGCTTTTGGCCACAAAAAAGATGGTATTTAGCAGTTTAACATTTGTTTTGCAGGTCAAACTCTAAGGAGGACGAAATTTGGACGCATCACGATCAATTGAGATTCTATCTGTAAACAATGTATCTCATAGTTGCACGGTATTGCGCCTGATTCCTATTGTTGTCCTAGTTCAAAATTCTCCAGACCCAAATACAAAAGCCTTCCACCAAGCTCCTCTGCATGCCTTATTTTTGGCCACTTATTCGCCTTCTTTCATCCAAATGCTCCACCTAGTTTTGAAATACTCAGTAATATAGCTCGTGTCTATGGTTTCCAAAATTCTTCCTGGTCTGGGAAACCAGCGAGGTTGCTGCCTGGGAGGGGGCAAAAATACACTTTTGCCCCCCCCCCCCCTCTTTAACAACCTTTTTGGAAAAAGTGTTTAAAGAGGGGGGGCAAAAGTGTATTTTTGCCCCCTCAGGCAGCAAACCAGGCAAGGGGACCCAGGCCCTGTAGAATTACTCCTATGGTTTTATAGTCCTTCACAAGTTTGGTACCCATTCTGTCATTTTGGTTTCATCCAAAGGAGCAGTCATGGAAGTAAACAAATGACAGTCTTATCAGGCATAAAACCCAAGCCTAGTTTTTAACATACAACGCAATGCCAAGCACAAATTCTTACTGGAAAAATGCACGAAAACTTTTGCACAATGAAAATATCGCGCGCGGAAAATGTTACAAAGTCGGGAAAAAACTAGAAAAAGGGTGGTGGATGATTTGGTGAATTTTTTTAGGAGCAAAACAGATACTGTGATAGATGTAAGAGCTTTTATTTGTGTGCACTGTGAATGTATTGGGAAATGTTGTGTACTCCAAGGACATGTTTGGGTACAACGATAGCAGGAATGGATTTGGATGCAAAAAGTGAATGTGTTTGATGCTACTAAGTATATTTTCCCACCTTAGCACCGTTCTACTTGCAAGGGTCGAGATGTAAGATGGGCGAGCTCGTGCGAATTGCAAACAAACTGTGGGAAGATACAGTGAAGGAGTGTTGAGCCTCGAGACATGTTGGATGCATTCCTTGCTAATGACTGCTGTGATGATCAGATTGGTGATGATTATTATTATTATTATTATTATTGATGTGTCCAAATTTCGTTCTCCAATGAGTTTGACCTGCAAAGCAAATGTTAAACTGTCAAAGACATTTTTTTGGTGGCTGAAGGCACTCGGATGGTTAAATCATCAACTCTGCTTGAAGAATGAAGTAATCTGGACAAAACTCAGTTAAAGTTGCATCGTATAAATAGGATAATCGAATCGACCTCCCCTTCTCATACCTTTTCCTTTACCTTATATAATGAGTGAATTGATGAATGCATTCAGTTGTGTGTGTGACTTAAGTTCGATTGGCACAATGAAGGGGGACGTTTATTATAACAATCTCTTACTTCATTTAGATTGAGTGATTTCCTCCATCTCCCTCATAATAGTCCATCAATATTTATGATGACTTGTCAGGGGTACATTACGACTTTACTCTATAAAAAAAATTAGGAGTCTAAGGACTAGACCTAATACATCAGAATAAAACAAGACCCTAATTCACCAAATAAAAAACAAGACACTATGGGCTAGTCCTAAATCACCAAAATACCCAAAAACCAAACAAAAACTTGAGGAAACTAAGGACCAGCCCTACTTCACCAAAGAAAGTAAATCAGGAACCCATGGACAAGTCACTAGAGACCCCATGCATCAAACAAACAATTGAGTAATAAATCACTCAGCTGCCAAAGACGTGCCCAAAGAAGTAATACAAAAAACCAAAACAGAGGGGATGCTCTCGAAGTAAAACTAAGGACTGACTGTGTTAAATAACAAAGACGCTGCTCTGTTTTTTAACTAAAACAAATGCATTTTCCAACAGAATGAAAACGTTCCAGCACAGTTGAAGCAGTTCCAGCCAATAGAAAATCAACAGTTCTAGCAGAAAATCTAGGGTTGAACAAAAAACCGATTAAACCGACCGACCCGATCTAAACTGAACCGATTGGTTCGGTTTAAATTCGGTTCGGATCGTTTTCGGTTTCAAAAAATTCAAAACCGAAGTGGTCAGTTCGGTTTTCGGTTTCTATGTGATTTTAACCGACCAAACGGAACCGACCGAATATATATAATAAACAATATATATTTTATATATAAATAATACAATAGGTTTAAAATAGTCGGTCGGTTAAGTTTTACTTCGGTTTTGATTCGATTTTAGTCAGTTTGGTTCAGTTACGGTTTGCATAAATTAAAATCGGTTCGGTTTCGGATCGGTTTTATTAATGGTCGGTTCGGTTTCGGTTTGAAAATGTTAAAACTGACCTAAGTCGGTTTGGTTCACGGTTTAGGTGAAAAACCGAACCGTCGGTTCGGTTTTCAGCCCTAAGAAAATCATCAAAGCATACCCAAATTAAAAAATACGAATTCATCTCCGAGCTAGCTTCCTCTTACCTCCTCTTATGTATGTTGTATGCAATTTATTCGGTCTTACCAAAGCTAGTACTCTATCAGGCAAGCCTCTTGCATCAAACCATCTTGCAATCCGCTCCGTATGTGTAGCATGACGATCTCATTAACAAAGTAAAACATGCCTAGATGAATGCCAAATCTGCTGGCAAAGCCCACTGAGGCGGGTACCAAGAGGTTGGACCTGATTAGAAATGCCCTACTAAGCCCATAAGTCGCTTGGTCAAGCCCAATACCAGTAAGACCTAATAAGGCAAATATTTAGAAGTTTGACCTAAGACAGGTAGGCCAGCAACACACTGACTCCTATTAGAAAACAAATATAAGAGTATAAGTCGTGCATGAAAACTCTCATGTATGGACAACACTATGCAAGAAAATGATTCCTAACGGATATTAGAGTACAAGTTGTGTATGGAAACTCTTCTGCATGGACGACTCTCAACTAGGAAATGACCTCAAAATATATATATTTCCTTAAATACGCCACTAAAGATACGCTACAAAACCCAATTTATAGCATTATACCTTTCTCAAGCTTTGTCTAACTTAAGCATCGTAGTGTCATCAGCCGCCACAACGGTGGTACTTGGCTCACATTTGTTGCTTGTGCAGGTCAAGGTCAAGGAAAACGAAAATTGGTTCATCGGTTTGGCGACGTCCATGGAGACTGATAAAGTTCCTAAGAAAACAAAGATAACACCCCTTTGGCACAGTCTAGAAAGATGGTAATACAAGATCTTGTACCAATGGAGAAATCGCGGAGCATTCAAACGCTCGAACTGGTACAAAACCACCACCTCCGGTGGTGCCAGTCACGAGGAGGGAGCCATCTCAGGCCCCCTGATATTCACATAATTATTACATAATATATCCTTTAATTTATACATGTTAGTGTTTCGATTATTATATTTTATAATAATTATTTCGTTTTCATGTCTTTGTAGGAATTTGAGTGTAAACGATGAAATCATATTAAGGCGACAAGTTAAGGAACGACAATTAATCGATTCCAACGGTGGTATAAAGCAGTCACAAACCTAAACCCGAAACCTAATTCATAACCTAAACCCAAAACCTAATTCATAACCCAAACCCAATCCATAACCTAAACCCAAACCCAATGCCAAGCCCAATCCTTCTCCTACCCTCATTGATGAATCATTCCCTCATTTCATCCCTATTCATCTTGATAATTTGCTATAAATAGAAGATAATAGGGAGGAAGAGAGGGAGGAAGAGAAGGGAAAAGAAGAAAATTAGAAATCAAAACCTCTTCCTCAATGGAGATTTCCTCAAAGGAGCTCCTCTCTCAAAGGTGATTCACAATCACCCTCACCACTCATCCATCTCTCACTCACTCCACTCACTCAGCACACAGTCACCTCGCCATCGCCACCACCGAGCACCGCAACCGCCACCGTCACCACCGTGAAACAGGGGTGTGACAACCCTGTTTCACGTCCAATTTTCACTCCACCACCACTCTCTGCTCCTCTCCCCTGTCCACACAACTGCCACCACCTCCGCACGAGTCCCACCACCACAACAGACCACGAAAAGCCGCGACAGAACCACCGCAACCACGCCGCGACAGAGCCTGTTTCGCCTCGCGACAGAGCCTGTTCCGCCTCGCCACAGAGCGTCTTCCTCCCCTATCTCTGTCCTCTCTTCGTCCAGGCCCCAAACCATCTCTCCGCCACCGGAAAACCACCACAAACAGAGCCGCACCGCGGCGCACCACCGTCACGACAGGAAGCAAAAACAGGGAGTCCCCTCCCGATTTCTCTCTGTTTATTTGTGCTGTTTTCTTGGTGTTTCCTCACCTTTTCTGGTCTTTCGCAGGTTCTGGAGATGATTTGAGGTTGAGGACGGTCGCGAGGAGCGAGAACGAGGCCGAGAACCGCGCTGTCGCGCTGGAGAAGACGAGCGGCTACTGTAGCGTCACTGTGGCGCTACTGTAGCAGAGGCGGGAATTGGTCAATTCGGTTATTTGGCTATTTACACCCCAGTTATCTGTAAGAGCCACCACAGAGCGTTTTGGGATCATTTCCTCGGGATTCGTGCACAACCACCTGCTGATTTGCTGAGTGCCACCATATCGAGCTTGTGATAAACTAAATGGGTTGTATAAGTTATTTTGATTTATTTTACTGAATTGTGCATTTAATTGTTAACTACAATTTATTTCTGAATTTTGATAAATTGCTTTCACCTTGCATGTTCGAGAAATTAAACTTGATATGTTTGGTAGTTATAATTACCCTTTATTAATATTCAAAGCATGTGCTAAAAATATTAAGCTTAAACTTTGATTAAGTGTGTCCTAAAAAGACACTTAATACTTGGTAAGAGCGTATTTGCTTGAAATGATTTGTTAATGTTTGATAGAAATATGATATAAGTTTAATTAGATTTTAACGATCACATATTCGGTGTAAGCAAGGGATTCTCATCCCTAAAGCTTCTCAGTAATTTAGATTTCAATAATTTTGCTAACTCATTAGTGAGTCCAAGCCCACAAAACTCATTTCATCTATCTTTTATTTTTCTTATTTTAATTTATTTTTAGTTTAGATTTAAAAATGCTGTAACCCCATTTTCTCTAAATTAGTTTAATTAAATTCTAAATTTCAATTGCATCCACCTTCTTCGTGGGATCGACCCGTACTTGCCGTTGTCTACCAGTTAGGCACCATGCACTTGCGGTTATTACAAGTGGGTTAAATTAACCTATTAATTTAGGTTAGTTAAAATCCGCATCAAGTTTTTGGCGCCGTTGCCGGGGAAGGTTGCGATGTAATTGAATTTAAGATTTATTTTCACTAATTATAAAAAAAAATTCAGAAAATTAAAAACAAAAAAAAAAATCAAAACAAAAAAAAAATAATTATTTTTATTTTTTTAAGTTCTTGTTACACTCATTTTGTGTTTGATTTTGCAGAATACACGCTTCTCGAGGATATTGGACGATCGTGCAAACATCAAGCAAAGTTTTTTTTATTTTGTGAGGAGAGTTGTAATTTTATTTTCACCTCGTTTTACGAGTGTGTGGTGTAATAATTTTTAAAACTCTACTGTTTTCATTTTGTTTAATTATAAAAAAAAAAAAAAACCAAAAAACCCAAAATTTTCTAAGTCAAAAAAAAAAATTATAGGGAAACAATTTTAATTGTTACCCAATAATTTTTTTTATGATTTAGAAATCCGACTTCTAAGACCAAGACAAGTAAATTTATTTGCATGTGCTTGTGTGCTGATTGAAACAGATAAAAAGAAGTCGGACTTTTTTTGAATTGTGCTAACTTTTTGTGTAGAACGGAATACGCACACTGTAAGTATTTCTATCACACGCAACGTATTAGCGACCAGGGTGCTTGGTGTAATTGTTTGAAATTGTGTGATTGGTTGTTTAATTTCTTTAATTGTGGATGCTAAACTTTAGTAATTCATAATAAGCAGACCCAGCTTATAAATAGAAACTGGTGGGACTTGATATCCCCACCTCATCACTCCAGCTGTGTGCAACCAAACATAATTAAAATCAATTAGCAAGTTAGATAGAGCATCTTTTAGGTACGGTGTTCATAGGACAACCAAGACCAAGGTGAATCTAATAATTTTTGTGTTGACCAAAGCTAAAAGTGACGATGGGTTTAATCATTCAATGAACTCCGAGAGGCCACTGCCACAAGGGTAATTCACCCGGTACGCCGAGTCATAAGTAAGCTACGATCCACAAGAAGAATTGGTGTAACCAACAGTTTTGGGTTAGGAACACAAGCCTCAAGTGTGCATTTAGCATCACATCGTTCTCACATCTATTGGCTTACAGAGCGGTAGCACAAGGAAGTACTTAATTGGACCATTGTGACCTCCTTCTCTTGTGCGATAATCCGGTTTCTTTGAAACAAAACTCTAGCCTACTGATTTTGAACTTTGCGGTGTAAAGTGTACACTCTTATGATCAACTTGTAGCACCCATTGCTGTGTCATAAAGATTACATAAGAAATAATTGTCCCCCAAAGATAAAAAGATAATTGATCTCAAAAACGTTGATTGCTTAGGGAGGCATGTTTCTTGTGCATTTATTGGTTGCTGATTGTATGTGAGCCTGTGTGTATTTTTAGAGTTAGTGCTTTCAAAAAAAAAAAAAAAAAAAAAAAAAAATGAACACAAGGGATTATCATGCCTATTTTTCCGAGCAAGTCAATTCATTTTATGACATGCGACGACCTGATTATGATCCATATTTAGATTATTACAACCCAGGTCTAGCCTATCATCCTGACTTCTCATGGGCTCATGGTCAGTACCATGAAGGCCCTCTAGACACTCCTCAGACTCCTCAAGCTTTCATTCCTGATAATGAGTTAGAGGATATCATGAAAATTTTTATAGAGCGAACAGGAGAAATACTTGTGCAAAATTCTCATGATATCACAGAATTGACAACTATTTATCAACAAAACTCTCAAGCTATCCGGAAACTTGAGATGACTGTGAGTCAAATAGCTGAGTCATTTCCTGAGATAGAGTCAGAAAAATTCCCTAGTGACTCATTTATTGATGAACCTGTCGATTCTGAGACACTACAGACATCTCCTTCCCATGTTGACTCATGCCTCCCTAGTGACTCATGCATCGTATCAAACTGTGAACATTCTTTAGAGTCTCCCCTTGACTGTTTAGAGGCTTGTTTGACTCAATTTAGTTTAGACTTTGATGTTGATGATTCCATTAGGGAAGTCAATGATTTGCTAGACTCAGTCCCCATTGTGGATCCTAGTTATAAATGGAAGTCTAAAGTGAAGCCTTTTCCACTCAGTGAGTCAAAACTAGTCCCATCAGTTGAGCCACCTGAGCTTGATTCATGTGATGAGCCTATACCACCAGTATCTCTATATGATTCATGTGATGAGCCTGTACCACCTGATATATCCATCGTCTCATCTACTTGCATCACATTCCCATTTATTAAGGCTACTTTCACCGATCCCTTGTGTTGTAGTGAGGATTTCAGTTTTCACCATCCTGTTGTGCAAATTATCCAATCATCCGATTTGGAACCAGACATAGGATGTTCCCTTTTTGGAGCACGCAAGGATCATCTGTTGTGTATGACTACTGGTCACTTTTGGAATGTCCTAGTGTATTTGGTGCCCCATGTGATTGCTATATTTTGGTGGACTAATCCTCAACTGTTCAGGTTGTTGATATACGACCATGGACTAAGTGTTTGTCATGTTCTTCCTCTCCACTATTTGATACACCATTTTTTAGGAAGAATATTTGTCGGGCTGATGACGGTAAACCAAGCGCTCCTAGGAGGCAGCCTAGCTTTAGTTGTGTGTCTCTGCTGTTAGTCTGGATTGATTTTCGGGTACCCTATTTAGTTGTGTTTCACTCATACTCGTTAGCTCCGTAACAATTTTGACTTACAACTTGCTTTTCTTTTTAATTTTCTTTGTTTGTGTCGAATCTACAGTTTATCGATTTCTAATGAAAAATCCATGATCTTATATTGGTGAGCCTCATTGATGGACGACTCCTTGGAAATTGGTAAAATCTTCACCGCGATAATACTGTTCTAACCTCCTCTCATGTACTTACTTCATTCATTTGTCAGAATTATTTTATTAAACATTGAGGACAATGTTTGGATTAGGTTTGGGGGTAGGATTCATGAGTCGGTGAATTTTTCTTTTCTTTTCTTGAAAAAAAAAAAAAAAATTTCATTTTTTTCGTAGTATTTTCTTTTCTTTTCTTGAAAAAAAAAATAAATAAATAAAAAAAAAATATGCTTTTCTGTCAAGAAAACTTGGTCTTTTACGAGTATGAAAATGGACTTTAAATGTTTTATGCTCAAGAAAATGGAAGCCAACTTGACATATTGGTATATTGATAAAGACTGAAAGTTTATTAAGATCCTTAAGTTAGATCTAGTTCATAAGATTTTTCAACTCGATTATCTTTGCACCATGAGCCATGTTAGCATAACTTGAAGTTGATGAGTGAAATATATACTAGAAAACCTTAGAATAATAGTGGAGACTTAACCCTGAAAGCTTTGAGCCTTTCTATTTTTCTGAGGGTTATACATAAACTCTGATTTTTCTTGAGTCTACATTATCTCGTTGATGATCTCATTATTTTCATTCTTTTGATCAGTTGCTTTGGAAATGACATAAAAATTGAATTATTACACTAGAACTTCTTGGCTTATTCAATTGAGATGTCATAATACTGACCCGAACTTAAGAAATGATCTAGGCATTTTTTTTCTTTAGACCATTAACTAGCCTTTTAACTTACCCATAACCTATTAACCTTAGATTAACTTTTATTTGTTAACCCATTAACCTTTACCCAACTTTTCTGGGAATGTGTATGGATAGATATACTTGGTGTCAAAAGGGCATGAAGAGAAAAATATGAGATATTTCATAAATCCTCTATGAAAAAAAAAAAAAAAAGGTTGAAGAAAAGAAAATAGTAAAAAAAAAAAAAAAAAAAAAAGGAGAAAAAGAAAATTGATTCGTCAATGAGGATAAAGATGTGAAAATGAAGAAAAAAATTGATGGTGCGCAACATTGATTTATTCTTGACAGCCCTAATTGTTCGTATAATGGGTGTATACATTCCTAGAAACTTTTCTTAGAATCCTTTGGCATGCCTTATTAACCATTACCCAAGCCCCGTTACAACCCAACAAAGTCCTAGTTGATCTTAGGTAAAGGTTGGTTTTGTAGATGTGGAGATTTAATAACCAAGACCTATGGTGTTTAATTCAACATTCCCAAAAGTAATTGATATTCCTGTCCATGAGATCATGTTCATTCCATTCTTGAAAAGTCCGTTCTTCATATTACTATATGTGAGATGATTGTTTTCCATTATTTACTCTTTTCCTCACATTATAAACTGAGTGAAATACCAAATCTCTGAGTGTTTTATTGTGAGTGACATGAGAGGTTTGAAGTCAAAACAAACTTTCTACGGGAGATTTAGTCATTGTTTTACTCTGAAATGAAAAGTTATGTTGATAGTGCTATCCACACACACACATTGAGTTGAGGATGATTATGAATTTTTTCTAACCTTTAGAGAATATTAAATTATTTGGAAATTTGTTGATACACTAAAATGACACTGTTGGTTTCTTGCATTTCTTGAAGTTTTAAAATGAACACTGTTTGACCAAGTTTTGATTGAGTTAGTAGTGTTTGTGGGTAACATTTCTGGTAACCCTCACGAGACTATAACTCGTCCACTAGAGGTAATCTAGGGGTTTAAAGCCTTGTTGCACGTTTAAGGTAAGTGCAACCGATGATTCCTGCGAAAGTGAGTTAAGATTTTCTTTTTATTGTTTTGCTCGAGGACTAGCAAAATATAGGTTTGGGGGTATTTGATATTCACATAATTATTACATAATATATCCTTTAATTTATACATGTTAGTGTTTCGATTATTATATTTTATAATAATTATTTCGTTTTCATGTCTTTGTAGGAATTTGAGCGTAAACGATGAAATCATATTAAGGCGACAAGTTAAGGAACGACAATTAGTCGATTCCAACGGTGGTATAAAGCAGTCACAAACCTAAACCCGAAACCTAATTCATAACCTAAATCCAAAACCTAATTCATAACCCAAACCCAATCCATAACCTAAACCCAAACCCAATGCCAAGCCCAATCCTTCTCCTACCCTCATTGATGAATCACTCCCTCATTTCATCCCTATTCATCTTGATAATTTGCTATAAATAGAAGATAATAGGGAGAAAGAGAGGGAGGAAGAGAAGGGAAAAGAAGAAAATTAGAAATCAAAACCTCTTCCTCAAAGGAGCTCCTCTCTCAAAGGTGATTCACAATCACCCTCACCACTCATCCATCTCTCACTCACTCCACTCACTCAGCACACAGTCACCTCGCCATCGCCACCACCGAGCACCGCAACCGCCACCGTCACCACCGTGAAACAGGGGTGTGACAACCCTGTTTCACGTCCAATTTTCACTCCACCACCACTCTCTGCTCCTCTCCCCTGTCCACACAACTGCCACCACCTCCGCACGAGTCCCACCACCACAACAGACCACGAAAAGCCGCGACAGAACCACCGCAACCATGCCGCGACAGAGCCTGTTTCGCCTCGCGACAGAGCCTGTTCCGCCTCGCCACAGAGCGTCTTCCTCCCCTCTCTCTGTCCTCTCTTCGTCCAGGCCCCAAACCATCTCTCCGCCACCGGAAAACCACCACAAACAGAGCCGCACCGCGGCGCACCACCGTCACGACAGGAAGCAAAAACAGGGAGTCCCCTCCCGATTTCTCTCTGTTTATTTGTGCTGTTTTCTTGGTGTTTCCTCACCTTTTCTGGTCTTTCGCAGGTTCTGGAGATGATTTGAGGTTGAGGACGGTCGCGAGGAGCGAGAACGAGGCCGAGAACCGCGCTGTCGCGCTGGAGAAGATGAGCGGCTACTGTAGCGTCACTGTGGCGCTACTGTAGCAGAGGCGGGAATTGGTCAATTCGGTTATTTGGCTATTTACACCCCAGTTATCTGTAAGAGCCACCACAGAGCGTTTTGGGATCATTTCCTCGGGATTCGTGCACAACCACCTGCTGATTTGCTGAGTGCCACCATATCGAGCTTGTGATAAACTAAATGGGTTGTATAAGTTATTTTGATTTATTTTACTGAATTGTGCATTTAATTGTTAACTACAATTTATTTCTGAATTTTGATAAATTGCTTTCACCTTGCATGTTCGAGAAATTAAACTTGATATGTTTGGTAGTTAGAATTACCCTTTATTAATATTCAAAGCATGTGCTAAAAATATTAAGCTTAAACTTTGATTTAGTGTGCCCTAAAAAGACACTTAATACTTGGTAAGAGCGTATTTGCTTGAAATGATTTGTTAATGTTTGATAGAAATATGATATAAGTTTAATTAGATTTTAACGATCACATATTCGGTGTAAGCAAGGGATTCTCATCCCTAAAGCTTCTCGTTAAATTCAGTAATTTAGATTTCAGTAATTTTGCTAACTCATTAGTGAGTCCAAGCCCACAAAACTCATTTCATCTATCTTTTATTTTTCTTATTTTAATTTATTTTTAGTTTAGATTTAAAATGCTGTAACCCCATTTTCTCTAAATTAGTTTAATTAAATTCTAAATTTCAATTGCATCCACCTTCTTCGTGGGATCGACCCGTACTTGCCGTTGTCTACCAGTTAGGCACCGTGCACTTGCGGTTATTACAAGTGGGTTAAATTAACCTATTAATTTAGGTTAGTTAAAATCCGCATCACCCCCGCACCAATTTGGATGATTGATTCTAGGGTGGATCAACTGCTAGTTCCAAGTGCATCAAATCACACAAGTGGTGGAGATGTTTGCTTAGCAGAAACCACCACTTGTAGGACAACAAAGAACATGTTCAAGAGAGCCACTAATCCCTGTGGCCTCTGAAGGGATCAAGAACAGGAGGAACCAAAGGAATGGAGTGGTCAATGAAGATTCGACATCTAGGGCTGATAAGCCCCCCTCACAGAACCCTCTTCGACTCGAAGCCAAGAATCTGAATGTGCTGTACAACCTCACCGTCCCCCAGTTTACGGATTAGATCATGAATGCCTCGCTGCCAAAGAAATTCAGCCCTCCCAAGCTGGAGTTTTATGATGGGACTATCGACCCGTCCGACCACCTATACCATTACCATTGCATAATGGTGCTAAAAGAAGGATCTTAAGTAGTCATGTGTCGGACGTTCCCAACCAGCCTAAAGAAAACAATGCTGACTTAGTCCACTAGGGGTGGGCATAATCAGGGTCGGTCCGGAATTGGCTTATCTTGGTCCCGCTACAGTGAAATGGGACCGGAACGGTCCGGGATAACACATTTTTTCGAGCAAACCTGATTGGTACTAGATCGGTACTATTGCGCTTTTCTCCGATCTGCTGCGATGATCTTCAACAATCCACTTGTTTATACTTGGAGCTTGAATTAGCAAACTCTTTGGAAGGCTCATGTGGACTTCTTGTTGCAGCATCAAAGTTCTTTAAGCAGCATTGCACCAGATTTGGTTTTAATCACCAGATTGATGAGAATATAAATCATAGAGTCACCCATGACCTGCCTTCATCTTTTAAATTGATATTCTCTGCTCCTTTTACTGTTGCTGCATCTACTACACTTACTAAAAAAAATTCTACAAGTAGATCAATAAGAACAAGGAGAAGAGTTGTCAAATCTCATGGTTGCTTAAGACTTGATTTGGCCATAATCAACTGATGAATAGTTTTGGCAAACTAATCCAAAATTGAAGTGCTTCCAAATTCACAAATACATACTGGGATCAACTAATTGATTCGAGAAGAATAAGAAACATAGAGTTCATATGGAGGATTTTGGATATTTCAAGGGTGGAAATATGGGCTCTAACTTATAGAATTAGTCTTGGGCTTCATACAGTAATCGGGACATATCGAACGGTCCGGGACAAAAATTATAAAAAGGGTCCCAAACCAGGATAAAAGTAACATAAACCGGTTGGTCCCGATTTGAACCAGTTTAGGACTATACCTGTCCAGGTCGGGACCGGGATTCTTGCCCACCCATAGGTTCCACAGCCTCCCTCCGGGGTCTATTGACTCATTTTAGATGTTGGTGAAAGCATTTATCACCCGTTTCGTCGGCAGCCAACGGACTACCCATTCAGCCTTAAGCAAAAGCAGAACGAAACAATGAGAGAATATGTCACTTGCTTCAATGACGAGTTGATTCTGATCAATGGTTGCAACAACGAAACCTTGGTCACAACCTTCACCTCGAGTTCGAGAGGAGGCCTTTTCTACAACTTCCTTTCCCTGGAGCCTCCGACCGATATGGTGGACTTTCTAATAAGTGCGTAGAAATACATCACCCTAGAGGAGATGCCGTCCACCAAGAAGAGGGAGAAATTGAAAAGAAACACTCCCCTAGCCCTCGTGATAAGAAGAAAGTGAGAAAGTCGGAGAAGGACAAAAAGAGCAAGTCCTTCACTACCTCAACTCCACCATGTCTGATGTCTTCAATACCATTAAGAATTGGGGAGAAGTGGAGTGACCCACCAAACAGCAGGGAGATCCTGCTCGTTAGGACAATATAAAGTACTGTTCCTTCCACAAGGACAACAGCCACGACGCTAAAGATTACAATAATCTCAAAAATAAGATTGAGTACTAGATTAAAAAGGGAAGCTCAAAAAATTCATGAGCCTAGAAAAGAGATAAGACCAGGCAAGGAAAGCTAAGAGGACGTAAAAGAAAAAGAGGAGAAGATGGCTGGCATTATATACGTCTTGCACGGAGGATGAGAAATCAAACAGATCCTGAAAGAAGATGCTCCGCGAGATGCATAATCAATCCGCTTACGAGGACCAACAAGTGCAGCACGCTCATGTTCAAAGCCTGATCCCATCACCGACATTCATGGATAGATACCTTCAGGGCGTCCACTCGCCTCATAATGACGCCCTGGTCATCTCCGTCCTCATAGCGAAGTGGGAAGTGAAAAGGTCCTTAGTAGACACAGAGAGCTCCCTGATTTTCCTATTCCTCAACGCACTCCGCAGCATACAACTCAAATAGGAGAACTTGATGCCCACCAATCACCCATGATTGGGTTTAGCAGGGAAAAAACACTTCCCCATTGGGAAGATCAGATTCACGGTAGTGGCAGGAGAGCCACGACTATAGAAAGTCATGTTCCAGGAGTTCATGGTGGTCGATGCCCATCCACCTACAACATAATCTCAGGAAGGCCTTGGAGGCGGTGGTTTCCACTTTGCATTAGTGCTTCAAGTACCCTTCTAATCAAGCAGTGGGAACCATTAAAGGAGACCAAGACTACCACTACACAACACTAAAGTAGCTTGATGATGCAGATTTTACTAACCCAAATTAATAAGCTAATAAACCCTAATTGTAATTTCGCAAGTGCACAGTTGTCTAACTAGTAAACAGTGGCAAATACGAGTCAATCACACGAGGATTGACGAGACAATCGAATTCTAAAATCTATTTAAACTAATCTAAAGTAGGGTTTACAGCAGTTGGTAATTTCTAAATTAAGAGAAATAAATTGAACAACTAAAAATCAAATTGATAAGATGATGAGGGAGTAGACCGAGACATCGAATCCACAACAGGTTCTTCAAGAATTGTTCAACCTAAATTATTGTTATCGAGAATCACTACGACTAATCTAAGGATTAATCCACATTCACAATTAATTTCAACAAAGGCCTAAACCCCTAGCATTGCATGTCCTTCTACAACACACACAATGACAGGTTTAACTTAATTAATTAAAACATGCTTCGAATATCTACAAAGGGAACTTCTAACTACCGACTAGTCTAGATTATTATACTGGATATAATCGGTGAAAGCAAATTATTAATATTCAGAAATCAATTGTATTTAACATTGAAGCATATAGAAAATAGTAATTCAAATACGACAAACTCTAGGAGGCCCTGTGGTTTCATCTTCGCTTAGGCGCGAAAATCATGGTGGACGTGAATCCGACGACTATGTGGTGGAACTCCATCTCCTCTTCAATGGAATCTAGGATGTGTGGTGGTACAGAGCAAATAGGCCGGTGCTAATAACCATCTCCTCCTTTTCTCTGCCTTTTCGTCCTCAATGAACTCTGCTGCATTGCTCCTCTTCATCCCTGCTGTTGCTTCTTTTTTTGAGCTCACCTGCAAGAGAGAGAGGAAAGGGTGAGGGAGACACGAGAGAGAGAGATGCGAGAGGAAGAGAGAGAAGGATCGTGGAGGCTGTGGCGTTGGTGCTGTGAGAGTTGGACGATGGCTCTGCTTCTGCTACTCCGGTTGTGACAGTCGCCGAAAGGGAGGGAAACAGGGGGAAATAGCGAAAGGAGAGACGAGAGATGGAAGATGTCGTGGTGGTGATGGTGTCTGGACGGTGTTGTGAGGGAGAAACAGAGGAGGAGGGTGAGTTCGTGAGATGAGGTGGTGGCTGGATGGAGTTGGTTTGGGCAGTGATGGATGTGTGTCTTGGTGCGTGAAACAGGGAGTGGGAGGATGGTGACGTGTGGCCGTGGTTTCACTGTCGGTCCTCCTATCAAGCGAGGATCGCTGGCACGGTATATGTGGTTAGGTGGTTCGTTAGAGGCGAGAGACGAAGGTCTCTGTCTCTGCCAAAGAGGAGAGGAGAGGCTGGGAGGAAGAAGAGAGACTGGAAAAGGGAGATACGTGAGCCAGAAGAAACCCTCAATAAGAATATTGTTTGCCAATTATATGGAGGAAGATTGGGGTTCATTCGGGCTTGGGCTTGGGCTTACGTTAAAATAGATGGATTTGGGTTTGTTTGAGTCGGGTTTTGGCATGTGATTGTTGACTTGTCACCCGTTACTTTGTACCGCCATTTGAACGAACCAATTGATCATTCTTCGAATTGCTGCCTTAACGTAATTTCATCGTTTAAGCTCAAATTCCTATAAAACATGAAAATGAAATAATTAGATTAAATATAATATTTGAAACACTAACTTATATAAATTAGAGGATATTTTATGTATAATTATATGAATATCACATACCCCCAAATCTATATTTTGCTAGTCCGTGAACAAAACAATAAAAATAAAATCCTGACTCACTTTCGCAGGAATCATTGGTTGCACTTACCTTAAACATGCTACAAGGCTTTAAACTCTTAGATTACATCTAGTGGACGAGTTATAGTCTTGTGAGGATTTCCAGAAATGTTACCCACAAACATTACTGACTCAATCTCAAAGACATTGTCACATAGTTACTCTATTTATTTTCCTCAGAGTAGTAATTTAATTGCCAATAATTTCAGAAAATATATCAAAGAGTTTAACAACCATTTAATAGTATCCAAAGGTTAAATAAATTTCACCAATCATTGTCAATTCGAAGTGTGTATGCGCATGACCTTATCAACATAATTTCTCCATTTCAAAGTAGAGACACAACTAAATAACCTTTAGAAAGCACGCTTCAACTACAAATCTCTCTTGTCACTCAGAAATGAATTACTCAGATATTGGTTATTTACCACTCAGTTTATATGTGAGGAAAATAATAAATTATGGAAACACAAATATTTCACATATAATTGTCATGAAAAGTTGACCTTTTCAAATAATGAAATGAATATGATCCCATGGACAGGAATATCAATTACTTTGAGAATGTTGAATCAAACACCATAGTTCTTGTCTATTCAATCTCCACATCTATGAACCGGACATTTAATTAGGATCAATTAGGTTGTAATGAGGCTAAGATTATGGCTAACAAGATTGAAAAGGGATATAAAAAAATTATGTAAGAATGGATACACCATTTAATAAACACATGGAGCACTGAAAAATAAACCAATGTTGTACACCTCTAATTTTTCTTCATAATTTTTTCCTTTTTGAAACATCAATTTATTTTTTTTATTTTTTATAAAATCAATGACATGTTTTCCCCTTCTGCACAATAAAAAATTTTAGTCCTGAGGATTCATGAATATTTAGTTTCAGCTCTTTCTATTAGCTCATTCCAAAAATATATCAACCATAATATGGAGTATTACTCCATAATTGGGTATGGATAAAAAATAATATGCGGTATTACTCCATAATTGGAGTGGGTAATGGAGATGGGGTTAGCAAAAAAAATGTTATTCAAGGGCTCAAAGGGTTGCAAACAGATCTTCATTATTGGGTAGGCTAAAAGGCTAAAAACGGTTCAGAAAAAAAATGTCTATATCATTTCCTAAGCTCTAGTTGGTATTATAACATCTCAACCAAATAAACCAAGAAATTTTAATGTCGTTTCCTAAGCTCTAGTGTAACAATTCAATTAAATTTTATCATTTCCTAAGCTCTAGTGTAACAATTCAATTTTAAAGTCATTCTCAAAGCAATCAATAAAAGAAACAAGAATGATGAGATCATCAACGAGATAATGGGGACTCAATAAAAGTCATAGTTTATTTAATAACCCTAAAGAAAAATAGATTGTCGCAAAACTCACAAGGGTTAAGTCTCAATTATTATTCTAAGGCTTTCTAGTTAATATCTTACTCATAAACTTCAAGTCATGCTAACTTGGCTTATAGTGCAAGAATAGTCGAGTTGAAAAATCTTATGAAATATATTTAACTTAAAGATAATATCAAATCTTATGTTTTCCAATTAATATCAATGTGACAAGTGATAGCATGTATTTCTCAAATTTAAAAGCATACTTGAAAGGAAATTTTCTTCATCGGTAACGAACTAAGATTTTGAATGCATTTTCAAATTGAAATTTTTTTTCACACAATCATAATCATCTATGTATTCAATGGAGATTAAATAGAATACAATAGTCAATTGTGAAATACATTTCAGTTCAAAATTTTGAAAAATGCACAAAACTCAAATCTTATAAAGCCCCACCCCCAAACCTAAACCAAACATTGTCCTCAATGTATAAAATAATGATCATGAAAAATGCAGAAAAAAGTAAAGACGAAATTTTTACCATGGTGAAGTTTTTACCAATTTCGACAAAATCATTTACCAATGAACGCTAAAAAACAAAAGAACTATGAACTCATCATGAGAAATTGATAAAAACACATACATGACACAAAATGCACAAATGAAAAAAAATACACGTACCAGTTGTGAGTCAAAATTGTTACAGAGCTAACGAGTATGAAAGAAATGCAACTAGAAAGAACTTGAAAATCAATCCAGACTAACCATAATGATATAAGTGAAGTTAGGCTGCCTCCCAGAAGCGTTTGGTTTAACCTCATCAACCCGACACATATTCTTCCTCATAAATGATGTACCATGAAATGACGAGGAAGAACATAGCGAACACTCCCTTAAACCTAAACCCTTAGTCCGTAATATTGACTAGATCTTATAGCAACAACATAGAAAGTTGATGATCGATCCAACAAATATTAACAACCACATGCGGCACAACATAAACTAACACACCCCTAAAACTACGAAGACGCCATGCAAAATAATATAGAAAACGCAAATGACTCTTGCCTACTCCTAAAAAGGGACATCCTAAGTCAGATGTCGAGTCAGAAAATTGAATGTGTTGCACAATAAGATAGTCAAAACCAAAATCATCCCTTAAAAACAAAGGATCCACATAAGTAGAGTAAGTTAATGTGAAAGGGATGCAAAGAGGTATGTCTATTGATATATCGGGTGGTACATGTACATGCTCATCATAACAAAATTAATTGCACAAAGATGATGAGCTAGACAGCTCAACAACAACCCCAAACCTAGAATCAACACTACCTATGGGATGTAATCTTTCGTTAGATGTATCTTCCGATAACGACCTAACTATTTCTAGAATTATGGGATCATTCGTATTGTGAAAATAGTCGAGGTAGGAATCCAAAGAATATTGAGAATCTAACTTCATGCATGAGTCGCTAGGAAGACATATATCAAATGGGTCATCATGAAAAGGTGGAAAAGGGAATGGGTCAGGAAGCAAAATAGTCTCAGCAGAAGGGGTCGATTTTGACTCACTGAGTGGAAGGAATTCCACTTTAGGCTTCCATGTATAAGCATAATCCATAATAGGGGTTGAATCAAGCAAATCATTCACTTCTCTAATTGAATTATCAATATCGAAGTCTAAATCGAAGTGAGTCAAACATGCCGCTAAGGGGTCATCTAATGCAAAATGCAAAATGCAAAAAGGAATTCTCCATCGAACTCTCAATCATGTTAACCTCGCAAACATCTTCAGACTCAAAAGGTTGTTGCCTTACATTAAAAACATTCAGTTCGACGGTCATGTTGCCAAATGAAAATTTCATGATTCCATTCTTACAGTTAATAACAACATTAGGTGTGGCAAAAAATGGACGACCCAAAATAACTAGAATATGACTGGAGGGATTGTGAATAGGTTGTGTATCAAAAACTATGAAGTCCACTAGAAAATAGATTTTTTCAACCTTAATGATCACATAACACTGCGAGGAATTCTGATTGACCTATCTGCCAATTGCAGCGTTACTTTAGTCAGTTTTAGCCCACCAATACCTAATTAATTGCTCATAAACAGAGTATGACAACAAATTAACACTCGCCCCCAAATCCAACAATGCCTTATCAATCACATGATCACCGATAACACAAGAAATAGTCGGGCACCCACGAGCCCTATACTTAGGCGGAGTTCTGTTTTGAATAATTGAGCTTACTTGCTCGGCGAGGAAGGTTCTCTTTTGCACATGTAGCTTTTGCTTCTGTGTGCAAAGATCTTTTTGCAAAAACTTGGCATAGGTAGGAACTTGCTTAATATCTTCGAGCAATGGAATATTAATGTGAACTTGTTTTAAAATTTCCATTACATCGTTAGCACGTGTTCATTTTTTTATTGGTGCTAACTGTGATGGAAATGATGCCTTAGGAAAATAGGATGTCTGAGTGGAGTCAGGGTCAAGAGGAACATCTTTAGAAGGCGAGGCTTTATTATCTTCATTGTCAGATGGAGATGCAACCTACTTTGACTTAGACGGAGATGCAACGACACTCGAATCAGGCACTTTTACCCGATTGTCAACCTATTTTCCATTCTGAAGGGTAGTAATATATATTGGACATCTTCATAGCATGACTCAGATGTACTGCCAACTGTGAATTGACCCTTCGGGTTTGGAACAGGTTGACTAGGAAATCTTCATGTCTCTCTCTAGATAATAACTAGCAATCTTACTCACAACTATTTCAAGTCTATTGATGTCTTGAGATTGGTGTTGAGTCGTGGCTTTCAACTCTGATATATCCTTAGAATGTTGCTCAATTATACTCTATGTGCGCTGAATAAAACGATCAAATGTTTCTTCTAGATTGGATGTATTGGATTGAGGACCTTGGTTAAAGTGAGGCCTAACAGGTCTAGGGGCTTGAGGAGCCTGAGAAACAATAACATGTCCCTCTTGGTGTGGGCCATGGGCCCAAAAAAGATTTAAATGCTCGGTGAATCCTGGATTGTAATAGTTAGTTTGTGAATTATTACCAGGTCACCACATAACATTAAAAGAGTTTACTTGCTCAACATAGTATGCAGGATAATCATTTTGCAAGTTACAATCCGCTATTGAATGACCAATACTCAAACATGCAACACAGACCTCAGATGAAGCATTTGTGGGAGGTGCGGGTTAGGTCAAATTAAAAAATGCATCAATTTTTTGAGCCATAGTCAAAACAATTGTCTCTAACTTCGCGGCAGAAGGGTGAATAGATGTATCTCTAACTTCATATACATACCGCTCTTACGCCTATCATACTCCTTTCCCGAATAATCCCATTGCTGAGAATTTTTGGAAAGTGTTTCAAAGAACTCTCATATCTCATTAACGTTCATTTTCATTAATGACCCACCACTAGTGGCATCAATCATATGACGATTCTGAGGGGTTAAACCATCTTGAAAGTATTGAACTAGTCGCCACTTCTCAAATCAGTGATGGGGACACTTAACAATGAGTTCAATATTTCCCAGAATTCATAGAAATGTTTGCAATCTTTTTGTTGAAAATTAGATAAATCTCGTCGGAGGGCATTCGTTTTATGAATTGGAAAATACTTAGACAAGAACTTTCTTGACAACACATCCCACGTTGTGATGGATCCTGTCTCTAATGATTTTAACCAAGATTTCGCCTTATCTTTCAGAGAAAAATGACAAAAAATTAAGACAGACTTAATCATCAGAAAAGTTTTTGTACTTTAGGGTAACGCAGATGTCAAGAAACTCTTTGACATGAAGATACGGGTCTTCTCTCTCAAAACCATAAAAATAGGGCAAAAGATGAATAATGGATGGTTTGAGTTCAAAACTACTTGCAGTTGTCTCAGGTAAGACAATGCAAGATGGAGCACTGCTGGGAAGAAGGGAAAAGTAATCCTTAAAGGCCTTCTCCTCATCCATCTCAGTAGACAAGGATGATGAACCTAAATAAGTGATGGGGATTTCAAAGAACTCCTCGGAGTCTTGTCGGACAAGCCTACTCTTAGAAACACGTACCCATGTACACATAAACAAATGGACACCGAAGTTTCAAAGTCAACACTCCTAAACAAGGTTCAAATATTATTTTTTATTTTTATGCACGCCTAACCTCTATATGAAGATGACCTAACTCTAAAAAAAAATAAAAACAATGGAACCCTAAATGACGCGCAAACAAAATTAATGGTAGACGACCCTAGAGCTTTGTTACTGATGCAGGGCTGAAATTCAATTCAATTTATCTAACCGTGGGAGAGGCATGGTAATTTCCTATCAATTCGCCACTATCGAGTTGCTCTTACCTCTTTTTTCAATTCTAGCTCAAAGTGAAATGTCAATTTAAGAACTATTCCCAGATAGGATATGTTCCTTCATTTGACCACTTTAAGCTGTCAAACTTTCGAAAAGGGACCCTATGAGCGTCAAATATGTCCTAGACAATTATCTTGTTACAAATTTTAGACAATGGCGGCTTAGGTTCCTAACCCTAAAGTAGATGGTGGTTAACCTATCTGCGGGAGAGGGCACGTAAGTTACAAATCAATCCTGCCACTATTCAAAATTTGCATGCAATGCTACCTAAACCAACCAAAATACAAGTGATCACACAGAGATCGCGTGCAGATGCGGTGGGTAGAAGTTACCTTCAACTTGAACCTCTTTCGGATTACTTGCGATGTCGACTAGAAGTCGAGTTATCATCGATTAGAAGCACTGTCCACTTGACAGCTCGCCAACTCCTGAGAGTTTCCTTGCGAATCGCAATCTGAAAAGAAAAATTCACAATGCAATATATATGTATTTTTTTTGTATTCCTTTGCTATGCTATTTTTCTTCTTCTTTCTGTTTGTGTTTCACGGCGTCTACTTTTCACTGCGTCCCCACTTGAGCTCCTATATGTGTGACCGCCAACAAAATAATGCAAAAATAATAAAAACTCAAGCAAATACAACAAATAAGAAAGCGACTCCCAACACTTTTTCTAAACAAATAAAATTATTCCTAATCTATAAACAAGTAAAAACAAACCCTAGATTTCGATTGTAACATTACAATCCCCGGCAACGGCGCCAAAAACTTAATGCATATTTTACTAACCTAAATTAATAATCTAATAAACTCAACTTGTAATACCGCAAGTGCACGACTGTCTAATTAGTAGACAGTGGCAAATACGGGTCGATCCCATGAGGATTGATAAGACAACCAAATTCTAAAATCCATTTAAACTAATCTAAAGTAGGGGTTACAGCAGTTGGAAATTACTAAATAAAGAGAAAGAAATTTAACAACTAAAAATTAAATTTATAAGATGATGAGGGAGTGGACAGAGACATCGAATCCACCACAGGTTCTTCGAGAATTGTGTAACCTAAATTATTGTTTTCGAGAATAACTACAACTAATCTAAGGATTAATCCACATTAACAATTAATTTCAGCAAAGGCCTAAACCCTCTAACATTGCATGTCTTTCTACGAACACAAACAATCATAAGTTTAACTTAATTAATTAAACAGGCTTCGAATATCAACAAAGACAACTTCTAACTGCCGACTAGTCTAGATTATTATACCGGATATAGTCAGTGAAAGAAAATTATTAATATTCAGAAATCAATTGTATTTAACATTGAAACATATAGAAAATAGTAATTCAAATACGTCAAACTCTAGGAAACCTTGTGGTTTTATCTTCACCTCGGTGCGGGGTCTAGAAGATCATGGTGGAGGTGAATGACGGCTATGTGGTGGAACCCCATCTCCTCTTAATCTAGGCGGTGTGGTGGTACAGAACAAACAGGCCGATGCAAATAACCAACTATTTTAGAAAAACAGTTGGTTCTCTCCTTTTCTCTGCGTCTTCATCCTGAACGCGAGCTCTAATGCGTTGCTCCTCTTTGTCCCTGTTGTTGCTTCCTCGTTCGAGCTCACCTGCAAGAGAGAGAGAAAAGGGTGAGGGAGACACGAGAGAGAGAAGCGAGAGGGAGAAAGAGAAGGATCGTGGAGGCTGTGGCATTGGTGTTGTGCAAGCTGGTCGATGGTTCTACTTTTCCTGGTGTTGTCTGCTCCGATTGTGGCAGTAGCAAAGAGGGAAGGAAACAGGGGGGAAAAGCGAGAGGAGAGATGAGAGAGATGGAAGATGTTGTGGTGGTGACGGTTTCTAAACGGTGTTGTGAGGGAGAAACAGGTGAGGAATGTGAATTGGTGAGATGAGGTGGTGGCTGGACGGAATTGGTTTGGGCGGTGATGGTTGTGTCTGTGTGCGTGAAATAGGGATTGGGAGAACGGTTAGGTGTGGCCAGTGGTTTCGTTGTCAGTCCTCTTATCGAGCGAGGATTGTCGGTAGGGTGGATGTGGTTAAGTGGTTGGTTAGTGACGAGAAACGAAGGTCTCTATGTCTCTGCCAAAGAGAAGATGAGAGGCGAGGCTTGGAAGAGGGAAGATAAATGAGCCCGAAGAGGCCCTCAATAAGAATCCTTTTTGCCAATTATATGGAGGAAGATTAGGGTTAACTCGGGCTTGGATTTAGGTTAAAACACATGGATTCGTGTTTGTTTAGGTCGGGCTTTGGCATGTGATTGTCGATTTGTCATTTGTTACTTTGTACTGCCATTTGAACCAACCAATTGATCATTCTTCGAATTGCCACCTTAATGCAATTTCATCGTTTAAGCTCAAATTCATACAAAAACACGAAAACAAAATAATTAGAATAAAACATAATATTGGAACACTAACATATATAAATTAGAAGATATTTTATGTGATAATTATGTGAGTATCACTTGACAGTTAGAAATTATAATCTGGACCCGCGAAGAAGAAAGAAGGGTCTCCTCTCTTGGATAGTGAGACTCTAGTGCTATAGGCTGATGTCGTTCGAACTAAAAAACACGGAGGCAACGTATCAATGATGGTCAAATCGGGTATTCAAGGTGCAAATTGGCAGATACATGGAAGTCTATATAGACGACATGCTAGTCAAAAATCTAAGCAACACTAGATACCGAGGCTCAACTAAACAATGAGTCAGGACTTAGTCCTCAAAAAATAACTATCTGTTTGTTACTCCAGTCCTATACAAATCTAAGTAGCACCACTTCGGCAGACCAAAGCCTACTCAGAAAGCGGACAACTAGCACGAAATGGCCCGCCCATACAAAGATCACTTTTCATTAACTTTTCTATCATCAAGTGTTTTGTCAAGGGAACAACACAGTCCGAGTAAGGACCACATGTGTCTCCTTCAAAACCAGATTAGCATAATCCCCCCTCATAGTTAAACTACTTCATTATTTCTTTTTTCACTCTAGAAGAGTTGTCCGCACAAGCCATTGTGATACACAATCATTAAATGCATGCAAGAAAAACAAAATTTGAATAAAAGACTTTATCGATTATCAAAAAGTTGTTACAAAGCTAGACCAACTGGCTAGTACAAAAATTTACACAACTAATATCAGAACTTAGAAGTCAAGCAAAAAGAAATGACCACCCGAAGTTGGCCCCAATATACACTTAGATGCTTGGTCTGCAAATCTACCTTCAGAAAAAGATTTGGAAGTGAAAGCAAAGGTACTCAAAGTTGGTTGCGAGTGTTATCCCTAAAAAAAGGGATACCTGGGGTGAAGCAGAATTAGCATCCCATGGCCGTAAGCTATGTATTTCGATGCTCTGCTTCCCCAATCTGCCTTTCGGCTGTGGCATCACATGTGAAGCACAGGAAGGATCAGTGGGAACACACATCCAAAGTTGGTTGTGGGTATTATTCCCAAACTGGACGACATGAGACGCCATGCGAGCACTAGAATATGGAAGACAAACTTGACCCCTAAGGAGTCTGTACTTCTTCTTTGCCATGTGAGAAGAAATTAGAAGATCTCGTGCAACCCATGGAAGCTCATCAAATCAGGTGATTTCATCTAATAGCAAGTATTGTTGAGAGTCATCGTAGCAAATGTCAGAACGTTCGAAGACTCCACCAATGGAGAATGGCCCAAAACACTAAGAAACCAGGCAGGGGCAAGTTGAATCCAAGTTGGGAAGTACCTTGCAGGTTGGGTACATGTTGATTAGATAACATAAACGGTAAAAGCCTCGAGTGGCAATAGAATGTAGAACACGTAAAGAAATATTTTCAATAAATTCAAGGTATTTGCTTTACTAAAGTTTCAATATTGTTCATATGATCTGGTTGAAAATCTAGTCATTTTATTATGCTCTCACTTGAGTGGCGGACCTACTGGTTTGACTTCCACCGCAGATGATTCGGTAAGTCAAGTAAGTCAGGCTTATACTCTCGAGGCTCAATCATGGCAAAGCTAGACCAAGTTTAGTAGTTAAAACTGATGAAGACAACTTCTGGTCTGTTCTAAGACCTAGTCCACCAAGAATAGATGAAGACGGCTTAGAAAGTGGGGATCTAGTTAGAGCTCATGGATTCTGACCAAGATAACTTGCCAAGGATTACTGTCCAACCACAGTGATGACCAGACCTGACCAAAGTTTAGTAAGTTAAAACTGATGAAGACAACTTCTGGTGCGCTCTAAGACCTAGTCAGCCAAGAACGAATAAAGACGGCTTAGAAAGTGGGAGTCTAGTAAGAGTTCATGAAGCCTGACCAAGATGACTTGCCTGGGATCACTGTGCAACCATAAACAGAGATGACCAAAGCTCACCAAACTTAGTAGTTAAAATAGATGAAGACAACTTTTGGTCTGCTCTAAGACCTAGTCCGCCAATAAAGGATGAAAATCGCATAAAAAGTGGGAGTCTAGGAAGAACTCTTGAAGCCTGACCAAGATGACTTGCCAGGGATCACTGTGCGGCCATAGACAGAGATGGACGAACCTAACCAAACTTAGTCAGTTTAAACAGATGAAGACAACTTCTGGTTCGCTCTAAGACCTAGTCCACCAAGAACGGACAAAGACAGCTTAGAAAGTGGGAGTCTAGTTAGAGCTCATGAAGCCTGACCAAGATGACTTGCCAGGGATCACTCTCCGACCATTGACAGTGATGGTCACACCTGACCAAAGTTGACTTGCCTGGGATCACTGTCTGACCATAGGCAGTGATGGTCGAACCTAACCAAACTTAGTCATTTAAAGCTGATGAAGACAATTTCTCGTCTGTTCTAAGACCTAGTATATCAAAAACGGACGAAGACGGTTAGAAAGTGGGAGTCTAGTCAGAGCTTATAACGCCTGACTAGGATGACTTTCTAGGTATCACTATCCGACCATAGGTCGTGGTGGCTGAACTTGACCAAAGTTTAGTCAATTAAAACTGATGAAGAGAACTTTTGGTCTGCTCTAAGACCTATTCCGCAATGAATGGACAATAATGGCTTATAAAGTGGGAGTCTAGTTACGGCTCATAGAATCCTAACAAGTATGACTTGCTAGGGATCACTGACGACCATAAACAGTGATGGCAAAACTTGACTAAAGTTTAGTCTGTTAAAACTGATGAAGACACCATCTGGTCCACTCTAAGACCTAATCAGTCAAGAACGGACGAAGACGGCTTAGAAAGTGGGAGTCTATTCAAAGATCATGAACCTGACCAAGATGACTTGCAAGGGATCACTGTCCGACCATAGAAAGAGATGGTCGAACCTGAGCAAACATAGTCAGTTTAAACAAATGAAGACAACTTCTGGTCCATTCTAAGACCTAGTCCACAAAAAACGAATAAAGACGGCTTAGAAAGTGGGAGTCTAGTCAGAGCTCATGAAGCCTAACCAAGATGACTTGCCAAGGATCATTGTCCGAACATAGACTATTGTAGCTGATTTGACCAAAGTTTAATCAGTTAAAACTGATGAAGGCAACTTCTGGTCCGCTCTAAGACCTAGTTCGCTAAGAACGAAGGAAGAAAACAAGGAAAGTGGAAGTCTAGTCAGGGCACACGAAGCCTTACCAAGATGACTTGCGAGAGATCACTGCCCGACCAAAGACAATGATGACTGAACCTAACCAAAGTCTAGTTAGTTAAAACTGATGAAGACAACTTCTGGTCTACTATAAGACCTAGTCCTCAAAAAATGGACGAATACGAGGTAGAAAGTGGGAGTCTATTTAGATTTCATGGAGCCTGATTAAGATGACTTGACAGGGATCACTATCCGACCGTAGACAGTGATGGTTGAACTTGACTAAAGTTTATTCAGTTAAAACTGATGAAGACAACTTCTCGTTCGCTCTAAGACCTAGTTCGCCAAGAAAAGACGAAGACGACTTGGGAAGTGGAAGTCTAGTCAAATCTCATGAAGCCTAACCAAGTGTACTTGCCTGGGATCACTGTCCTGTCTTAGATAGTGATGGACGAATCTGACCAAACTTAGTCAGTTAGAACTGATGAAGACAACTTTGATCCGCTTTAAGGCCCAGTCCGCCAAGAACGAACGATGACGGCTTAGAAACTGGGAGTCTAGTAAGAGCTTATGAAGTCTGACCAAGATGACTTGCCAGGATCATTTTCCGACCATAGACAGTGGTGGTCGAACTTGACAAAAGTTTAGTCAATTAAAACATATGAAGACAACTTTTGGTCCGCTCTAAGACCTCACTCGCAGTGAACTGACAAAGATGGCTTATAAAATGGGAGTCTAGTTAGAGCTCATGAAGCATGAACAAGATGACTTGCCAGGGATCACTGTTCGACCATAGACAGTGATGGTCGAGTTTGACCAAAGTTTAGTCAGTTAAAACTGATGAAGACAGCTTTTGGTCCGCTCTAAAACCAAGCCCACCAATAACGAACGAAGACGGCTTAGAAAGTGGGAGTCTAGTCAGAGCTCATGAGGCCTGACCAAGATGACTTTCCTGGGATTACTGTCCAACCATAGACAGTAATGGCTAGACCTGACCAAAGTTTAGTCAGTTAAAACTGATGAAGACAACTTGTGGTTCGCTCTATGACCTAGTCCGCCAAGAGCGGACAAAGACGTCTTAGAAATTGGAGTCTAGTCAGAGCTCATGAAGCCTGACCACGATGATTTGACAGGGATCACTTTTTGACCATACACAGTGATTGTTGAACCTTACCAAACTTAGTCAGTTAAAACAGATTAAGACAATATCTGGTCTGCTCTATGACCTAGTCTACCAAGAATGGACGAAAACGGCTTCGAAAGTGGGAATCTTGTCCGAGATCATGAAGCCTAACCATGATGACTTGTATGGGATCATTGTTCGACCATAGACAATGATGGCCAAACCTGACCAAAGTTTAGTTGGTTAAAACTGATGAAGACAACTTCTGGTCCGCTCTAAGACCTAGTTCACCAAGAACAGATGAATACGGCTTAGAAAGTGGGAGTCTAGTTAGAGGTCGTAGAGCCTGACCTAGATGACTTGCCAGGGATCACTGTTTGAACATAGACTGTGGTGGCTGACTTGACCAAAGTTTAGTCAGTTAAAACTGATGAAGACAACTTCAGGTTCGCTCTAAGACCTAGTCCGCCAAGAACAGAGAAAGACGACTTGAAAAGTAGAAGTCTAGTTAGAGCTCATGATGCTAGACCAAGATGACTTCCCAGGAATCACTGCCCAACCATAGACAGTTGATCCAACTTTTTTCTACTCCCTATTTTTACCTTGACCTATAAAATTGCTGACTTGCACAAGGAACACACGTAAGCCACGAACCACCATTGTGATGGCCAATGGCACTCCAATGCTAAAGTCAGACAGAGATCTGATGAAGGTGTAATGTTGTAAACAAGAAGTTTGTAGCGTACCTTAGCTTACCTACCTCATGTCTTATTTATAGTACTGGATTCTTGGTTCGACCAGGCCATTGATTGCGTAGTTTATGGAAGAGGATCTTCGTGGAGATCCTTTTCTAATTAGGAGTCGTGCTATGGAGGGAAGTTTCCGTGTGGTCCTAGATACGCTAGAGATATTTCTCATATTGAGAGTGGTCTATAGGTATAAGTCTTCTTAAGTGATATATACTCCAGAATCAGCTTCCTAGTTGGAAGCAGGGAGCCGCTGTAATTGCTCGTTTAAAGTTGATCCCTGAGATATTTTCTTTAACAGGGCTTACAAGTATTGAGGATAGCTATGAGACACGTGGACCTAGCTGGCCGTAAGAATTCGAGTCTGTTTGGCGGACTGCATTGGGCGGGCTTAGAACCGCTTTGGCCGGATCAGCGAGATCATCATGACACGTGTACAACATAGAGTTGGAACTGTTTTGGTGTATCATCAGCTACTCGCCCTGAGTTAGTGAGCCATCACATCGGTTCACTAAGTCTTATCTTGAAAAGATACGCCGCTCATGACGATTGAGTCTGAATCATTGCTTGAGCCGCACACTTCATTAATTTAACGTGTGTCGGTTTGGTGGAGAAGATGCAAGAATCCCATCCTTATTTAGGTCATCCTTCATGCGTAGACTAAAAATTCTATTTTCTTGCTTTGTCTATCTTCTGATTTAAAAGATTTTTTCATCTTCTTTATGGCTCAACAAAACCTTCTTGATAACGCAACTTTGGCCAAGGACCTTGAGTTCTTCGAAGACAAGTTGCTTTCTAAATCGGGCCTTGCTGAAATACATATGAAGTTCGGGTCCCTAAGGACCTGCCATTATATACTCTGAAGGATGACCAGACGCCAATGTTTCCACCGACGGGGTTCATCTGTTTGCACCGCAGAGTGCTCCAAACTAGAGTCCATTTTCTTGTTCTAGATGTGATTTGGGACTTCTTGGACTTCCTTGGAATTCCTCCGGCCCAGTTGGGGCCTAATGGGTACAGGATCATTCTACTCATTTTGATTAGGGCGAAGGAAGTTGGCGTCTGCATGACTCCGCGGGTAATTCAGTTGTTGACTTTTCCTCGGTTGAACAATAACGGTGTCTGTAAAATGATGTCGCCGGCTTGTTTTGAGAATTTTTCTGATGATTTCAAGTCTTGGCAAAAGTATTGTTTCTTGGCTCCCACGGATTCAAAGTACTTCCAGTTCAATGGTCGTTCGCTCAGACGAGAATTCAAGCCACTTCTTAAGTATAGCTTTCTCTTCTGATTTCGTTGCGCTTGATTGCATGCTAACCGTTGCTCGTGCTTCCTCTCAGGACAGTTTTCCACTACGCATCTTACCCTAGAGGAACGAAACACTACGGAGACATTCTGCGACTTGCCAATGCAGAATGTGGTGGATGTCATATATGTCACCAACTTTATTCATAGTAGACTGTGAGACAACTAGCATGTGTCTCCCACTCTTTATTGATCGTCGCTAGTCAAGTCTGAAGGTGGGGCCTCTTCTAGGAAAAGGAAAGTTGTCGGAGCCAAGGCTCATGTCTTGTTTGACACGGAGGATCCATCTGAGATGCTTGCCTCCTTTGTGAGCTCGAAGAAGTCCCTCGTTAGAATTGGATCATCTTCAAAACGATCCACTCCAGTAAGTGAGAAGCGTGAGCTTGATCTGCCCGTCAGGGCGGAGGTTGATGTATCTGGCTGGGAGAAGGACCACCTGCGATTAGCAGGGGTTGAAGATATATCAAATCTTAGTGCCCCGCGCAGGCGAAAGCTCCGAGTGAGCAGTTGATGATAGCTGCAATGGCAGCTTCTGCTGGTGTTGATCCACCCAAGACCATTCCGCCAGAACGTTTCTGTGAGGATCCGCCTAAGGTTTTAGAATCTGATCGTCCTAATGGCGGGCAGTCCAATATTGGCCGTGGTGACATGGGCCAAGTTTCACATAGTCTGCATTATTCCCTGTATTACCCTAAGTCGTATCTCAAAGTGTTTGAGGATCTGTTGAACAACTCGCTTCCTCCTCAGCAATCCCGCATTAAGGGTTCGGCTGCTGATGATAAAGGAAAGGCCACGGAGGAAGGCCTGGGAGCAGTGGTGACTACAAAGGGTGGCACTGGCGTAATCCCTCATCCGGCAGAGCTTCATCCAGATGCGCGGATATGTCTGTTTGACCCGGACTTAATAAAGATGAGCACACAGGTATGGCATGGGGAGGTTGATGTGGACTATGCTTCGAAGAAGAATATAAGCAGACGCCATAGCTGACTGATGGATCACGTTCCAAAACCTGATTAGAATATGCTAAAAGGGCATATGGAAAAGAGTTTAAAGTACGTTATGTTGGAATGTTTCACTTGAGCCAAATGGCCATTGTTGGGACAGAAGTCGAGGCGACCCATGAGAGGGTGTATACCATGGAAAATGTCTTCTCGCACATGCAGATGTTGTATTCTGTCTCGTTTTATGAGATTGAGCTGCTGAATAAGCAGGCAAATAAGAGGAGGCTTGAACGGTCGGCCGCTGCTGCTGAGGCTCAGAGGATTCATCTAGATGCCCTTGAATCTAATTTAGCAAAGGCGAGGTCCCTCGGTGAGGAGAATTCTTTGAAGGAGAGTGATTTGGATATTGAGAAACAACAATTGGAGTTTGATGTGGAGTTCATTGCTCGGGCGGTGAGGAAGGCCGAGGACCAACTCGAATTGGAGACACGTGAGCTTAGTGCTGTAAAGAGCAGTTTGACTATGGAGCAATCTCAGGTTGATGTGCTGACAATCAATTTGGAGTTGTTCGAGCGTGAAATTACTGACGCGAAGGCGTGTGAGGAAAAGCTTCTTCAAGAACAAGGCAAGTGCGAAGTCCGTTGGGTTGTACATGGTAGATTGGAGCTGCTGGCACTAATAAAGGAGGAGCATCCGAAATGGGACCTTGACCGCTAAAGAAGATGTCGTATGTAGACTTGTTAGTGGCTTTCACATCATCAGACAAAGAGGGTGGTTCGGATTCTGATGCCCAGGTTATGGCGTGTACTGACGCAACTCCTACTCCCTCATCCATTAAGCTTAGCTCATCTGTTTCTGTACCTTCTCCTGATAAGGAGTGAACTTTGCACATTTTTACCTTTTTTTTGTTTTGATTGTTTAACGAAAGCAAGTTTATATTGAATGCGCTCTGTATCATTTTGTGCTCGCCATCCCCATTGTGTGTTTTCCATTTTGCCTCGTTGTTTTACTTTGGCATAGGCTGGTTGGATCAATAGGAAATTGAGTGGTTTGTCTGCTATTTAGAGTTTGACCGTTTGCGTAGCAAGACTCGGAGTCAGTGTTGCATAGTCATGTCCAATAGTGGGCATTCCGTGAATGGTTGAGGAGCGAGCTGCACTGCCCAGTTGTGTCCCATTCTCCAGGTAAGCTGTTGGGGGCTCGTTTGTCTATCTGACTGTCGGTCACAATTACTGGCATGAGTGAGATGTGGTAGTCGAGCACATGCGTTGTAATTAGAGTGTTTGTTCTGAGTCAGGTTAGCTGACATTCAATGTAGCACTCGTTCACGCGTGGCGGGATGATTTATGGGTCGGCATGAGCATCCTTTGCTAGTAATAGACTGTTAGCCCGTGTGAGCGTGAAGACGCTGCTTGAGTTGTGTTTTGTCTTTGCGTCGTTGTTTCAAAATAGAGCAGCGGTCCTGTGGCGAGCCGTCTAGGGCTCCTACCTTCCGTACCATCTATGTCCGAGCATGGTGGACTACAGGTTCTAGGAGTGAGGATTGGGCGATCATGGTCTGTTGAAGAGCGATGATGTCGTGGCGAGGCATCGACATCAGTTTGGGACTAACTAGCCTCCCACTTTTCAAACTATCTACACTCGTACGTAGCGGGCTAGATTTTTTAGATGAAGGGGTACGATGACCAAGTTGAAAAGGAGTGGTCTGGTGGCGAGCCATCGGAATCAGTTTGAGATTGACTAGGCTCCCACCTTCCAAATGGCTTGGAGACTTTGGCTGAAAATTTCAGAAAATTTGGGTTGATGAGTTTGTTAGGGAAGCTCTCCGGCGTGATTCGGAGTTGTGATCTATGGTCCGGTGGCTCGGTAGAGATATTTTGGCCAGTCAACAAGTTGTGGCCTTGTTTGGAACGGATCAAATCGTTGTAGTGTATTTTTGGAGAGTATTCGCATGAGTTTAAGCTTCGTCGGAGTGATGATTGGTTCGGTTTTGCTATTTTTAACTCAAACAACTTTTGAGGTTGCATATGATTAAATAAATGTATAGATTACCTCTATGAAATATGTTGCCAAACTCAGTTGGACTCAAATTGGCTATGCTGCAGATAATGTCTCTATACCCGCCATCAACAATCTCATCAAGGCATAATAGGATAAGATACAGGCTCTCAAGTGCCTCCCTTTTGTCCACATTGCCTCTGGAAGAACACAATCTTTAGAGAGTTGCTCAATCTGTACAAGAAGACCCCAATCTTTGGAGAGTGAGCTTCCATATAAATCATAGTGGTTCCATATAAGATAAGTATTAGAGCCATAAAATCAACAAACACACAACAACTTTAAAATTGCCTTAACATCCCAAGATTTCCGCAAATGTCTTAAAATTGCCATAAAATCAGAGTATTGTCCTCTGAACAATTTTAAAATGTCTTAACATCCCAATATTTTTGCAAAATTTCCCAGAATCAGTACGACATTCAGTGGATTAACTCCTTGTCAAACACTGAAAATTTTCTTAGTTTACGACATAAAAACTCAAACTGATCCAGTCAATGCTCCAAATTAGTACAGCGCAATCATTAGAAACAAAGACACAAACTGGTCATTTTGCTTATAAACTAGCAACCCTAACTTCACCAAGGATAAGGCCTAAAACAAAAATAAGTTTAGACCTTAAAAGACCATTATCATGAACTAGGCCAACCAAACTTTCAAAACCCAAATTGCAACCATAAACTTGTAAGCAATAAAAACACCATACCCGGCTAACTCTAGCCCAATCCCCTGCTGAATTCCAGCACACCATCACGCTAACAGCAGAAAAAAAAACCAAGCAACAGAGTGCATCAGGACAAAACACTCTGTCAAAACAGAGCGTGTTGTCCAATGTATTGCAGCACCGAAAAAAACTGGACAGAGCAGCTCCAATTCTTGGCAGACCAGCCCTGCAAGCAAACTTCACTGCTCTGAGTCCACGGCACTTCAAGTTAATGTCAAAACCCTACATATTAACATCAAAACGACACACAAGAGAACATAACACAAGCTTGATCAATCTCTTACTGCAACACCCACACACAAAAACAGTGCATATACATATCTAAGTCCATGGTAAGTGTTTTGCACCAATAACTACCTTGCAGAATAGACCCAACAAACTCAACTTTACCAAGAATAGTATCACACAATACTAATAACTTGATAAGTGTTTTGCACCAATAACTACCTTGCAGAATCAAAAAAATACAATTACTGTGTATTTATGGAAAGGATTTATCCTATATTCAAACTTCCAAAGAACCTTTTGTTACCTGTTCTTATTTCCTGGCACCTCAACCATCTCAACCAGCTCTTTGTCCTTTATTTCCTACCTCCACTTTACCTGCAAAATTTAAGTGATTGTCGCGCTATCTCTTTATAAATCTCAATAGCCATAGGGTACCTGTGAAGTACAATATCATTAATGGTGTTTGCATCTCCAAGCAAAAAATATAAGGAATCTCCCTAACACTTTCAATTGAGTTTCCCAGCAGACAAGCACTGATGAGCACTGATTAGTCCTCCCTCCAAGTACTATTTCCATGTAAATAGATATGTGTTATGATGTAATTGGTAAATGGCTTCGATATAAATCTCAAAGCTGATAAAAGAAAACTATCATAACAAGTTTAATGTCCTGTTTTCTTGCTTTTCTGTTTGTGTTTTCGTTTGTTTTCTGTCTTGCTAAGAAGTATATATTATATATTGCGGCCTCAGTACATAGGTCTTCCATCTGCAGACAACAAACCAGTATACCATATATCTAATTCTATTAAGAGTAGATACAAAACAAAGGAAAAATTTAGACAAACAAGGCAATAACAAAAATAAAAGCAGAGTCGAGCTAAATCTGTCAGATGAAGTTTTAATGCAACAAAGATGTAAGCAAACTTCACATTTCTCTACATCTATGGTATATGTTTATCTTGTTCCCTATTTCCACAAGAATAGTGGACTAAAGTCTTATAATAATATTTCTTGATAAAATAAGCAATTCAAATTCTCTTATCATGTTAATACAATTAATAAGCTATACTTTTCAGGGGAAAACGAAGTTAAATAGATGGGGTCCTGCAGAAAAGGTAAAGTATATGATGATATCTATCCACATTGTCACATAGGAGATGCTTTTCCCTTACAAAAGTTGGCATGTGAACTGATGTATCCAGGCTTCTATGCGTCGGATCCATTCCACTTGTCATGCCACATTTTGTGTCTCATGTAACTGTTATTGAGTTTCAAAGGCAATCATGCAACACAACATCACACTTCCACATCTGATGCCTAGAAAACTTTTCTAACCTTACCCACTCTGGTTCTGCCCACCAAATAGATGCTTCAACTTTCAGGTTTCACCTTACATGACATGTGGTCCTAACCTGTTGGCCCAGCTGCAATATCTAGTAGAGATACACATAGTAGAGGGACAAAGAGATGCTTTACAAGTGCTAATTCAGTTAATGATAGAGATGATAGACTTTAAAGAATTCCCTAGGATCCATGGAATAACATTCTCATTCGACAAGTGAAATGTTTAAGGCAAACAGGAAGTATGAAATCATGAGAGATGAAAATATATTCTTATATACGATGTATCCAAGTATGAATCAGAATGTTGCCGAAGCTTTCAATCGATGCATCTGAACACATTATATAATAGCTTTGCAAGAAGGATACCCTCTAAGAAAATTATCTTCTTGAATGTATCTAGAGTACCTATTCCCCAACATTTCTAAGCATTGACATGCTCTTTGGCATCCATTCCTTTCCAATAGCCTCCCAAGCATAATCCCAATCTTTTCTTTGCCCTACCAGGCAAAAACCCCAAAGAGTCCATGGTCAGTTGAAGCAAAGCAACTAAGTTTCTGAGGTGTCATTTGTTTTTCTATGTGGCAAATTCTGTGTCATCTACATGGGTTTATATAGTGTCTCACACGCTCCTAAACAATTAGTTCACGTGTCTCATGTTGTGCAAAGCCTTCCTTCCCTATATAAGGATATTTTTTTCCTCCTATTCCCCAGAACAAGATTAGATAATTTATAAAAGTTTCAATGTTTTTGATGCACTTTTTTCCATTTATCATTTCAGTAAATTGTTTGATTAAAGTATACTGATATACTAGCAAAAAACTAAAGAAGGAAGTAGAAACCTCCAAAGAGAATCTACTTATATTGTTTATATCAGAGCTAACAAATTCAAGAGCCACAATAAGTTGATAACAAATTAACACAAAATCCAATGGTATTTAAATCTAGCTCTGCATGAAGCGCACAAAATAGAGCAGTATACATACTCCATACATGGCCTGTGCAGATGACAATGGCTAAAAATGCACAAAGAGCTGCCATATCAGCTCAAAAATTAATAAAAAAAATACATCACGAAAAAATAGCAAGAAATAAAAACACATATTTATTTTCATTAGCAGGATGGAGTGGCGGGTTTTTTTTTCGCTCTTTACCGGCGCTTTTTACATATAAAACGGCGTTTTAGAAAACACAATTTCATTTTCATTAGCGGGATGGGTTGGTGGTTTTTTTTTCGATCTTTATCGGTGCTTCGAACCCAAAACGCCGGTATTGTTTTCTCTTTACCGGCACTTCATTATAAAACGCCGGTATTTCTAGATCTTTACAAACGCTTTTTTACATCTAATACGGCGTTTCAAAACCACAATTTTATTTTGGGTTTTTTCCATCTTTACCGGCGCTTTAGAAACTTAACGCCGATATTGTTATATCTTTACCGGCGCTTCAAAAACAAAACGCCGGTATTGTTAGTCTCTTTACCGGCGCTTTATTATATAAACGTCGTTATTGCTTAAGACTCAATTCATTCCATCAGCGGAAAAATGTCGCGGGTTTTATTTGTTCTTTACCGGCGCTTTATAGCCTAAAAGCCGGTATTGAACATGTTTTACCGGCGCTTTCGTTGAAACGCTGCCGTGAAAGTGCCGTTTTAGACTTCGTTTTTTGTAGTGTTTGTTGATCTGTTTGTTCATGAATGTAAACCCCAGCTCAATTATTTATTTTGCCAAATGTGATACAAGCTTTGTAGGCTGATGTAATGTACAAATGTCATTTGGATAACAATTGCGTTCAATGCCAATGGGAAAGTATTTTGCCAAGAAAAGTGGAAATTAAAAATGTGTGGGCAAATTAATCGCAACTTGTGGGTCAATGGGCCTATAATATTGTTTGATATAGTTGGAAACATATTAATCAAATCAAATTATTGATACAAGACAAACGTGGTTAATTTAATAAAAATTAAAAAAACAGATATTAAGTCGAGTGAGATTGACTTCCAATTCCTTCGCCACACTGGGCAATATGGATAGGAAGTAGGAGAAACACACTTCTTTGAGTGTCTTAATTTTAGATTGCCTGTCAAAATTTTGCAGTTTATCGAAAGGTCAAGGATGCAACCCTTCACACCAGCAGGTGGACCACATTGATCAATTTCTGAATATGCAGGGAACGCTGACTTGCCCGCATGCTTCATGTGGAATTACCAAATCATAATTGGTTAAGATAGTATCAGCACCGGTAGATTGATGGAACCCTCCTAGATCTCGAGGAAGTCAAGATGGTGCGTTAGAAAAGCACCTAGCCAAATGGTTGTTGGAATGAAGTTGACTTGAATAGTCTCACATCAAGTAAAGATGAGTTGTCACTAAGGTTTATAAGGAGATGATCCACTCCTTATAATGGACCTAGGTACTGCGCACTAAAATTTGTCCAACACAAATGTTCTCTAGTAAAGCGTGTTAGGGAAGGTGAGATAAAAATAGTCTGTAGAAGCTGGATTCCTTTCTCTCTAGGATGAAAAGTAACAATAGGATTCAAATTTTTTATGAGATGTTGTACAAAGAACAACTTATGGAATAACTTTGTGAATTTAACTAGGTCTTGGTGTCATGTTAACCCACATTTTGGTATAATTTATTCTTATGGAACAGTGTCCTAGTTGTTCGAAGGGGGGAGATCATTGAATGGCTGATCGGAAGCCAAGAATAATAAAAGAGGCTCATTCCGAAAGGTCAGTGTCCTAGTCGTTCAAAGGGATGAGATCATTGAATGGATGACGGAAGCCAAGAATAATAAAAGAGGCTCATTCCGAAAGGTCACGTAATGTGGGAGTTTCATCAAGGAATAAAAAATTCACTAGACACAAGGCAGAAAACATACAAATACAACTGGGAAATCCATTTGCCTATAGTCCATGACTTTGTTTCACATTCTTTATTATGTGATTGGCACCATGATGGGTATTCCTTGTTTTTAAAGTAATCAAGATTACCAGCTTGTATATTAAGTTGCTGAAGTGATTGTTGTTGACTGCGAGGATTGAGCAGACGACATTTTTGTTTTTTGTTTTGCAAAAGTCGATGTCTATGATGTCTGAATTCTGACGGCGATTATTAACTTGGAGATTGCAGGTAAAAAGTTAACATCAAAGTCTAAAATAATCCGAGTTTTATTGGTCAGTGAATCAAAATCAGGTTAACTATAGTGTCATGGAATTGGACGAGTTCAGATCCTCTCCCAATCCTATTTTGCCAATAATATCCACTTGTATGTTGCAGGTTGTCTATAAGCATTGTTATTTAGCATGTCTCTTCGCTGTTAGTTGCTTTCTTTCGAATTCATTTGCAGCAGTGTTTGTTTATCTAGATATCCAGGTCTTATATGTCATTATTTTAAGCACATTCATACTTAGAATCCAAATGAGAAAAGACAGAAAACAATCTGAACCCATCCACAACTTTCTTCGACATCTCATCATTGCTTCTTTGTGCACTATTTCAAATGTTTATTGATATTTTTCCATGCACGTTATTCACATAAACTAATATTATACAAATGCACCATGCCACCTTATTCACACAAATTCATATTATACAACTTTCGCCATTATTTATACCTTCTTCCCACTGTTCTCTATTTTCACAGGCTAACACATTTATATCTCATTCTCCATTTCCTGTTGCAACATCGATCAGCACTCACAATGTCGGCTTCCATGGACATAGAGACGGTGGAGCAGGAAGGAACCAAAACTATTGAAAATCCTGTAAAAAGGGCTATTCACTGGCCACTCTTGCTACTAAGTTGCTTGCTATTGACTATAGGAATTATAGGAAGCCCTCTTTTAGTGCGTCTCTATTATCTTCATGGTGGCCAACGCCGATGGCTCTCCACAAGCATAGAAACAGCCGGTTTCCCACTTCTCATCCCACCACTCGTTTATCTGTTCTTCCGCTCCAAAACTCAAGGAGTTTCTCCTTCAAAGTTCTTCATGGATCCCCTCCTTTTCGTTGTCAGTGCGATCATCGGGGTCTTCCTAGGTCTAGACAGCTTGTTATACTCATTAGGGATATCTTACCTTCCTGTATCAACTTCGTCCCTTCTCTTCAACACCCAGCTTGCTTTCCTCTCCATCTTTGCATGGCTTGTTGTGAAGCACAAGTTCACTCCATTCATCATAAACTCAATTGTATTGATGACACTTGGATCGGTCCTATTGGGTCTTCGAACCAATGGCGATAGACCCGCTGGTGTATCCAAAGGTCAGTACTTGACTGGGTTTTTCATGACATTAGGGGCTGCAGCTTTGGTTGGTTTCCTATGGCCTTGCATTGAGTTTTCTTACAGCAAGTCCAAAAAACCAGTGACTTATAGCATGGTTATGCAGTTCCAGTTCAACATGGGCCTATTTGCCACTATCTTTAGCATCATTGGGATGCTCATCAATAAGGATTTCGAGGTAGTAATCATTTTTCATTTTATTTTATCATTGGGATGCTCATCAATAAGGATTTCGAGGTACTAATCATTTTTCATTTTATTTTATGAATTTAGCTGACATTACAACTCATTAACCACAAACTGACCATATATTTCATTCAAACCAATTAACTATAGGAGGTTGAGATGAGTCTCACAGGAACGACATTGGATTAAGATGCCCATTGTTTGTTGATCCCGTTACTGGAATGTCAAATATTAACTGATGACGATGATGATGATGATGCTGATGCACCTGAGATGTGCAACTGTTTGTATGTTAAAGTCCTTATGTCTTGTAAGTAGGTATCTTAATTGGTTGTAGTGTATGCGGTTCTTGCTTGGATATCATATTCCAAAAGAAGAAACACCCAAACATATATTAAGGACACTATATCAAATTGACATTTTTGTAACAACCTCTAAAACAGTAATACTTTTGAGATATAAAAATTCACAAAGCAATTTTACACATTTTCACAAACAAAATAATAAAATAATTGTATCACCATGAAGAGTGTGGGCCTACAAGTGATATTCATGGTGATGTAGTTTATTGTATCATTTTTTTTGTGTAACTGATTTTCATTTTTTTGACTAAATCTAGTTTTGACTTGAAATTATTTGGTGGATTGTTATAACTCAAAAGTGTTACTATTTTGGGAGTTATTACAAATATGTCAATTTGGTGTAGTGGAGAAAAAAAAAAAAAACCGGTGATGCATCAGTGTCCAAATGAAAGATGTCTCCGTTTCAAGTTCTATTGCCTAGAATAGAAGTTTCTAAACATTTGGCATTTTTTTGTTTTGTTTTTTTTTTTTTTTTAATTAAATTTTTTTTTCAGATAATCACATGGACATGTAGGGCATACACATTTTCTACTAAAATTTAAGAAATATTATAGACTATCCATTTTCAACGTTAGTTTGTAGACCATAGACATTTCTAAATATTTGAGGCTTGTATTATATGCCTAAGATTTAAGATTGATACATGTTCATGACAATACGATTATAATTTTATTTATTTATTTTTGTATTGTCTTACCTGATTCTAAGTACCGCATGGTATGTGGGGTACCATTGAATATATATACTTTTTAGTAGTTGACAAAATAATGGGGCCTGGTTCTGATGGCTTCGCGAGGTTTCGACAAAACCTGCTAGTGAGTCAAAGGAATTATAATAGTAGTAGCTAAGTTGGTGAACTAGATGAGGATTCGAGTTGTTGATTGCGAGCTCAGCTATGTAATAGTATTTTAGAAGTCATGTTTTTTAAGCTTGTAAAGTGGACTAAACATGGCTTGACAACCATGCTCATACTCGTTATTTCAACTATATTGCTCTTCAGTTAGTATTTTACTATTTTATTTTGGAAAAATAAATTCACGAATCAACGATAGTTTAATCACTAGTTGATGTTTAGGAATGAATTGTTTGATAAGAGTACCGACCACCCATTGTTGTTTTTTAAAATACTTTTTATTAGTAACCTGGCCGTGATCTGCTTAGTGGTGCAGTATATTTGAATATATTGAAATGGACTATTTGTTTTGGCAGGCTATGGGAAGAGAAGCAAATGCATCTGACCTTGGAAAGGGCATGTACTATTCAATACTTGTTATTACGGCTGTGTTATGGCAGTCATCCTACATTGGAGCAATGGGAGTAGTTCTCTACACAAGCTCTCTCTTCAATGGTATCCTTACTGCTGTTCTTCTACCGCTCACTGAAATTGCTGCAGTGATTGCATACAAAGAACATTTTAATGGCGAAAAGGGCATGGCCTTGGTACTTTGTCTTTGGGGTTTCATTTCTTATTTCTATGGAGAGTATAAATCCAAGAAAGAACTAAAGAAATCCAGAGAAGAGGTCGATGATCCCTCCTTTACTTGATGTGCTTAAAGCAATCTCATTGAAATTTCTAGGTAGAAAGCTTGCTTTCCCCTATTTCATTAGTCAAAAATTTATATTTTTCATCCTTTTGTAACCATAGATCACATGTTTTAAATAAAAGTCGAGGTATTTTGCATTATCTTGCAAATATTACAACTCAACAATCATGACATAATATTTTAAACTCTGCATTAAAGAAAAACAAAAAGAACTCTGCATTAAAAATACAATGGCTTCACCGGACCAACTCAAGTCTCATCAAAACCTTAATGAATGTCGACCCTTTAATTGCAGCACCCATACAATTGATGGGGCTAGATGGATTTAATGTATGATTGTGGACAATTCAACTTTAATGAAGCCCACTGAGGCACCCTAAATTTTGAGAAAGAAAATGTAGCGCATCAGGGAAGGCGTCTAAACTCTAAACCAAAGATGAGGTGATATTATTCGGATGGATCAATATTAGATCTATATCCAACCTACAACACTTAAAATAGATATCTGTTACCACATGTTGGCAAAGTAAAGAACAAAGTGCTATGTTTTTGGTACAGTTGGGAGTATTTTTTTATTTGTTATTATTATTTTTTTTTGGAAACAATTTTAATTATGAAGTCCTGATTAGTATGGGAGTTAACTTGGGTTCAATAAATGAAGCGGTGAAAATCTATTATGGACCATATTTGCTCTTCCATGAACCACAAACCATCTGATCAGCACTCATGACAGAAATAGGCCACAGATTTACGACGCAGTTGTAATAGGAATGAGAAATTCTAGCTGGCCTGTCCTCACAGCCTGTTCCATGGGACGGACCCTCCCAGGCACGTGCCTTTGGGAGGGCGTCTCGCACGTGATCAAAACCAAAGTTGAAAAAAAAAAAAAAAAAAAGCGGGAAAACTAAACTTTTGAAAGTTAAAAGACAGTTCATTCTCTTTCTTCCCAAAACCTCACTTTTTTTCATCCTCTCCTCCTCCTCTGCGAATTGCTCCTCCTCGTCGACTGCTCCTTCTCCTCCTCCTCCGCTCCTCCTCGACTCTGCTCGTCGTCCTCCTCCTCCGCTCCTCCTCGACTCTGCTCCTCCTCCTCCTCATACTGTGCATCTGTTTGGTCAAACAACTCATCAATCAAATTTCATTAATGGGTTTTTGGAGTCATAATGATGAGTGGGTTTGAGGCACATTTAGGCTCGAGGCTTGTTACAGAGCTGCCTTTCATTGCTCTGCTGCTGCAATAATGGAGTTTCTTCTTCTTCATCTTCTACAAGCTGCCGTCTTCAATGTCTGGAGAAAGGAACAGAGTGTGGATGCTGAAACCATGACTTGGAGGAATCATTGAAGCTTCCATTACTTTCTCTAGTTCGTTTCCAGCTGGTTTACTTTTGTTAAAGTTGTGTATCATTGATGGTTGGCTAGGATTCCCTCTAATCATCTACTAAAAAAGATCGAAATACACTTAATGTATATGAAGCACTGAAGCAAGGACAGAGCGTGGATGCTGAAACCATGAATCATTCAAGCTTCCATTACTTTTTCTAGTGCGTTTCTAGCTGGTTTGCTTTGTTAAAGTTGTGTATCATTGATGGTTGGCTAGGATTCCCTCCCCACCACTTATTCAGATTTGGAGATTAATCATATAAAGCAACATTAAAAAAGCAAATCAAGATGGAAAGAAAGCAATGAAGAAAAAAGTAGGAAACAATTTCACCAAATAAAATCCCAAAAAAGAAAAAAGATCATAATATCCCATAAGTCTTGTTAGAATTTGATGCATATGCCTCGAATCATCGTCATTATGTGAGTTATCATCGCTTATAACTAATAGAGAGAATAGCAATAACAAAGCAAAATATCCAAAATCTCTAACATCAAACATCACTGGAAAGTTCATTGAATGACATCCATCATATAGAATGTAAACTTTGTACTAGAGAAACTTACAACAAAATGAACTCATAATAAAACTGGTAATGCATTTGACATGTGGAGATCTATTCAAACAGTCTTTAAGAAAAAATAAGTCCCCTGCTTCTTAATATGATAAGATTTGATTTCATTCTGTTTTGAACTACCTGAAAACAACAATTAATGAAGATGAATTTAACAACGATTGAAATGATAACAGAATATGTTCTAGAACAATAGTCTTACTTACATGATTCATTGCCAGAAATAGTGTAATCAGTCACCGCAGTCTTATTTATCAAGTCATTGTACACCATTATCATGCTAGTTTTAGTCATTGAACTGAGGGAGCTATATGTTGTAATGGTAACTATCCAATTACAGAGGACACTTCAGTTTCAAAGCATTGATGAATGATGTGCACACACTGCAACACCATAGAGCCCTAATAGTTCACTTCAGTTTCAAAACATTGATGAATGCACGCACTGCAACACCATAATGCCCTAACAGTTCAAGTTCAACTAGACAGTTCATGCCTAGATCATCAAAATTTTCATTAAACAATTGAAGATTCTGTGCTTTCTACATATAGTAGATGGACAGAAGCCAACATTATGCAGTGAAAAATGGCTAAAAGCATGATGTAAATTGATAAGTAATGGTGCATTATACGGGTATATGGTCCATTTGAGCCGATTTGTTTTTTTTTTTTTTTTTTTTTTTTGTAGACTTGTTCAAAACCTGACAATTGTTTCCAAGACCAGATATCACCTACTTGTGCCACTGCTACATATAGGTACACAGAAATGAGGAAATGATTGTTTGTTCGAGAAATAACATTGCTATGCAGAGCCTTTTGGTGGGATTCAAGGAAAATAACATGCCATAACTGTAGAGGCCTAGAAAAATGAAGTAATCAAACCACCAACACTGCCCTAAATTCTTAATGTTTGAATATGGTTTTCCCTATCCTTTCCAAACGCTTCAATTTCAAGTGTAACACGAAATACTCATAGTTTTGTGAGACTTCAACTGAGCAACACATTCAATTAAGCATTGCCAAATAGATAACTACTTAGCATCTTGTCTAAGTGCACAACAATGCTTCTAAAGATATTTGCGCATTCTAGATGGAGAAATCACAATATGTTCATGTCTAGAGGCTGATAGGCATTTAACAAAAATCCACGACATTGAAGACGGCAGCTTGTAGAAGATGAAGAAGAAGAAACTCCATTATTGCAGCAGCAGAGCAATGAAAGGCAGCTCTGTAACAAGCCTCAAGCCTAAATGTGCCTCAAACCCACTCATCATTATGACTCCAAAAACCTATTAATGAAATTTGATTGATGAGTTGTTTGACCAAACAGATGCACAGTATGAGGAGGAGGAGGAGCAGAGTCGAGGAGAAGCGGAGGAGGACGACGACGAGCAGAGTCGAGGAGGAGCGGAGGAGGAGGAGAAGGAGCAGTCGATGAGGAGGAGCAATTCGCAGAGGAGGAGGAGAAGATGAAAAAAAGTGAGGTTTTGGGAAGAAAGAGAATGAACTGTCTTTTAACTTTCAAAAGTTTAGTTTTCCCGCTTTTTTTTTTTTTTTTTTTCAACTTTGGTTTTGATCACGTGCGAGACGCCTCCCAAAGGCACGTGCCTGGGAGGGTCCGTCCCATGGAACAGGCTGTGAGGACAGGCCAGCTAGAATTTCTCAATAGGAATACAACTTAATAAGAGTTATGAGTCAATTTTCACACATGAAAATTGAGAAAATTGGAATGTCATTTAAAATCTCATTTTCACTTTTTTATCTGCTTCTCGTTCATTTTCATTCTCGTTGATTGTTACGAGTGAGATTCAATAAACCAAATGCTCCTACATTAATGCTTTCATCCAAAAAGAAAATTTGTGGATGCCATGACATACCTCATTTTGCATACCTATTGATTTTATCTCCACGATGACTTACAAGGCATACTTGTAAAGGCTGTGTAAGCTTTTAGGGGACCAAAACAAAAACAATTGAGCTAAGGGTGTATTTGGTTGTATGAAATTCTATGCCATAAAAATTTTTGAGGGGCCCCTATATTTTAAGCTAAATTGATGTACCACTCCACATCTACCATTTGATTTTGTGATCAATGGTGGGAATGGAAAACTCATGAACATGAGAATAACATGCCTTGGGGGACCAAGGAGTGAAATTTTTATGTTCATGTGACTTTCATTTCCACCATTGATCACAAAATCAAATGGTGGTCAAATGGTCGATGTGGAGTGATATATCAATTTAACCTAAAATATAGGGGTCCCCTCATGAATTCCCATGGCATAGAATTTCATGCAACCAAACACACCTTGAGTTCGACGGTCATGTTGCCAAATGATAGTTTCATGATTTCATTCCTACAGTTAATAATAGCATTAGATGTGGCAAAAAATGGACTACTCAAAATAACTGGAATGTGACTGGATGGGTTGTGAATAGGTTGTGTATCAAGAACTATGAAGTCCACAGGAAAATAGAATTTTTCAAACTTAATGATCACATCCTTTATAACACCGCAGGGAATTCTGATTGACCTATCTACCAATTGCAGTGTTACTTTAGTCGGTTTTAGTCCGCAAAGACCTAATTGCTCATAAACAGAGTATGACAACAAATTAACACGCGCCCCCAAATCCAACAATGCCTTATCAATCATATGATCACCGATAACACAAGAAATAGTCGGGCACCCAGGATCTCTATACTTAGGCGAGGTTTTGTGTTGAATAATTGAACTTACTTGCTCGGTGAGGAAGGCTCTCTTTTGCACATCTAGCTTTCGCTTCTGTGTACAAAGATCCTTCAAAATTTTGGCATAGATAGAACTTGCTTAATAGCATCGAGCAATGGAATATTAATGTGAACTTGCTTAAAATAAGATGGAAACGGTGCCCTAAGCAAATAAGATGCCTGAGTGGGGTCAGAGTCAAGAGGCACATCTTTAGAAGGTGAGGCTTTATCAGCCTCCTTGTCAGATGGAGATGCAACCTGCTTTGACTTCGACGGAAACAACACTCGAATCGGGCACTTGTACCCGGTGTCAACCTGTTTTCCACTCCTAAGGGTGGTAATAGATTGGACATCTTCATGGCGTGACTCAGATTACTACCAATTGTGAATTGACCCTTCGGGTTTGGAACAGGTTGACTAGAAAATCTCCCTGGCTCTTTCTCAGAAGAAGACTGAGTAATCTTACTCACAACTATCTCAAGTCTATTGAGGGCTTGAGATTGGTGTTGAGTTGTGGCTTTCAACTCAGATATGTCCTTAGAATTTTGCTCAATTATACTTTCTGAGCACTGCAAAAACCAATTAACCATTTTCTCTAAACTTGATGTGTTGGATGGAGGAACTTGGTTGAGGTGGAGCCTAAAAGGGCTAGAGGCTTGAGGAGCCTTGGAGACAACAATAGGTTCCCCTTGGTGTGGGCCATGGGCCAGGAAATATTTGGATGTTTGGCGAACCCTGAATTGTAATAGTTAGGTTGCGAATTATTGCCAAGTCACCGCATCGCATTAAAAGAGTTGACTTACTCAGCATAATATGCAGGATAATCACTTTGCAAGTCACAATTAGCTATTGAATGACCAGGACTCGAACATGCAACACAAACTTCAGATGAAGCGTTTGCGGGAAGTGCAGGTTGAGTCAAATTCAAAAGTGCATCTATCTTTTGAGCCATGGTCATAACAACTATCTCTAACTTCAAGGTAGAAGGGGGTGAACAGATGTATCTCTAACTTCATATATATCACCCTTACGCCTATCAGACTCCTTTATCGAATAATCCCATTGTTGAGAATTTTTGGAAAGCGTTTCAAAGAATTCCCATATCTCATTGACATTCATTTCATTAGTGACCCACCACTAGTGGCATCAATCATACGATGGTTTTGAGGAGTTAAACCGTCTTGGAAGTATTGAACTAGTCGCCACTTCTCAAATCCGTGATGAGGACACTTGATAATGAGTTCATTGAACCTTTCCCAGCATTCATAGAAATGTTCGCCCTATTTTTGCTGAAAATTAGATAAATATCGACGGAGGGCATTCATTTTATGAATGGGGAAGTACTTTGTCAAGAACTTTCTTGACAGCACATCCCATGATGTGATGGATCTTGTCTCTAATGCATTTAACCATGATTTCGCCTTATCTTTCAAAGAAAGGGGAAACAACCACTACACCAAATTGGCATATTTGTAACAACTTTCAAAACAGTAACACTTTTGAGCTGTTAAAATCCACCAAACAATTTCAAGTCAAATCTAAATTTAGTCAAAACAATGAAAAACAGTTACACAAAAAAGTGATACAATAAATTGATCACCACGAATAGTATCACTTGTAAGACCATATTATTCATGGTGATACAATTCTTATATCACATTGTTTGTGAAAATGTGTAAAATTTCTTTGTAAATTGTTATAGCTCAAAAGTGTTACTGTTTTTGGGGTTGTTACAAAAATGCCAATTTGGTGTAGTGAACCTAAGACGGACTGAATCGTCAAAAAAGTTCTGGTACTTCTGTGTGGCGCAGATGTCAAGAAACTCTTTGACATGAAGATAAGGGTCTTCCTTCTCAAAACCATAAAAAGAAGGCAGCAGATGAATAATAGTTGGTTTGAGTTCGAAACTGTTTGCATTTGTCTCAGGTAAGACAATACAAGACGGAACACTACTAGGAAGAGAAGCGAAGTAATCCTTAAAGGATGATGAACCTAAATAGGTAATGGGGACTTTAAAGAACTCCTCGAAGTCTTGTCAAACGAGGATATCGAAGGTTCAAAGTCAACACTCCTAAACAGGCTTCAAAATTTTTTTTATGCAAGCCTAACCGCTATATGAAGATGACCTACCTAAAAATAAATAAAAACAAAACGGAACCCTAAATGATTCAGAAACAAAATGAATGGCAGACGACCCTAGAGCTTTTTTTTACTAATGCAGGGCTGAAATTCAATTAAAATTTCCTTACCGTGAGAGAGGCACAGTAATTTCCTATCAATCCGTCACTACAGAGTTGCTCCTACCACTTTTTCCACTCTCTAGCTCAAAGTGAAATGCCAGTTCAAGAACTGTTCCCAAATGGTATACGTTCCTTCACTCGATCAGTTCAAGCTATCATATGTCCAAAGAAGGTCCCTATGAGCGTCACACATGTCCTAGATAACTATGTTGCTACAAATTTGAATAGTGAAGGCCTAGGTTCCTAACCCTAAAATAGATGGTGATTAACCAACCTGTGGGAGACGGCACGAAAGTTTCAACTCAATCCTGCCACTATTCAAATTTGCATGCATTACTACCTAAAACAAGCTAAACACAAGTGATCACATAGAAACCGCATGCAGATGCGGTGGGTGGAAGTTACCACAGGGGTGAACCTCTTTCAGGTTACTTGCGATGTTGGGTAGAAGTCGATTTTTGAGAGTTTCCTCGCAAATCGCAATATTTCACTTCGTTCCCACTTGAGCTCCTATGTGTGTGACCGCTTGCAAAATAAATGCAAAAATAATTCAAACTCAAGCAAATAAAACAAATAAGAAAGTGACTCGTAACATTGTTCCTAAAAAGCAAATTAAACCTAATTTATAAACTCGCAAAAACAACCCTAGATTTCGATTGTACCGTTACAATCCCCAGCAACGGCGTCAAAAACTAGATGGAGATTTTATTATCCTAAATTAATAAGTTAATAAACCCACGACGACTTCTCATACATCTTGGGGCCCACATTAGGTATAAATCAGGTCATGAGAGTGCTTAAAGGATTGATTGGTACTTACGAGAAAGAAAATTTATGGTAGGTCTATCATGCAACCACTTTAGTAGCAGAACACTTTGCAAGGTTACTCCCTAACCTGGAGGCGGCGAATCTAGAACTAATTAGGTTCTTTGTTGAAGCTTTGAAACAAATTTATTGTTTTGTCGATGATGAAACGAGTGAACGTATGAGCGATTGTAAACTTTATCATCACTTTTTGTTTTTAATATAAGGTTCGGGGATCCGAAAAACCCCAGCTCGCTTTCCAAAAAAAAAAATTTAATAAACCCAACTTGTAATACCGCAAGTGCACGGCTATCTAACTGGTAGACGGTGGCAAATATGGGTCGATCCAATGAGGATTGACGAGACAGTCGAATTCTAAGACTTATTTAAACTAATTTAGAGTTGGGGTTGCAGCAGATAATAATTACTAAATTAAGAACAACTAAAATTAAAATGATAAGATGATAAGAGAATGGACTGATACATCAAATCCACCAAAGGTTCTTAGAGATTCGTGTAATCTAAATTATTGTTTTCAAGAATCAACACTACTAATCTAAAGATTAATCTACATTTGCAATTGATTTCAGCAAAGGCATAAACCCCTAGCATTGCATGTCCACAACACACACAATCACAGGTTTAACTTAATTAATTCTAAACCCTTAGCATTGCATGTCTTCTTATGGCTCAAACAATCACAGATTTAAATTAATTTTTAAAGCAGACTTCGAATATCGACAAAGGGAACTTCTAACTACCGATTATTGAAAGTAAATTATAGAATTTAGAAATCAACTTTATTTAACATTCAAGCATATAGAAATTTTTTTTTCAGATACGACAAACTCTAGGAAACCCTGTGGTTTCATCTTCGCCTTGGCGCGGAGTCTAGAAGATCATGGTGGATGATGTCACAGCACTGGTGTAGGTGGAATCCATCTCAGCACAAACACACATCACGAGAAAGAGCTATTGGTGAACTGTGGTGGATCAGACAGAAACCTAGATTGCAAATAGCCAACTATTTGAAAAAACAATTGGTTTCCCTCCGACTTCATTGGTCTTCATTTTGTCACGAGCTACTCCCTGTGTCGCCGTTCTTGCGAGATTCCTCTGCGTCATGCTTTCATTTTCTCCCGTGAAGATCTTCTGCAATACAGAGAAAGAGATAGGTGAGGGAGAAACAAGAAAGAGAACAGAAAGAGGGAGAGAACGGAGGAGAGAAACAGGGGCGGTGGAGCTTTGTTGCGAGGTGGTGTGGTGGTGCGCTGGACGGTGTCGTTTGTAAGCTGTTCGGTGTTGTGTTTGTGGCTTAATCCGAGAGAGAAATAGGAACAGGGTCGTGATCCAGTGGTGGTGGTGGCTGTCTGGTGTGATGGAACATGAAGGAGATAGACGTGGAGGACAGGGAAGTGCTCTCTGTTTTGTGCACGAGGACGTGATCCGATGGTGGTGCTCAGTGGTTGGCTGCTAGAGAGAGATCAGGGAAGTGGAGGACGATGAGATAATGGGGTTGCAGTGTGGCTGCTGGACGGTGGCAAGGTGAAAAGAGAAATATGAAAACAGAGGAAGAAGAGGGGCAGTGATGGCTGCCGGTTGTGTGAAACAGGGTGAGGGGGAGGTGACGGTCTATGTTTGTGATGATGAGGACTAATAGGGAGAGAAATAGGAACGGTGATGGTGTGATGGTTGTGGTCGTGTTCCCTGTTTCAGTTTCAGTGGTTGCAAGAAAGTACAATGGAGGAACAAGGGTTGTGAGATGGTGATGATGGTGAGGTTATGGTGGCTGCACTATCGGTTCTTCTATCGAGCGAGAATCGCCGGCAAGGTGATGGTGGTGATGTTGAAGAGAACAGGAGATAAGGAGAAAGGGACGTTATGGTGGTTGGTTAGTGGCGAGAGACAAAGGTTTCTATGTTTCTGCCAAGGAGGAAAAAAGAGACATGAGCACGCCAGAGATGGGAGAGAGGAATACTCTAAATAGGGGTTTTCTCTATTCTTCTACTTAGGTTGGGTTTGGGCTTTAGGTTAACTTTTGGACTTGGGCTTAGGTAATAGGTGAATTTGGTTTATTTGGGTAAGGTTTATGCATGTGATATTCGCCTTGTCACCCGTTACTTTGTACCGCCATTTGAACCAACCAATTGATCATTTTTCAAATTGCCGCCTGAACGCGATTTCATCATTTACGCTCAAATTCCTACAAAAACATGAAAATGAAATAATTATAATAAAATATAATAATCGAAACACTAATATATATAAATTAAGGGATATATTATGTAATAATTACGTGAATATCACTTGCTCCACTTGCCCTATCGGTTGAAGATCCATCGCAGCAGAGGGTCCATGCTGGGACATCTGATTATGAGAGTTCGTAGTCTATCTTAGGCTTTTCTCTCTGCCAGTGAATTCAGCGATGAAGTTCACGAGTGCTTGAGCTTTGATGACAGTTCTTGGAGCGTAGTTTTATGTCAAACTGCCAAAGTTCTACCGATCATTTCACCATCCAGCCAGATAGCTCGGGTTTATGTAATACCGAGCAGAGTGGATGTTTGGTTAAGACCGTTATAGAGTGAGCCTGAAAATAGGGTCTCAGTTTTCAGGAGGATACGACCAGCACCAGAGCCAACTTTTTCAGGTCTGGATAGTGTGTTTTCGCTTCTACGAAGGTTTTGCTGGTGTAGTATACTGGCTTCTGGGTTCCTTGGTCGTCTCGTATGAGGGGCCGAACTGACAACGTGTTTTTAAACAGATAGGTACTTGTATAGTTTTTCACCTATCGCGGTTTTTGAGAGTAGCTCTGGACTCCCCATGTATGCTTTCAGGTTCTGAAAGGTTTGTTCGCATTCCTCGTTCCATGAAAATCATTTGCTCCCTATTAGTATCTTGAAGAATGGGAGGCATTTGTTGGACGACTTTGATATAAATCTATTGAGTGTTGCTACCCTCCTAGTCAGGCTCTGAACGTCTCTGATATTGGTCAGGGATTTCATGTCAAGAAGGGCCTGAATCTGTTTAGGATCGGCCTCAATTCCTCTTTCGTTCACTATATAGCCTAAGAATTTCCCAGACTTGACTTTGTATGTGCACTTTTGTGGGTTGAGTTTCATCAGGTATTTCCTGAGTTGGTCAAATGCTTTGGAAAGATCTTGTACGTGTTCGTGGCTGCAAAGGCTCTTGACCAGCATGTCGTCGATGTATATTTCCATATTTCTACCGATGTGTTCTTAGAACATTCGGTTGACCAATCATTGGTAAGTTTCTCCAGCAATTTTCAGGCTGAATGACATTACCCTATAGCAGTATATTCTTTTTTCCGTCACAAAAGAGGTTTTCTCTTAATCTAGGGGATGCATCAATATTTGATTGTAGCCTGAATAGGCGTCCATAAAGCTGAGTAAGTTGCTTCGCCACTACCTTGCTTAAGTGGGAACCGATCTGAGTGGGCTTGCTGTTTTGAGGGCTGTCGAGGTAGGCCATAACAGTTTCTTCCTCTGGTTGTCTGGCATTGGGTCGACCTCGAGTGTAACGACCCCAATTTAGCACATTATAATTTTTTTTTGGGCTTTAATAAATTTGAGGTTGAGCCGAGTAATAACTTATTAAATAAAGGGGTGTCACTATAACCCTATGCAAACCCTAACCTTGTGTTATGTCTTTAGATTGGTTAAATAGAGGTTTGGGTTTTCTCTCAGCCGTTTAAGAAAAAAAAATATGTAAAATAAAAAAGGGAAGAAGAAGAGGATAAGGAGCAAAAGGGAGAAGGAAAAAACTAGAGAAAAGTAAAAAAAAAAAAAAAAAAAGAAGGTGAGTTTCTCTTTTCCCTAGATTAGTTTTTTTCTCTTTTTTGTTTCGATTTCTTTTCTTTTTGTTTTGTTTCATCTAAGTCATGGCTATTCCTATCACTATTCATGGCTGTTACTATCTATGGCTATCCTATCACTATCTATAGCTATCCCTATCACTATCTATAGCTATCTCTATCATTATCTATTCATGACTATCTATCTTATCAATATTTATTCATGGCTACGTCTATAAGCTCTTTTCATTGCTATATGAGTTTCTTTTCATGGCTATCATTATCTATGTATAACTTTTTATCTCGTTTCCCTAGGTAAGTATATACAAGCATTATGTATGTATTTATGCTCTGGTTGTTTATATGAGGTGGCCAAAAGCCAACAATTTCATGTGTGTTGAGTTGATGCTAGTGGTTGCAGTAAGAGGTTGTGTTGTTGGGGTATTAATGTGATTGAAACTATCACTTCAATATATATGCCCATGCCCGTACTTGCTGTGTATGATAAATGATAAAGAGTTATAATAGTCATTGCAACTTTAATACTATATTTTTGCATGGTAGCTATCAGAATTAAATTTTAGAATTTGTATAATAGCTGTTTATTTTATGAAAGCAATGACTCTGACAAGGAACATTCAGTTATGAACTGTTCCTATGCTGACATAAGTATATAATTAAAATCTTGTGTAATTATAGAGACATGCGAGATTAGTTATTGGTATTTTGTGGGATAACTTCCTTGTAAAGAATTTATTGCATATGAATGAACCTTGAGGTATTCATGCACATCTTTGTGTTCCCTAAATTATGGGATGACATTGTGAGATTTACAAATGGTTATTGTGTTAAATTTTAAGATGCACAACAGACAATATGAGTAATCTTGAGTTTATGAAATTAAATCATATTGGCATTGTATCACTTAGAACTACCACACCTCTTTTTGTTTATGATTTCTCCTCTCATACTAGAGAAACTAAATAACGTGCGAGTTGTCTTGCGGAGGTGGGGCGCCTATTTCTTATAGAGAAACTAAAATAACCTTCGGATTAGTCTTGCGGAAATAAGGTGAATTTTTATGCCTAAGATAGCCTTTGATATTTTTTCGTCAAAAATGTGACGTGACTTTATGCGCATTGATAGCCCAATAGTGGCTTTTGTTACTCATATAGTTAGGAGTATTCGGTGATGCATGACTGTATGTGATGTGTCCCCACTTGGGAATGGATGATGGAGAAGTCCTCCTTTATATGAGAGAGGCATACGAGCATGTATGTTCGGCACGGAGGTGGTGCAAATACGGTATCGTCTAAGTGATCGATCCGTTAAAAATGAATAACATGTGTAAGTCAAATATGTACGAAGATAACGATTTTCATAAATAAAATACATTTATATTGTTTCTAACCCCTTTCATGCGGGATGGAAAATCCACTAATATTTCTCCAGGTCAGACTTGTCATAGTCAACTTCTACAGTGTAACTACAAGTAGATGCATACTTACTTATTAGGATGGTGACTTGATTGCCTCGTGGAGGAACTACCTGTTTGTTTTGGGTTATTTTGTCGTACTACATTTTTCTGTCATGTCATGCAATTTCCTTTATTGATTTTTGGGATAAAGAAATTTCACACCAGCTTTATTGCTGATCCAAGTGGGCTTTGGCTTCTTGAGTACATTTCGTTGGGAATGTAGCCGACTAGCTTGTTTTCAGGATTTAGTAATTTTGGGCGAGCTTAGAGCAACTCGTTTTGTACGTGACGAGCATTGCTGGGAGTGCACGTTGTTTGAGAATTTAGGTCAATTTATTTGTAGGTGACAGATGAACCTTTTATAATAGAACTTGGAGTTTTATTTATTATTTATTAGGAGAGATACATCCGTGATTAGTTGAACTTGTTAGAGTTGGTTCTACGAGATTTAATGTATTTTCCTTTCTTGGGATGGGCTTTTTAGATCAGTTGTTTATTTCCCTCTAGTTTGGTAAATTGTGCATTTGATTACTTCTCGTAAAAGCCAACTGTTACTTTTCGTGAATGACAATTCATGTCCCGATATTTGGGGAAAACGGATAATCCTACGTGGATTTTAGATTTTCGTTTTTCTTAAAAATCGGGGCGTGACATTTTGGTATCAGAGCACAGTTTACCCTAGGCTATGGAGAGTCTAGGGGATCCTCGGGGTGTGGTTATGGGTAAGCTGTAGAGTGTTTTGTGGATCTTACGGAGTGTCTAATCATTTCCATTTTTATTTGAAGGATATGGCTGGAAACCATACTTGACAAAATCCAAGTGGGAACGGTAGCGGTAGTAGTGAAAATGTTGTTCTAAATGGAGATGGCAATGGAAATGGAAGTGGTCATGGTGAGAATACGATTCAGTTGAGTCAGGCTATGATGATGCAGTTGCTACAATGATTGCAATAGAATAGTAATCAGAGTGACCCTTTTGCTAGAAGAGTTAAGGAGTTTGGGACATTCGGGGGTAAGAGGTTTACCGGAGAAAATCCGAGAGATGCAGATGCCTGGGTTCAAAGCTGTGTAATTGTTTTCAGGAGGATGCGACTTACTGAAGTCCAAAAACAGGAGTTAGCTGCACATCATCTGGATGGTGCTGTCAGTTACTGGTGGGAGGGGTTACTACCCTCCGTTGATATTGTTGTTATGACATGGGATGACTTCAAGGATCGGTTCGAGAATAGATTTGTGCCTAATGCAATTAAGGCGCAATTGGCTGCGGATTTTAATATGTTGAAGCAGACTGGGATTATGAATGTGGAGCAGTGTGTCACGAAGTTTAACGAGTTGTCGCGTTATGCTCCATATTTGGTGGACACACCAAAAAAGAAAAATGCCAAATTTATTGGGGTTTTGCATCACTACCTATCGAGGGCTCTTCTCACCGCTGACCGGGAAAGTTTTGACAGAGTTTTGGATTTGGCATTGAAGTACGAGGAATAAAACAAGTTGTATCATGAGAGTAGGGAGAAAGGCAAGCAAAAGTTGGGCGAGGCGTCAGGAAACACTCGTCACCAGGGTGCGTCGCGTTATTATCGTAGTGACCGTAGTCGTTTTCGTCCTTATGATCAAGGGCAAAAGGGTCAACAGTTTCAAAACCAGAGATTTCAAGGTGGTTCCCAGAACCAACAGCAGGAAGGAAACCAGTTTCATCGCCAGGGTGGAAATCAGTTCCAGAGACAGGGATATAATCATTCCCAGAAACAAGATGGTAATCAGCATCAGAGACAAAATGGGAACCAATTCCATCGTCAGGATAACCAAAGACAAGGTTATCAGGGTCAGCAAAATCAGACTACCCAAGCAGCATCGAGGGGACATGCAGTGGCCTGCTTCACTTGTGGGCAACCAGGTAATCGTATGGGAGATTGCCCTAATGGTAGGAATGCGCCCCAGAATAGGCAAGGTCAGCCCAACCAAGGGCGTGTATTTGCCGCCCTACCAGATCAGGAAAATTTTCAAGGTACTCCTGATTTTCCTATCTCTAATATGAAAGTTTTATTTGATACCAATGCTTCATATTCTTTCATATCTCGACGTTTGGTTAATCAAAAACTGTTGAAAACTTTGCCACTTGTTATACCTTTATGTGTTACCACCCCTTTAGGAGGCTTGTCGACATTAAATGAAGTATGTAAAAAATTTTAAGATTTCCTTCCTCGACAAAGTGTTTCTCGTCGACTTGATTGTGCTTGACTTTAAGGGCTTTGATGTGATTTTGGAAATGGATTGGTTGTGTAAGAACCTAGTCATGTTGGACTGTGCAAAGAAGCTAGTTTCCATCCATGCTCCAGGCATGTCCCCTGTTTCTCACATTTGTGGAAATTGTGAAGAGTCAGTGATGTCAATTTTTTGTACTCGGTGGGGACGTCGGAGAGAAAGATCCGAGATGTAGAAGTGGTAAGAGATTATGAGGATGCATTTCAGGAAATTCCTGGCTTGCCACCTAGGCGAGAAGTTGAGTTTCGAATCGATTTAGTACCTGGAACCGCTTCTATATCTAAGGCGGCGTACCGGATGGCACCAAAGGAGTTGAACGAGATGAAAGTCCAATTGGAGGAGATGTTGCAAAAAGGGTAATTTTAGCCTTTTTTTTTTGTTTTATTCGAATATACATATTGACATGTTTATTCATGTTAATGTATATATGTGTAATCCTTTTGAAGTGTGTATGAACCAGGTTCATACGTCCTAGTAATTCTCCGTGGGGAGCACCCGCAATCTTCGTTTCGAAGAAGGATGGTACCTTGAGGATGTGTATTGACTATAGGGAGCTGAACAAAATGACTATCAAGAACAAGTACCCGTTACCTCGAATTGATGATCTACTTGATAAGTTGAGGGGAGCAATGGTGTTTTCTCAGTTTGACTTGAGAACCGGATACCATCAGATGGGGGTAGAAGAAGTTAGTATTCCTCTCACGGCTTTTCGTACGAGATATGGGCTGTATGAGTTTCCAGCCATGCCTTTTGGTTTGACAAATGCCCCGACCTTTTTCATGGACCTGATGAACCAGATCTTTCGACCATATTTGGATAAATTCGTCATTATTTTTATCGATGACATTTTGGTTTACTCTCGTAGTGAAGCAGAGCACAGAGAACATTTCAGGATAGTGTCGCAGACCTTGAGAGATCAGAAATTGTATGCGAAATTTAGCAAGTGCCATTTTTGGGAGAAAGAAGTAAAATTCTTAAGGCACATTGTTTCTAGTCAGGGTATAGCAGTTGATCCTGATAAGGTGAAAGCAGTGAAAGATTGGAAACAACCTACTAATGCAACGGAGATGAAAAGCTTTTCAGGGTTAGCTGGTTACTAAAAAATATTTATCGAGAAGTTTTCTCTTATTGTTGCCTCTTTGACTAAGTTGACCCGTAAGAATGTTCAATTTATTTGGACCAATGAGTGTGAAAGGGCTTTTCAGGAGTTGAAACATCGATTAACCACTGCGCCCATCCAGACTATTCCAATGCAAAGTGGTTAGTTGGTGGTCTTCACTAATGCTAGTGGCACAGGTCTGGGTTGTGTACTAATGCAGAATTAGAAGGTTGTGTCGTACGCCTCACGACAATTGAAGCCTCGTGAGAGGTGATATCCTACCCATGACTTGGAATTAGCGGCAGTTGTGTTTGCTTTGAAGATGTGGAGGCACTACCTTTATGGAGAGCAGTTTGAGTTGTTCGCGGATCACAAGAGTCTCAAGTATTTGTTTTCGCAGAAGGAGCTGAATATGAAACAACAAAGGTGGGTGGAATTCATTAGTAGTTATGATTGTGAGATCCTTTACCACCCAGGTAAGGGAAATGTGGCAGCCGATGCTCTTAGTCGGCAACACACTATTATGGCTTCACTCATGGTAGAGGAATGGAAGTCTATTGAGGCTATTTCTTCTTGTGATGTTCAGTTTGTCCAGGGAGTGAACATGGCTTATGTTGGTAGTTTATATGTTCAACCCTCTTTGATCAGCAGGGTTTTAGAGGAGCAACATTAGGATTCTCGTTTGATGAGCAAATTAGAGGACTTAGTGCTTGATAATTTAGATGAGTGTCCCTCAGAGTGGTCATTTGAGTCCGATGGTGGTTTGAGAATTCACGGGAGACTTTGTGTGCCTGAGATTGAGGGATTGAAGAAATAAATTATGGATTAGGCTCATAAGTCATGTTTTACCATTCACCCGGGAGGCACAAAAATGTATCAAGATCTAAAGCGAACTTTCTGGTGGAACGGTATGAAGAAGGATGTGGGGGATTATGTATCACGGTGTTTCACTTGTCAACATGTGAAGGTCGAGCATCAGCGGCCCTCGGGTTTGTTGCAGCCATTAGAAATTCCTATTTGGAAATTGGAGAATGTTTCTATGGACTTTGTAGATGGTTTGCCGAAGACTCGACAAGGTAACAAGTCAATTTGGGTTATAGTTGACCGTTTGACTAAGTCCGCACATTTTATTCCGGTTGGTGTCCACCGTACTACTGAACAGCTAGCCAGACGATACATCCGTGAGGTAGTTAGGCTTCACGGAGTACCAGTGTCCATTGTGTCTGACAAAGATCCCTTATTTGCAGCTGAGTTTTGGGAGAGTTTTCAGCGAGCCATGGGGACGAGACTAGATTTGAGTACAGCTTATCATCCTCAGACTGATGGTAAGATGGAGCGAGTGAATCAGGTTCTAGAGGATATGCTTCGGGCATGTGTGCTCGATTTTGGTGGTAGTTGTGAGAGATTATTTACCTCTCATCGAGTTTGCTTATAACAACAGTTACCATCTAGTATTAGCATGGCCCCGTTTGAGGCTTTATATGGGAGGCCTTGTCGATCACAATCCTGTTGGGCGGAGGTTGGTGACATAGTCTTGTTGGGGCCAGAGATGGTCTGGGAGACATCGGAAAAAGTGCAAATTATTAGAAAGCGGATCAAAACTGCTCAAAGCCGACAGAAGAGTTATGCGGATCGAAAGCGTAAGGCGGTAGAATTTCAAGTTGGGGACCTTGTTTTTCTTAAGGTTTCACCTATGAGCCGTGTATTGAGGTTCGGTAAGAAAGGGAAGTTAAGTCCTAGATTTGTGCCAATGGCGTTATGGTCGAGTGGTTAGGGCTGTGTGGGTTTATCCCCCACGTCCTAGGTTCGAGACCCGCCGGCGACATATTTACTTTCTTATGGTGTTGACCTGTAGGTCACACCTCGTTGATAGGTTATGGGATCCTATAAAAACCCAGCTCGCTTTCCAAAAAAAAAAAAAAAAAAAAGTCCTAGATTTGTGGGACCATTTGAGATCATTGCTCGAGTAGGGAGTTTAGCCTATAGACTCGACACCGAGCTTATCAGTTGTTCATGATGTGTTTCACATTTCCATGCTGAGGAAGTGTGTGAAGGATCCTGCTCACATCGTCCAACCCACAAAAATTGAGATTAATGACTACTTCACCCAAGTAGTACAACCGATAAAGATTGTGGATCGTGACGTGAAACAACTTCGTAGAAGGATAGTGAATTTGGTGAAAGTCCAGTGGAGTGAAAAGGAGAATGATGTAACTTGGGAGCTAGAGGACAAGGTGAAACAGTTGCACCTGGAGCTATTCATCCAGTGAATCTCGGGACGAGATTCCTTTTGAGGTGTGCATAATGTAACGACCCCAATTTAGCACATTATAATTTTTTTGGGACTTTATTAAATTTGAGGTTGAGCAGAGTAATAACTCATTAAATAAGGGGGTGTCACTATAACTTTATGCAAACCCTAACCTTGTAGGGTTATGTCTTTAGATTGGTTAAACAGAGGTTTGGGTTTTCTCTCAGCTGTTTAAGAAAAAAAAAATCTATAGAAGAAAAAGGAGAATGAGCAAAAGGGAGAAGGAAAAAAAGGAAAAAAAAACTATAGAAATGTAAAAAAAAAAAAAACGAGTTTATCTTTTCCCTAGATTAGTTTTTTTCTCTGTTTTGTTTCGATTTCTTTTCTTTTTCTTTTGTTTCATCTAAGTCATGGCTATCACTATCACTATCATGGCTATCCCTATCACTATTCATGGCTATTACTATCTATAGCTATCACTATCACTATCTATGACTATCACTATCATGGCTATCCCTATCACTATCTATAGCTATCTCTATCATTATCTATCCATGACTATCTATGTTATCAATATTTATTCATGGCTACATCTATTTAGAAAAAAAAAAAAAAACAGGTGATGTCCCGGTGTTCAAATGAAAGATGTCTCCAAAACATCTTTCATTTTTATGGGTTTTTTTTTTGTTTTTTATTTTTAGATAATCACATTGACATGTAGGGGCATACACATTTTCTACTAAAAATTTAAGAAATATTATAGACTATCCATTTTCAACGTTAGTTTCTAGACCATAGACATTTCTAAATATTTGAGGCTTATATTATATGCCTTAAGATTCGAGATTCGTTCATAACAATACGATAATATATTTCATTTATGTATTGCTCACCTGATTCTAAGCGTACTGCATGGTATGTGGGGCAGGGGCGGATCTAGGATTGCAGACAAAGGGAGGCAAACAATACACAACTATTTTACTATACAACTAGACAAATATACATGGCATGATTAATTCAACTATAGCTAGCAAAGGAAGAGCTTATCTTTTTGAATTGGGGAAAACAGAATTAAGCATGGTGGTATAAGATGAGAGCTGGCGAGAAGCATACCTCTGCTTTCTTTCTAACTTTTTGGCGATGAGGCAAACATAACAATACAATCTAAGTCCAAGTAGTAGTAACAGCAGTGTCTATTCTCTGGACTAAGCTGGATGGAGAGATTTCTCCTTTTGGGCTAGCTCAGACGAAGCAGACAAACAACAATTTTTGAAATCTTAAATTTATAATTGTTTAATCTAAAATAAAGAAATTAGATAGATAGAAATTAAAAAAAAAATTGAAATGTATAATTTCCCTTCCCCCAATCCCCAACTCAATTAATGGTGGGAATTAAAATAGAGACAGATTAAAAAAAAAAAAAGAGAGAGATGGTGGGTGGATAGATGGGAATTAGAAAAAGAGAGAGAGAGATTAAATAAAAGAGAAAGAGATGGAGTGGGATTGAGATCGGTGAAGGTGGAGTTTAAAAAATAGAAAACAAAATCTTTTTTTTATAAATGACTTGGAGTCAATAGCCAAGATTGTATATAAAGAGGGGCATTCTAAAAATTTAAAGGGGGGCAAAATAAAATATACAAGTAACTTAATGAAACTTTTCAAAAATATAAGGGGGGAAATTGACCCCCTTATCCAACACATACATCCGCCCCTGATGTGGGGTACCATTGAATATATATACTTTTAGTATATGACATAATAATGGCGCTTGGTTCGATGGCTTCGCGAGGTTTCAACAAACCTGCTAGTAAGTTGGTGCACTTGATGAGAATTGAAGTTGTTGTTTTTGATGAGCTTAATAGAATTTTAGAAGTTCTTAATGGCATGACAGATCAATGGTTAGAGTTTGGTAGAAGGTATCCTTTTGTCATGGGTTCAAATCCAACCAACAGCATGTTTATTTGTTTATGGTGTGTTGACCAATTCTGATCTTTTTATAGGTTACGGGAATTTATTGAAATGAACTATTTATTTTGGGTTTGGCAGGTTATGGGAAGAGAAGCAAATGCATTTGACCTTGGAAAGGGCATGTACTATTCAATACTTGTTATTACTGCTGTGGCATGGCAGTTATCCTTCATCGGAGCAATGGGAGTAGTTCTCTACACAAGCTCTCTCTTCAATGGCATCATTACTGCTGTTCTTCTACCGCTCACTGAAATTGCTGCAGTGATTGCATACAAAGAACATTTTAATGGCGAAAAGGGCATGGCCTTGGTACTTTGTCTTTGGGGTTTCATTTCTTACTTCTATGGAGAGTATAAATCCAAGAAAGAACAAAAGAAATCCAGAAAAGAGGTCGATGATCCCTATGTGCTTAAAGCAATCTCATTGAGATTTCTAGGTAGAAAGCTTGCTTCCCCCTATTTCATTAGTCCAAAATTTATATTTTTCATCCTTTTGTAACCATAGATCACATGTTTTAAATAAAAGTCGAGGTATTTTGCATTATCTTGCAAATATTACAATATTGATGGTGGACCTGCGATATTTCAATTTAATTTTATAATAAGAATCATGACAATATATTTTAAACTCTACATTACAGAAAAGTAAAAGAACTCTGTATTAAAAAATACAATGGCTTCACCGGACCACCTGAATTCACATCTAAACCTTTAATGAATGTCGACCCTTTAATTGCAGCCCATGCCATTGATGGGGCTAGATTGATGACTAGTAGATGCTAATAATATCACCAACAGGGATGATCGATTCTTTTAATGTATGATTGTGGACGATTCAACTTGAACGAAGCCCACTGAGGCACCCTAAATTTTGAGAAAGAAAATGTAACGCATCGGGAGGGCGTCTAAACCCAAGATGAGATGATATTATTTAGATGGATCAATATTAGATCTATATCCAACTTGTTTTGTGATTGTTCATACAGAGTGAGCTGTACGGAGCCTATTTCAAAAGGGGGAAATTAAGCCACTATATGAGTCAGGACTTGCGTGATATAGTGAAGAGTTCCTGAGGAACAAAGTTTGATTCCCAAAAGGGGAAAACTAAGATATTGTACGAGTCCTGACTCGCGTGATACAGTGCAATGTTCCTGAGGGGTCAGGGGAAGAGTTGAACCTCTTCCAACGCGCAGATTTGTTGTAATTTGGCCCATGTGTCCAGTCTTTCGAGGTGAAGTATGCATTTTAGAGATGACACTTCGTTTGGAATGCATACATATTCGAAGTTGGTATTGGTACACGTATGGAAGTGTGTTGGGGTGAGACACATTCGGCACATGGATAGGTGCGATAGGGTATTCATGGTCTGAAAATTTGTATGTATCATGGTCTGAAAATTTGTATGTAGCATGTTCTCCGAAAGGAAAACTAAACCATTGTACGAGTTTCGACTCGCGTGATGCAGTGGGGAGTTCCTGAGGACCAGGAGTGTAAAGATGTCATGGTATGGAAATGATTTGAAAGTTTCTATTGGAATAAGATTGAAACAAAACATACAAATAGGAAATGAATAGAAGATGACTTCACAACAAAATTGGATTTTTATTTATTGAAACATAACTTAGAGTACATGACTATATATATATACTACTCAAAATAACACTTTAGAGACACATTTTCATCAATCACACTTTTACAAATCAAAAGACACATTTTCACAGTTTTCGGTTACCACTGAATAGTTAGTAGTAAATTGGCTATAACTCTCTCAATACAAATCCAATTGATGCACCGTTTGAAGCTTTGTGAGAACTAGACAAGCAGAGCGTTCATTTGGTATATTATAAGCTAAATTCGGATAATTGTAGCCCGTTCAAATTCTGGTCAAAAACTGCTTTAATAATGTCAAGTTTAATTTTCAACACTCCCTCTTAAACTTGACATATTTCCAACACCAATCATCATTCTCAACTTCTGAAAAGTATTACTGAGAGGCTTTGTGAAAATATCAACAACTTCATTAAGTGATTTCACATACTCCACTTCTACATGCATGTTTTCAATCCATTGTCGAATAAAATGATATTTTGTCTCAGTATGCTTGCTTAGATAATGAAACATCAAGTTCTTTGCTAATGCAATGGATGATTTGTTGTCCATCATGATCTTGGTAGCCAGAGGCGGATCTACTAAGGGACGATGGGGGGCAGTTGCCCTCCCTCAACTTTCAAAATATTTTTACTTTATATTATCTTACAAAAAAATTTAATTATATAATGTACAATAAAATATCTAAATTGTTCATTCAACAATGATACCATATCTTTGTTGGTGTAGTGGTTTGAAGTTTATTAGTTTTAGTAAACGATTCGAGTTTGATACTCTTCGAGCGCAAGATTTTCTTGTTTAGTTTAATGCAAATTTATTTTCAATCTTCTTGGTGCGTGTGATTTCTTTATGGCTATTCACAATTATTACTTTTGTCATTGTGATTTGCCCCTACTTTAATTGCAAATAGTAAATAAATGAATTGTATTTCCACAAATGATAATAAAACCTCCAACAAAAAAAATATTTGAAATTAATATCTAAAATAATAACTATAGAATTCAATGAAAGTATGTACCATTAGCATACTCATACAAAATTTGAGCCTTATATAAACCATTTTTTCTATGAAATTGTATTAGGATCATATTATGTTTGCAAATTTCAGATTTTTTTAGCTTCAATTAGATACTTATCTTAATTATTTTGTGATTTTGGTTATATATTCTAGTTATTACACTCGTTTTCCCTTGCTAAGGTTATTGATATTGCGATCATATTTTGGCTTTAAATTGGACTACACTTGATTCAATTTGATATATGCAATGTATTTTTTATTAGTTACTAGCTCAGGTAAAAAAAAATTTGGCTCCACCCTTGATAACTACTATTATAAACTAATAATTATTTGTCATTTCGCCCCCTTGACGAAATTCTTGGGTCCACCACTATTAGTAGCTCCATTTTGCTCAAAATAAAGTTCCTTCAACAATATCTTCAACCAAATTGCATGACAAGCACAAGCAGTAGCAGCAATATACTTAACTTCAATTAAAAAATAATAGGACATTAGTCTCATATCAGTCATCTCAAATTCTTGAGTCATAGCCTTCTTAAAATCTTCAAACATTATTTGGTTGTTTCCTGTGAATATAAGATCATCCACATAGATACAAACAAATAACATATCTTCATTTTTCTTTTTCACATAGAGCGCATATTCGTGAACACATCTAGTGAAACCATTATCTTGAAAATACTTATCAAGATGGCTATTCTAGGCTCTTGGAGCTTGATTTAATCCATAGAAAACCTTTTTTAACCTCAATACCTTGTCCTCAAAACCTTCAATAACAAAACTTGAAGGTTGTTCAATATAAACTTCTTCTTCAAGGCGATCATTCAAGAAGGCGGACTTTTCCATCGCCTCTGTGCTGCAAGTGATAGTAACAATTGGATTGTCTCCAAACGGGCAACAGGAGCAAAGACCTCATCATAGTCAATGCCTTAATTTTGCTTGTAGTCCTTTTGCAACGAGTCTCGCCTATATCTTTCTACTTCACCGTTGGAGTTATTCTTTATTTTATACACCCATTTGACTCCAATAGCTTGATGACCACTTGGAAATAATGCAAGTTCCCAAGCATTGTTATTTTCAATGGCATGAATTTCACAGCTTCTTCAAAACTCAAAATCTCATCATTAGAAAACAAACAAAATAAATTCTCATCTTCTAGCCTTTCAATCTCTTCATAAAGATCCATGATGTATCGATGTCTCCGAGGGCCTTCACTTGAGCTAGATGAATGAGAGGATGATGATTTTGTTGTAGAAGATGATCTTGGTGTTGTTGGAGGTATCATTTCACCTTGGGGTTCTTGTATGAGAGTTTCTTCTTCATCAAAGTATTGCAATTGTTTAGTTTAATACAAATTTATTTTCGGTCCTCTTGGTGCGTGTGATTTCTTTATGACTATTCACAATTACTACTTTTGTCATTGTGATCTGCCCCTACTTCAATTGCACATAGTAAATAAATGAAATATTTTTCCACATGTGGTAATAAAACCTCCAACAAAAAAATATTTGAAATTAATATCTAAAATAATAACTATAGAATTCAATGAAAATATGTACCATTATCATACTCGTACAAAATTTGAGGCTTATATAAACCATTTTCTCTATGAAATTGTATTAGGATCATATTATGTTTGCAAATTTTAGATTTATTTTAGCTTCAACTAGATACTTATACGAATTATTTTGTGATTTTAGTTATATATTCTATTTATTACGCTCGTTTCCCCTTGCTTAGGTCATCGATATTGCAACCCTATTTTGGCTTAAAATTGAACTACACTTGAGTCAATTTGACATGTGCAATGTATTTTTTATTAGTTACTAGCTCAGGTAGAAAAAAAAAATTGTTCCACCCTTGATAACTACTATTATCAACTAATAATTATTTGTCATTTTGCCCCCTTTGACTAAATTCATGAGTACGCCACTGACCACAAACATCCGCATGAATAAGTTGAAGTGGCTCGGTGGCTCTTGAGTTGGATTGCTTGGGAAAACTCTTTCTTGAATGCTTGCCGAGTAAACAAGCTTCAAATAATTGATCTGGGTGATCAATTGTTAGAATACCTTTCACCATCTTATTTGCTCCTAAGTCTTTAAGCATTCTAAAATTTAAATATTCATATCTCATGTGCCAAATCCATGCGATTTCTTGTCATAGAAACCTTAGCAATAAGATTCCCTTTTTTACCTCTAAGCCAAAGAAAACGATCTTCCATGTTTATTTTGCAACCACTCTCCATAAGTTGCCTAATACTCAAAATTTTATTTTCAATTTTAGGAATGTAATAAACATTAGGTGGAATTTTATGGCTTTCATTCTTTGTCTCGAACAAAATTGTGCTTTTGCCTTTAATCTCCACTTTCGACTCATCACCAAAACGCACATTGCCTGCACTTTGGTGTCAATTTCCACAAATTTGCTTCTATCACCTGTCATGTGGTTGTTAGCTCCATTGTCTAGGTACCACAAACTTTTATCACCATGGCTTCTTCCTTATGGATAATGCGGGCTCCCCCACATCTTCCTTGTGCATGATGAGTTTTGTCTCCACTTCTATGTTCTTGGTTTGACATTCCCAATAATAGTGTCCACATCTTCCATAAGAATAACATTCAATTAGACTTGTGTCATTCTTTACCTCATTGTATCTTTCATAGTTGCATCTTCCTCTTCCTCTTCTACGACCTCTTGAAGAATTTTGATATCTTCCCTAGTGAGAAGAATTAGGACCATCTCGTCCTTTTTCATGACCACGTTCTCGCCCACAGCTTTGACCTCTTCCACGTCCTCGGCCTCTTCCACCATTTTCATAAGTTTCTCCTTTGGCTTTCAATGAAAGTTTTGTTTGCAATACTTGCTCCACTTGTTCTTGCTTGACTCGATTCATTCTTTCTTCATGAGCCCGTAAGGATCCATTTAATTTGTCGATGGACATGACATCCAAATCTTTGGACTCTTCAACGGCTATGATTGAATTTGAAGTTGAGAGAACGAAGAATCTTCTCAACAATACGACTATTTTCTAATTTTTCTCCAAGCTTCTTCATTTGAATCACCACCGTCAAGACTCTTGTGAAGAAATCCGTAATGGATTCATTATCTTTCATCAAAAGAGATTCAAACTCAACCCTTAGAGTTTGAAGACGCACTTTCTTCACTTTTTCAACTCCCATGACGGAATTCCGAAGAGTATCTCATGCTTGCTTGGAGTTTGTTTTATTGACAACCTTCTCGAACATGTCATCATCTAACCCTTGATGGATGATGGGAAACGCACATTGATTTTTCTTTCTTTCTTTCTCCAAGGCTTATTTTTTACTTTGATTCAAAGTCTCCTCATTTGTGAGGTTCTACGTAACATTTCTCAACAATGTCCCATAGTCCTTGGGAGCCAAGAACAACCTTCATCCAAATTGCCCAATTTTCATAATTGAGTTTGGTGAGTTGTGGGTATTGGAAAGAAAGAGTGGCTCATTTAGAAGACATTCTCTAGCACCAAGCTCTGATACCACTTGTTAGAACAAGATTGAAACAAAACACACAAGTAAGAAAGGAATAGAAGAGGACTTCACAACTCAATTGGATTTTTATTTTTTGAAACATAACTTAGAGTACATGGCTTTATATACTCTCAAAATAACACTCTAGAGACACATTTTCATCAATCACACTTTTACAAATCAAAAGATACATTTTCATAGTTTTCGGTTACGACTAAATAGTCAGTAGTAATTTGGCCATAACTCTCTCAATACAAATCCAATTGATGCACCATTTGAAGCTTTGTGAACCTAGACAGGCAGAGCTTTCATTTGATATATTATAAGCTAAATTTGGATAACTGTAGCTCCTTCAAATTCTGATCGAAAACTGCCTTAATAATCTCAAGTTTAATTTTCTACAGTGTCTGTTTATGGTATTGAAAAGAGGTTTGTTTATTGCTACTCTCGTTATTATCATTGTTATTACTATTGTCTTATTTCTATTTCTTAAAGAACAAAAAAATAGGCTCAAAGCCTGAAGCGAGCCTGATATTTTCCCCTCATCAGATCATTAGGTTTAGTAAGGCTTTAGTGAATTGAAGAAGAAGATTCATTACACCAAATTGACATTTTTGTAACAACCCCCAAAACAGTAACACTTTTGAGCTATAACAATTCACAAAACAATTTTACACATTTTCACAAACAAAGTGATAAAATAATTGTATCACCATGAAGAGTATGGGCCTACAAGTGATATTATTCATGGTGATCTAATTTAGTGTATCATTTTTTTTTCGTAACTATTTTTCATTTTTTTTTTACTAAATCTAGTTTTGACTTGAAATTATTTGGTGGATTGTTATAGCTCAAAAGTGTTACTATTTTAGGAGTTGTTACAAATATGCCAATTTGATGTGGTGATTATTATGTAATATCAAACTGTAGGTTGATTATGTTTTGTTTTGGCTAAGGATTCACTCTAATCCTTACTTAAATGCTTATCCGAGTGAAAGGGTGGAAGTTTAAGAGTTACAGGGGTTGAGGCAAATAAATTCCTATTTTGGCCGGTTCCATGTTTCATGGGCTTCATATTTTGATTCCTACTTATTATGGAGGTGGATGCTGCCTAATGGGCAATGTGTGAAGACAATATTCAAGGCTAAGGAGTATGTTACAATCACTTCTTGTACGTTATTCCCTGCATGTTCAGGTCAGCATTACCGCATTACACTGAAGTGATGATTGAACAAGGGGTTTTTCCCACTGAGCTTAGGAGGTTGTCAAAGTGATGATTTGTGTAGGCAGCAAGATCGCAATGGATCTCATTGGCATTTTGTAATTAAGTTTGGTGCTTTGCTAGCTGTCGAGGAAACCAGCGAGGAAAACAGCGAGGGGAGGGCGGTGGAGGGGGTGGGACTGTCCATCTCCTTCGGGATGCGTGCGCAAAAAATGACGGCACACATTCCGAGGGGGATGGACGGTCCCACCCCCTCCACCGCCCTTCCCTCGCTGATTTCCTCGCCCACTTCCTCGACATTTAGAATTTCTGTTAAGTTTGATAGGCGATCTCATGGGAAATGCATGCTTAGTAAACCTTATATTGAGGGCTGTTAGTCTGATTTCTTGTTTTACAAAACACTGTTGGTTGGATAACACTAATAATGTGAGTAGGTTAGAGCATTTGGGTACAACTTTAGCAATTTGGATTCATCAATGACTTAATGTTTTATGTATTTGCTGTAAATTTTTTATTAGTTGGTTAAATAATATTAACTTATATTTGAGTTTAGGTATTTATTCCTTCGTTAATCTGTTTGTTCATGAATGTAAACCCCAGCTCAATTATTTATTTTGCCAAATGTGATACAAGCTTTGTAGGCTGATGTAATGTGCAAATGACATTTGTATAACAATTGCGTTGAATGCCAATGGGAAAGTATTTTGCCAAGAAAAGTGGAAATTAAAAATGTGTGGCGCATGCAAATTAATCGCAACTTGTGGGTCAATGGGCCTATAATATTGTTTGATATAGTTGGAAACATATTAATCAAATCAAATTATTGATACAAGACAAACGTGGTTAATTTAATAAAAATTAAAAAAAACAGATATTAAGTCAAGTGAGATTGACCTCCAATTCCTTCGCCACACTGGGCAATATGGATAGGAAGTAGGAGAAACACACTTCTTTGAGTGTCTTAATTTTAGATTGCCTGTCAAAATTTTGCAGTTTATCGAAAGGTCAAGGATGCAGCCCTTCACACCAGCAGGTGGACCACATAGATCAATTCCTGAATATGCAGGGAACGCTGACCTGCCCGCATGCTTCATGTGGAATTACCAAGTCATAACTTCTAATGCATGCTTAAGTGGGTAATTGGTTAAGATATTATCAGCACTGGTAGATCGATGGAACCCTCCTAGATCTCGAGGAAGTTAAGATGGTGCATTAGAAAAGCACCTAGCCAAATGGTTGTTGGAATGGAGTTGGCTTGAATAATCCCACGTCAAGTAAGGAGGAGTTGTCACTAAGGTTTATAAGGAGATGATCCACTACTTATAGTGAACCTAGGTGCCGCGCACTAAAATTTGTCTAACACAAATGTTCTCTAGTAAAGCGTGTGTTAGGGAAGGTGAGATAAAAATAGTCTGAGTAACAATTAGGATTCAAATTTTTTTATGAGATGTTGTACAAATAACAACTTATGGAATAACTTTGTGAATTTAACTAGGTCTTGGTGTCATGTTAACCCACATTTTGGTACAATTTATTCTTATGGAACAGTTCATTCCGAAAGGTCACGTAATGTGGGAGTTTCATTAAGGAAGAAAAAAATCACTAGACACTAGGCAGAAAACATACAAATACAACTGGGAAAGCCATTCCCTAAAGTCCATAACTTTGTTTCACATTCTTTATTATGTGATTGGCACCATGATGGGTATTCCTTGTTTTTAAGGTAATCAAGATTACCTTTATTATGTGATTGGCACCATGATGGGTATTCCTTGTTTTTAAGGTAATCAAGATTACCAGCTTGTATATTGAGTTGCTGAAGTGATTGTTGACTGCGAGGATTGAGCAAGACGACATTTTTGTTTTTTGTTTTGCAAAAGTCGATGTCTATGATGTCTGAATTCTGACGGCGGTTATTAACTTGGAGATTGCAGGTAAAAAGCTAACATCAAAGTCTAAAATAATCCGAGTTTTATTGGTCAGTGAATCAAAATCAAGTTAACTATAGTGTCATGGAATTGGACGAGTTCAGATCCTCTCCCAATCCTATTTTGCCAATAATATCCACTTGTATATTTCAGGTTGTCTAAGCATTGTTATTTAGCATGTCTCTGCGCTGTTAGTTGCTTTCTTTCGAATTCATTTGCATCAGGTTTGTTTATCTAGATATCCAGGCCCTATATGTCATTTTTAAGCACTTCCAAACTTAGAATCCAAATGAGAAAAGACAAGAACCAATATGAACCCATCCACACCTTTCTTCCACATCTCATCATTGCTTCTTCGTACACTATTTCAAATGTTTATTGATCTTTTTCTATGCACGTTATTCACATAAACACATATTATACAAATCCACCATGCCACCTTATTCACACAAATTCATATTATACAACTTTCACCATTATTTATACCTTCTTCCCACTGTTCTCCATTTTCACAGGCTAACCCATATATATCTCATTCTCCATCTGTTGCAACATCGATCAACACTCATAATGTCGACTTCCATGGACATAGAAATGGTGGAGCAGGAAGGAACCCAAACTATTGAAAATCCTGTAAAAAGGACTATTCACTGGCCACTCTTGCTACTAAGTTGCTTGCTATCGACTATAGGAATTATAGGAAGCCCTCTTTTAGTGCGTTTCTATTATCTTCATGGTGGTCAACGCCGATGGCTCTCCACGTGCATAGAAACAGCCGGTTTCCCATTTCTCATCCCACCACTCGTTTATCTGTTCTTCCGCTCCAAAACTCAAGGAGTTTCTCCTTCAAAGTTCTTCATGGATCCCTCCTTTACTTGATGTGCTTAAAGCAATCTCATTGAAATCCAAGAAAGAACAAAAGAAATCCAGAGAAGAGGTCGATGATCCCTCCTTTACTTGATGTGCTTAAAGCAATCTCATTGAAATTTCTAGGTAGAAAGCTTGCTTTCCCCTATTTCATTAGTCAAAAATTTATATTTTTCATCCTTTTGTAACCATAGATCACATGTTTTAAATAAAAGTCGAGGTATTTTGCATTATCTTGCAAATATTACAACTCAACAATCATGACATAATATTTTAAACTCTGCATTAAAGAAAAACAAAAAGAACTCTGCATTAAAAATACAATGGCTTCACCGGACCAACTCAAGTCTCATCAAAACCTTAATGAATGTCGACCCTTTAATTGCAGCACCCATACAATTGATGGGGCTAGATGGATTTAATGTATGATTGTGGACAATTCAACTTTAATGAAGCCCACTGAGGCACCCTAAATTTTGAGAAAGAAAATGTAGCGCATCAGGGAAGGCGTCTAAACTCTAAACCAAAGATGAGGTGATATTATTCGGATGGATCAATATTAGATCTATATCCAACCTACAACACTTAAAATAGATATCTGTTACCACATGTTGGCAAAGTAAAGAACAAAGTGCTATGTTTTTGGTACAGTTGGGAGTATTTTTTTATTTGTTATTATTATTTTTTTTTGGAAACAATTTTAATTATGAAGTCCTGATTAGTATGGGAGTTAACTTGGGTTCAATAAATGAAGCGGTGAAAATCTATTATGGACCATATTTGCTCTTCCATGAACCACAAACCATCTGATCAGCACTCATGACAGAAATAGGCCACAGATTTACGACGCAGTTGTAATAGGAATGAGAAATTCTAGCTGGCCTGTCCTCACAGCCTGTTCCATGGGACGGACCCTCCCAGGCATGTGCCTTTGGGAGGGCGTCTCGCACGTGATCAAAACCAAAGTTGAAAAAAAAAAAAAAAAAAAGCGGGAAAACTAAACTTTTGAAAGTTAAAAGACAGTTCATTCTCTTTCTTCCCAAAACCTCACTTTTTTTCATCCTCTCCTCCTCCTCTGCGAATTGCTCCTCCTCGTCGACTGCTCCTTCTCCTCCTCCTCCGCTCCTCCTCGACTCTGCTCGTCGTCCTCCTCCTCCGCTCCTCCTCGACTCTGCTCCTCCTCCTCCTCATACTGTGCATCTGTTTGGTCAAACAACTCATCAATCAAATTTCATTAATGGGTTTTTGGAGTCATAATGATGAGTGGGTTTGAGGCACATTTAGGCTCGAGGCTTGTTACAGAGCTGCCTTTCATTGCTCTGCTGCTGCAATAATGGAGTTTCTTCTTCTTCATCTTCTACAAGCTGCCGTCTTCAATGTCTGGAGAAAGGAACAGAGTGTGGATGCTGAAACCATGACTTGGAGGAATCATTGAAGCTTCCATTACTTTCTCTAGTTCGTTTCCAGCTGGTTTACTTTTGTTAAAGTTGTGTATCATTGATGGTTGGCTAGGATTCCCTCTAATCATCTACTAAAAAAGATCGAAATACACTTAATGTATATGAAACACTGAAGCAAGGACAGAGCGTGGATGCTGAAACCATGAATCATTCAAGCTTCCATTACTTTTTCTAGTGCGTTTCTAGCTGGTTTGCTTTGTTAAAGTTGTGTATCATTGATGGTTGGCTAGGATTCCCTCCCCACCACTTATTCAGATTTGGAGATTAATCATATAAAGCAACATTAAAAAAGCAAATCAAGATGGAAAGAAAGCAATGAAGAAAAAAGTAGGAAACAATTTCACCAAATAAAATCCCAAAAAAGAAAAAAGATCATAATATCCCATAAGTCTTGTTAGAATTTGATGCATATGCCTCGAATCATCGTCATTATGTGAGTTATCATCGCTTATAACTAATAGAGAGAATAGCAATAACAAAGCAAAATATCCAAAATCTCTAACATCAAACATCACTGGAAAGTTCATTGAATGACATCCATCATATAGAATGTAAACTTTGTACTAGAGAAACTTACAACAAAATGAACTCATAATAAAACTGGTAATGCATTTGACATGTGGAGATCTATTCAAACAGTCTTTAAGAAAAAATAAGTCCCCTGCTTCTTAATATGATAAGATTTGATTTCATTCTGTTTTGAACTACCTGAAAACAACAATTAATGAAGATGAATTTAACAACGATTGAAATGATAACAGAATATGTTCTAGAACAATAGTCTTACTTACATGATTCATTGCCAGAAATAGTGTAATCAGTCACCGCAGTCTTATTTATCAAGTCATTGTACACCATTATCATGCTAGTTTTAGTCATTGAACTGAGGGAGCTATATGTTGTAATGGTAACTATCCAATTACAGAGGACACTTCAGTTTCAAAGCATTGATGAATGATGTGCACACACTGCAACACCATAGAGCCCTAATAGTTCACTTCAGTTTCAAAACATTGATGAATGCACGCACTGCAACACCATAATGCCCTAACAGTTCAAGTTCAACTAGACAGTTCATGCCTAGATCATCAAAATTTTCATTAAACAATTGAAGATTCTGTGCTTTCTACATATAGTAGATGGACAGAAGCCAACATTATGCAGTGAAAAATGGCTAAAAGCATGATGTAAATTGATAAGTAATGGTGCATTATACGGGTATATGGTCCATTTGAGCCGATTTGTTTTTTTTTTTTTTTTTTTTTTTTGTAGACTTGTTCAAAACCTGACAATTGTTTCCAAGACCAGATATCACCTACTTGTGCCACTGCTACATATAGGTACACAGAAATGAGGAAATGATTGTTTGTTCGAGAAATAACATTGCTATGCAGAGCCTTTTGGTGGGATTCAAGGAAAATAACATGCCATAACTGTAGAGGCCTAGAAAAATGAAGTAATCAAACCACCAACACTGCCCTAAATTCTTAATGTTTGAATATGGTTTTCCCTATCCTTTCCAAACGCTTCAATTTCAAGTGTAACACGAAATACTCATAGTTTTGTGAGACTTCAACTGAGCAACACATTCAATTAAGCATTGCCAAATAGATAACTACTTAGCATCTTGTCTAAGTGCACAACAATGCTTCTAAAGATATTTGCGCATTCTAGATGGAGAAATCACAATATGTTCATGTCTAGAGGCTGATAGGCATTTAACAAAAATCCACGACATTGAAGACGGCAGCTTGTAGAAGATGAAGAAGAAGAAACTCCATTATTGCAGCAGCAGAGCAATGAAAGGCAGCTCTGTAACAAGCCTCAAGCCTAAATGTGCCTCAAACCCACTCATCATTATGACTCCAAAAACCTATTAATGAAATTTGATTGATGAGTTGTTTGACCAAACAGATGCACAGTATGAGGAGGAGGAGGAGCAGAGTCGAGGAGAAGCGGAGGAGGACGACGACGAGCAGAGTCGAGGAGGAGCGGAGGAGGAGGAGAAGGAGCAGTCGATGAGGAGGAGCAATTCGCAGAGGAGGAGGAGAGGATGAAAAAAAGTGAGGTTTTGGGAAGAAAGAGAATGAACTGTCTTTTAACTTTCAAAAGTTTAGTTTTCCCGCTTTTTTTTTTTTTTTTTTCAACTTTGGTTTTGATCACGTGCGAGACGCCTCCCAAAGGCACGTGCCTGGGAGGGTCCGTCCCATGGAACAGGCTGTGAGGACAGGCCAGCTAGAATTTCTCAATAGGAATACAACTTAATAAGAGTTATGAGTCAATTTTCACACATGAAAATTGAGAAAATTGGAATGTCATTTAAAATCTCATTTTCACTTTTTTATCTGCTTCTCGTTCATTTTCATTCTCGTTGATTGTTACGAGTGAGATTCAATAAACCAAATGCTCCTACATTAATGCTTTCATCCAAAAAGAAAATTTGTGGACGCCATGACATACCTCATTTTGCATACCTATTGATTTTATCTCCACGATGACTTACAAGGCATACTTGTAAAGGCTGTGTAAGCTTTTAGGGGACCAAAACAAAAACAATTGAGCTAAGGGTGTATTTGGTTGTATGAAATTTTATGCCATAAAAATTTTTGAGGGGCCCCTATATTTTAAGCTAAATTGATGTATCACTCCACATCTACCATTTGATTTTGTGATCAATGGTGGGAATGGAAAACTCATGAACATGAGAATAACATGCCTTGGGGGACCAAGGAGTGAAATTTTTATGTTCATGTGACTTTCATTTCCACCATTGATCACAAAATCAAATGGTGGTCAAATGGTCGATGTGGAGTGATATATCAATTTAACCTAAAATATAGGGGTCCCCTCATGAATTCCCATGGCATAGAATTTCATGCAACCAAACACACCTTGAGTTCGACGGTCATGTTGCCAAATGATAGTTTCATGATTTCATTCCTACAGTTAATAATAGCATTAGATGTGGCAAAAAATGGACTACTCAAAATAACTGGAATGTGACTGGATGGGTTGTGAATAGGTTGTGTATCAAGAACTATGAAGTCCACAGGAAAATAGAATTTTTCAAACTTAATGATCACATCCTTTATAACACCGCAGGGAATTCTGATTGACCTATCTACCAATTGCAGTGTTACTTTAGTCGGTTTTAGTCCGCAAAGACCTAATTGCTCATAAACAGAGTATGACAACAAATTAACACGCGCCCCCAAATCCAACAATGCCTTATCAATCATATGATCACCGATAACACAAGAAATAGTCGGGCACCCAGGATCTCTATACTTAGGCGAGGTTTTGTGTTGAATAATTGAACTTACTTGCTCGGTGAGGAAGGCTCTCTTTTGCACATCTAGCTTTCGCTTCTGTGTACAAAGATCCTTCAAAATTTTGGCATAGATAGAACTTGCTTAATAGCATCGAGCAATGGAATATTAATGTGAACTTGCTTAAAATAAGATGGAAACGGTGCCCTAAGCAAATAAGATGCCTGAGTGGGGTCAGAGTCAAGAGGCACATCTTTAGAAGGTGAGGCTTTATCAGCCTCCTTGTCAGATGGAGATGCAACCTGCTTTGACTTCGACGGAAACAACACTCGAATCGGGCACTTGTACCCGGTGTCAACCTGTTTTCCACTCCTAAGGGTGGTAATAGATTGGACATCTTCATGGCGTGACTCAGATTACTACCAATTGTGAATTGACCCTTCGGGTTTGGAACAGGTTGACTAGAAAATCTCCCTGGCTCTTTCTCAGAAGAAGACTGAGTAATCTTACTCACAACTATCTCAAGTCTATTGAGGGCTTGAGATTGGTGTTGAGTTGTGGCTTTCAACTCAGATATGTCCTTAGAATTTTGCTCAATTATACTTTCTGAGCACTGCAAAAACCAATTAACCATTTTCTCTAAACTTGATGTGTTGGATGGAGGAACTTGGTTGAGGTGGAGCCTAAAAGGGCTAGAGGCTTGAGGAGCCTTGGAGACAACAATAGGTTCCCCTTGGTGTGGGCCATGGGCCAGGAAATATTTGGATGTTTGGCGAACCCTGAATTGTAATAGTTAGGTTGCGAATTATTGCCAAGTCACCGCATCGCATTAAAAGAGTTGACTTACTCAGCATAATATGCAGGATAATCACTTTGCAAGTCACAATTAGCTATTGAATGACCAGGACTCGAACATGCAACACAAACTTCAGATGAAGCGTTTGCGGGAAGTGCAGGTTGAGTCAAATTCAAAAGTGCATCTATCTTTTGAGCCATGGTCATAACAACGATCTCTAACTTCAAGGTAGAAGGGGGTGAACAGATGTATCTCTAACTTCATATATATCACCCTTACGCCTATCAGACTCCTTTATCGAATAATCCCATTGTTGAGAATTTTTGGAAAGCGTTTCAAAGAATTCCCATATCTCATTGACATTCATTTCATTAGTGACCCACCACTAGTGGCATCAATCATACGATGGTTTTGAGGAGTTAAACCGTCTTGGAAGTATTGAACTAGTCGCCACTTCTCAAATCCGTGATGAGGACACTTGATAATGAGTTCATTGAACCTTTCCCAGCATTCATAGAAATGTTCGCCCTATTTTTGCTGAAAATTAGATAAATATCGACGGAGGGCATTCATTTTATGAATGGGGAAGTACTTTGTCAAGAACTTTCTTGACAGCACATCCCATGATGTGATGGATCTTGTCTCTAATGCATTTAACCATGATTTCGCCTTATCTTTCAAAGAAAGGGGAAACAACCACTACACCAAATTGGCATATTTGTAACAACTTTCAAAACAGTAACACTTTTGAGCTGTTAAAATCCACCAAACAATTTCAAGTCAAATCTAAATTTAGTCAAAACAATGAAAAACAGTTACACAAAAAAGTGATACAATAAATTGATCACCACGAATAGTATCACTTGTAAGACCATATTATTCATGGTGATACAATTCTTATATCACATTGTTTGTGAAAATGTGTAAAATTTCTTTGTAAATTGTTATAGCTCAAAAGTGTTACTGTTTTTGGGGTTGTTACAAAAATGCCAATTTGGTGTAGTGAACATAAGACGGACTGAATCGTCAAAAAAGTTCTGGTACTTCTGTGTGGCGCAGATGTCAAGAAACTCTTTGACATGAAGATAAGGGTCTTCCTTCTCAAAACCATAAAAAGAAGGCAGCAGATGAATAATAGTTGGTTTGAGTTCGAAACTGTTTGCATTTGTCTCAGGTAAGACAATACAAGACGGAACACTACTAGGAAGAGAAGCGAAGTAATCCTTAAAGGATGATGAACCTAAATAGGTAATGGGGACTTTAAAGAACTCCTCGAAGTCTTGTCAAACGAGGATATCGAAGGTTCAAAGTCAACACTCCTAAACAGGCTTCAAAATTTTTTTTATGCAAGCCTAACCGCTATATGAAGATGACCTAACTAAAAATAAATAAAAACAAAACGGAACCCTAAATGATTCAGAAACAAAATGAATGGCAGACGACCCTAGAGCTTTTTTTTACTAATGCAGGGCTGAAATTCAATTAAAATTTCCTTACCGTGAGAGAGGCACAGTAATTTCCTATCAATCCGTCACTACAGAGTTGCTCCTACCACTTTTTCCACTCTCTAGCTCAAAGTGAAATGCCAGTTCAAGAACTGTTCCCAAATGGTATACGTTCCTTCACTCGATCAGTTCAAGCTATCATATGTCCAAAGAAGGTCCCTATGAGCGTCACACATGTCCTAGATAACTATGTTGCTACAAATTTGAATAGTGAAGGCCTAGGTTCCTAACCCTAAAATAGATGGTGATTAACCAACCTGTGGGAGACGGCACGAAAGTTTCAACTCAATCCTGCCACTATTCAAATTTGCATGCATTACTACCTAAAACAAGCTAAACACAAGTGATCACATAGAAACCGCATGCAGATGCGGTGGGTGGAAGTTACCACAGGGGTGAACCTCTTTCAGGTTACTTGCGATGTTGGGTAGAAGTCGATTTTTGAGAGTTTCCTCGCAAATCGCAATATTTCACTTCGTTCCCACTTGAGCTCCTATGTGTGTGACCGCCTGCAAAATAAATGCAAAAATAATTCAAACTCAAGCAAATAAAACAAATAAGAAAGTGACTCGTAACATTGTTCCTAAAAAGCAAATTAAACCTAATTTATAAACTCGCAAAAACAACCCTAGATTTCGATTGTACCGTTACAATCCCCAGCAACGGCGTCAAAAACTAGATGGAGATTTTATTATCCTAAATTAATAAGTTAATAAACCCACGACGACTTCTCATACATCTTGGGGCCCACATTAGGTATAAATCAGGTCATGAGAGTGCTTAAAGGATTGATTGGTACTTACGAGAAAGAAAATTTATGGTAGGTCTATCATGCAACCACTTTAGTAGCAGAACACTTTGCAAGGTTACTCCCTAACCTGGAGGCGGCGAATCTAGAACTAATTAGGTTCTTTGTTGAAGCTTTGAAACAAATTTATTGTTTTGTCGATGATGAAACGAGTGAACGTATGAGCGATTGTAAACTTTATCATCACTTTTTGTTTTTAATATAAGGTTCGGGGATCCGAAAAACCCCAGCTCGCTTTCCAAAAAAAAAAATTTAATAAACCCAACTTGTAATACCGCAAGTGCACGGCTATCTAACTGGTAGACGGTGGCAAATATGGGTCGATCCAACGAGGATTGACGAGACAGTCGAATTCTAAGACTTATTTAAACTAATTTAGAGTTGGGGTTGCAGCAGATAATAATTACTAAATTAAGAACAACTAAAATTAAAATGATAAGATGATAAGAGAATTGACTGATACATCAAATCCACCAAAGGTTCTTAGAGATTCGTGTAATCTAAATTATTGTTTTCAAGAATCAACACTACTAATCTAAAGATTAATCTACATTTGCAATTGATTTCAGCAAAGGCATAAACCCCTAGCATTGCATGTCCACAACACACACAATCACAGGTTTAACTTAATTAATTCTAAACCCTTAGCATTGCATGTCTTCTTATGGCTCAAACAATCACAGATTTAAATTAATTTTTAAAGCAGACTTCGAATATCGACAAAGGGAACTTCTAACTACCGATTATTGAAAGTAAATTATAGAATTTAGAAATCAACTTTATTTAACATTCAAGCATATAGAAATTTTTTTTTCAGATACGACAAACTCTAGGAAACCCTGTGGTTTCATCTTCGCCTTGGCGCGGAGTCTAGAAGATCATGGTGGATGATGTCACAGCACTGGTGTAGGTGGAATCCATCTCAGCACAAACACACATCACGAGAAAGAGCTATTGGTGAACTGTGGTGGATCAGACAAAAACCTAGATTGCAAATAGCCAACTATTTGAAAAAACAATTGGTTTCCCTCCGACTTCATTGGTCTTCATTTTGTCACGAGCTACTCCCTGTGTCGCCGTTCTTGCGAGATTCCTCTGCGTCATGCTTTCATTTTCTCCCGTGAAGATCTTCTGCAATACAGAGAAAGAGATAGGTGAGGGAGAAACAAGAAAGAGAACAGAAAGAGGGAGAGAACGGAGGAGAGAAACAGGGGCGGTGGAGCTTTGTTGCGAGGTGGTGTGGTGGTGCGCTGGACGGTGTCGTTTGTAAGCTGTTCGGTGTTGTGTTTGTGGCTTAATCCGGGAGAGAAATAGGAACAGGGTCGTGATCCAGTGGTGGTGGTGGCTGTCTGGTGTGATGGAACATGAAGGAGATAGACGTGGAGGACAGGGAAGTGCTCTCTGTTTTGTGCACGAGGACGTGATCCGATGGTGGTGCTCAGTGGTTGGCTGCTAGAGAGAGATCAGGGAAGTGGAGGACGATGAGATAATGGGGTTGCAGTGTGGCTGCTGGACGGTGGCAAGGTGAAAAGAGAAATATGAAAACAGAGGAAGAAGAGGGGCAGTGATGGCTGCCGGTTGTGTGAAACAGGGTGAGGGGGAGGTGACGGTCTATGTTTGTGATGATGAGGACTAATAGGGAGAGAAATAGGAACGGTGATGGTGTGATGGTTGTGGTCGTGTTCCCTGTTTCAGTTTCAGTGGTTGCAAGAAAGTACAATGGAGGAACAAGGGTTGTGAGATGGTGATGATGGTGAGGTTATGGTGGCTGCACTATCGGTTCTTCTATCGAGCGAGAATCGCCGGCAAGGTGATGGTGGTGATGTTGAAGAGAACAGGAGATAAGGAGAAAGGGACGTTATGGTGGTTGGTTAGTGGCGAGAGACAAAGGTTTCTATGTTTCTGCCAAGGAGGAAAAAAGAGACATGAGCACGCCAGAGATGGGAGAGAGGAATACTCTAAATAGGGGTTTTCTCTATTCTTCTACTTAGGTTGGGTTTGGGCTTTAGGTTAACTTTTGGACTTGGGCTTAGGTAATAGGTGAATTTGGTTTATTTGGGTAAGGTTTATGCATGTGATATTCGCCTTGTCACCCGTTACTTTGTACCGCCATTTGAACCAACCAATTGATCATTTTTCAAATTGCCGCCTGAACGCGATTTCATCATTTACGCTCAAATTCCTACAAAAACATGAAAATGAAATAATTATAATAAAATATAATAATCGAAACACTAATATATATAAATTAAGGGATATATTATGTAATAATTACGTGAATATCACTTGCTCCACTTGCCCTATCGGTTGAAGATCCATCGCAGCAGAGGGTCCATGCTGGGACATCTGATTATGAGAGTTCGTAGTCTATCTTAGGCTTTTCTCTCTGCCAGTGAATTCAGCGATGAAGTTCACGAGTGCTTGAGCTTTGATGACAGTTCTTGGAGCGTAGTTTTATGTCAAACTGCCAAAGTTCTACCGATCATTTCACCATCCAGCCAGATAGCTCGGGTTTATGTAATACCGAGCAGAGTGGATGTTTGGTTAAGACCGTTATAGAGTGAGCCTGAAAATAGGGTCTCAGTTTTCAGGAGGATACGACCAGCACCAGAGCCAACTTTTTCAGGTCTGGATAGTGTGTTTTCGCTTCTACGAAGGTTTTGCTGGTGTAGTATACTGGCTTATGGGTTCCTTGGTCGTCTCGTATGAGGGGCCGAACTGACAACGTGTTTTTAAACAGATAGGTACTTGTATAGTTTTTCACCTATCGCGGTTTTTGAGAGTAGCTCTGGACTCCCCATGTATGCTTTCAGGTTCTGAAAGGTTTGTTCGCATTCCTCGTTCCATGAAAATCATTTGCTCCCTATTAGTATCTTGAAGAATGGGAGGCATTTGTTGGACGACTTTGATATAAATCTATTGAGTGTTGCTACCCTCCTAGTCAGGCTCTGAACGTCTCTGATATTGGTCAGGGATTTCATGTCAAGAAGGGCCTGAATCTGTTTAGGATCGGCCTCAATTCCTCTTTCGTTCACTATATAGCCTAAGAATTTCCCAGACTTGACTTTGTATGTGCACTTTTGTGGGTTGAGTTTCATCAGGTATTTCCTGAGTTGGTCAAATGCTTTGGAAAGATCTTGTACGTGTTCGTGGCTGCAAAGGCTCTTGACCAGCATGTCGTCGATGTATATTTCCATATTTCTACCGATGTGTTCTTAGAACATTCGGTTGACCAATCATTGGTAAGTTTCTCCAGCAATTTTCAGGCTGAATGACATTACCCTATAGCAGTATATTCTTTTTTCCGTCACAAAAGAGGTTTTCTCTTAATCTAGGGGATGCATCAATATTTGATTGTAGCCTGAATAGGCGTCCATAAAGCTGAGTAAGTTGCTTCGCCACTACCTTGCTTAAGTGGGAACCGATCTGAGTGGGCTTGCTGTTTTGAGGGCTGTCGAGGTAGGCCATAACAGTTTCTTCCTCTGGTTGTCTGGCATTGGGTCGACCTCGAGTGTAACGACCCCAATTTAGCACATTATAATTTTTTTTTGGGCTTTAATAAATTTGAGGTTGAGCCGAGTAATAACTTATTAAATAAAGGGGTGTCACTATAACCCTATGCAAACCCTAACCTTGTGTTATGTCTTTAGATTGGTTAAATAGAGGTTTGGGTTTTCTCTCAGCCGTTTAAGAAAAAAAAATATGTAAAATAAAAAAGGGAAGAAGAAGAGGATAAGGAGCAAAAGGGAGAAGGAAAAAACTAGAGAAAAGTAAAAAAAAAAAAAAAAAAAAGAAGGTGAGTTTCTCTTTTCCCTAGATTAGTTTTTTTCTCTTTTTTGTTTCGATTTCTTTTCTTTTTGTTTTGTTTCATCTAAGTCATGGCTATTCCTATCACTATTCATGGCTGTTACTATCTATGGCTATCCTATCACTATCTATAGCTATCCCTATCACTATCTATAGCTATCTCTATCATTATCTATTCATGACTATCTATCTTATCAATATTTATTCATGGCTACGTCTATAAGCTCTTTTCATTGCTATATGAGTTTCTTTTCATGGCTATCATTATCTATGTATAACTTTTTATCTCGTTTCCCTAGGTAAGTATATACAAGCATTATGTATGTATTTATGCTCTGGTTGTTTATATGAGGTGGCCAAAAGCCAACAATTTCATGTGTGTTGAGTTGATGCTAGTGGTTGCAGTAAGAGGTTGTGTTGTTGGGGTATTAATGTGATTGAAACTATCACTTCAATATATATGCCCATGCCCGTACTTGCTGTGTATGATAAATGATAAAGAGTTATAATAGTCATTGCAACTTTAATACTATATTTTTGCATGGTAGCTATCAGAATTAAATTTTAGAATTTGTATAATAGCTGTTTATTTTATGAAAGCAATGACTCTGACAAGGAACATTCAGTTATGAACTGTTCCTATGCTGACATAAGTATATAATTAAAATCTTGTGTAATTATAGAGACATGCGAGATTAGTTATTGGTATTTTGTGGGATAACTTCCTTGTAAAGAATTTATTGCATATGAATGAACCTTGAGGTATTCATGCACATCTTTGTGTTCCCTAAATTATGGGATGACATTGTGAGATTTACAAATGGTTATTGTGTTAAATTTTAAGATGCACAACAGACAATATGAGTAATCTTGAGTTTATGAAATTAAATCATATTGGCATTGTATCACTTAGAACTACCACACCTCTTTTTGTTTATGATTTCTCCTCTCATACTAGAGAAACTAAATAACGTGCGAGTTGTCTTGCGGAGGTGGGGCGCCTATTTCTTATAGAGAAACTAAAATAACCTTCGGATTAGTCTTGCGGAAATAAGGTGAATTTTTATGCCTAAGATAGCCTTTGATATTTTTTCGTCAAAAATGTGACGTGACTTTATGCGCATTGATAGCCCAATAGTGGCTTTTGTTACTCATATAGTTAGGAGTATTCGGTGATGCATGACTGTATGTGATGTGTCCCCACTTGGGAATGGATGATGGAGAAGTCCTCCTTTATATGAGAGAGGCATACGAGCATGTATGTTCGGCACGGAGGTGGTGCAAATACGGTATCGTCTAAGTGATCGATCCGTTAAAAATGAATAACATGTGTAAGTCAAATATGTACGAAGATAACGATTTTCATAAATAAAATACATTTATATTGTTTCTAACCCCTTTCATGCGGGATGGAAAATCCACTAATATTTCTCCAGGTCAGACTTGTCATAGTCAACTTCTACAGTGTAACTACAAGTAGATGCATACTTACTTATTAGGATGGTGACTTGATTGCCTCGTGGAGGAACTATACGTTTGTTTTGGGTTATTTTGTCGTACTACATTTTTCTGTCATGTCATGCAATTTCCTTTATTGATTTTTGGGATAAAGAAATTTCACACCAGCTTTATTGCTGATCCAAGTGGGCTTTGGCTTCTTGAGTACATTTCGTTGGGAATGTAGCCGACTAGCTTGTTTTCAGGATTTAGTAATTTTGGGCGAGCTTAGAGCAACTCGTTTTGTACGTGACGAGCATTGCTGGGAGTGCACGTTGTTTGAGAATTTAGGTCAATTTATTTGTAGGTGACAGATGAACCTTTTATAATAGAACTTGGAGTTTTATTTATTATTTATTAGGAGAGATACATCCGTGATTAGTTGAACTTGTTAGAGTTGGTTCTACGAGATTTAATGTATTTTCCTTTCTTGGGATGGGCTTTTTAGATCAGTTGTTTATTTCCCTCTAGTTTGGTAAATTGTGCATTTGATTACTTCTCGTAAAAGCCAACTGTTACTTTTCGTGAATGACAATTCATGTCCCGATATTTGGGGAAAACGGATAATCCTACGTGGATTTTAGATTTTCGTTTTTCTTAAAAATCGGGGCGTGACATTTTGGTATCAGAGCACAGTTTACCCTAGGCTATGGAGAGTCTAGGGGATCCTCGGGGTGTGGTTATGGGTAAGCTGTAGAGTGTTTTGTGGATCTTACGGAGTGTCTAATCATTTCCATTTTTATTTGAAGGATATGGCTGGAAACCATACTTGACAAAATCCAAGTGGGAACGGTAGCGGTAGTAGTGAAAATGTTGTTCTAAATGGAGATGGCAATGGAAATGGAAGTGGTCATGGTGAGAATACGATTCAGTTGAGTCAGGCTATGATGATGCAGTTGCTACAATGATTGCAATAGAATAGTAATCAGAGTGACCCTTTTGCTAGAAGAGTTAAGGAGTTTGGGACATTCGGGGGTAAGAGGTTTACCGGAGAAAATCCGAGAGATGCAGATGCCTGGGTTCAAAGTTGTGTAATTGTTTTCAGGAGGATGCGACTTACTGAAGTCCAAAAACAGGAGTTAGCTGCACATCATCTGGATGGTGCTGTCAGTTACTGGTGGGAGGGGTTACTACCCTCCGTTGATATTGTTGTTATGACATGGGATGACTTCAAGGATCGGTTCGAGAATAGATTTGTGCCTAATGCAATTAAGGCGCAATTGGCTGCGGATTTTAATATGTTGAAGCAGACTAGGAATATGAATGTGGAGCAGTGTGTCACGAAGTTTAACGAGTTGTCGCGTTATGCTCCATATTTGGTGGACACACCAAAAAAGAAAAATGCCAAATTTATTGGGGTTTTGCATCACTACCTATCGAGGGCTCTTCTCACCGCTGACCGGGAAAGTTTTGACAGAGTTTTGGATTTGGCATTGAAGTACGAGGAATAAAACAAGTTGTATCATGAGAGTAGGGAGAAAGGCAAGCAAAAGTTGGGCGAGGCGTCAGGAAACACTCGTCACCAGGGTGCGTCGCGTTATTATCGTAGTGACCGTAGTCGTTTTCGTCCTTATGATCAAGGGAAAAAGGGTCAACAGTTTCAAAACCAGAGATTTCAAGGTGGTTCCCAGAACCAACAGCAGGAAGGAAACCAGTTTCATCGCCAGGGTGGAAATCAGTTCCAGAGACAGGGATATAATCATTCCCAGAAACAAGATGGTAATCAGCATCAGAGACAAAATGGGAACCAATTCCATCGTCAGGATAACCAAAGACAAGGTTATCAGGGTCAGCAAAATCAGACTACCCAAGCAGCATCGAGGGGACATGCAGTGGCCTGCTTCACTTGTGGGCAACCAGGTAATTGTATGGGAGATTGCCCTAATGGTAGGAATGCGCCCCAGAATAGGCAAGGTCAGCCCAACCAAGGGCGTGTATTTGCCGCCCTACCAGATCAGGAAAATTTTCAAGGTACTCCTGATTTTCCTATCTCTAATATGAAAGTTTTATTTGATACCAATGCTTCATATTCTTTCATATCTCGACGTTTGGTTAATCAAAAACTGTTGAAAACTTTGCCACTTGTTATACCTTTATGTGTTACCACCCCTTTAGGAGGCTTGTCGACATTAAATGAAGTATGTAAAAAATTTTAAGATTTCCTTCCTCGACAAAGTGTTTCTCGTCGACTTGATTGTGCTTGACTTTAAGGGCTTTGATGTGATTTTGGAAATGGATTGGTTGTGTAAGAACCTAGTCATGTTGGACTGTGCAAAGAAGCTAGTTTCCATCCATGCTCCAGGCATGTCCCCTGTTTCTCACATTTGTGGAAATTGTGAAGAGTCAGTGATGTCAATTTTTTGTACTCGGTGGGGACGTCGGAGAGAAAGATCCGAGATGTAGAAGTGGTAAGAGATTATGAGGATGCATTTCAGGAAATTCCTGGCTTGCCACCTAGGCGAGAAGTTGAGTTTCGAATCGATTTAGTACCTGGAACCGCTTCTATATCTAAGGCGGCGTACCGGATGGCACCAAAGGAGTTGAACGAGATGAAAGTCCAATTGGAGGAGATGTTGCAAAAAGGGTAATTTTAGCCTTTTTTTTTTTGTTTTATTCGAATATACATATTGACATGTTTATTCATGTTAATGTATATATGTGTAATCCTTTTGAAGTGTGTATGAACCAGGTTCATACGTCCTAGTAATTCTCCGTGGGGAGCACCCGCAATCTTCGTTTCGAAGAAGGATGGTACCTTGAGGATGTGTATTGACTATAGGGAGCTGAACAAAATGACTATCAAGAACAAGTACCCGTTACCTCGAATTGATGATCTACTTGATAAGTTGAGGGGAGCAATGGTGTTTTCTCAGTTTGACTTGAGAACCGGATACCATCAGATGGGGGTAGAAGAAGTTAGTATTCCTCTCACGGCTTTTCGTACGAGATATGGGCTGTATGAGTTTCCAGCCATGCCTTTTGGTTTGACAAATGCCCCGACCTTTTTCATGGACCTGATGAACCAGATCTTTCGACCATATTTGGATAAATTCGTCATTATTTTTATCGATGACATTTTGGTTTACTCTCGTAGTGAAGCAGAGCACAGAGAACATTTCAGGATAGTGTCGCAGACCTTGAGAGATCAGAAATTGTATGCGAAATTTAGCAAGTGCCATTTTTGGGAGAAAGAAGTAAAATTCTTAAGGCACGTTGTTTCTAGTCAGGGTATAGCAGTTGATCCTGATAAGGTGAAAGCAGTGAAAGATTGGAAACAACCTACTAATGCAACGGAGATGAAAAGCTTTTCAGGGTTAGCTGGTTACTAAAAAATATTTATCGAGAAGTTTTCTCTTATTGTTGCCTCTTTGACTAAGTTGACCCGTAAGAATGTTCAATTTATTTGGACCAATGAGTGTGAAAGGGCTTTTCAGGAGTTGAAACATCGATTAACCACTGCGCCCATCCAGACTATTCCAATGCAAAGTGGTTAGTTGGTGGTCTTCACTAATGCTAGTGGCACAGGTCTGGGTTGTGTACTAATGCAGAATTAGAAGGTTGTGTCGTACGCCTCACGACAATTGAAGCCTCGTGAGAGGTGATATCCTACCCATGACTTGGAATTAGCGGCAGTTGTGTTTGCTTTGAAGATGTGGAGGCACTACCTTTATGGAGAGCAGTTTGAGTTGTTCGCGGATCACAAGAGTCTCAAGTATTTGTTTTCGCAGAAGGAGCTGAATATGAAACAACAAAGGTGGGTGGAATTCATTAGTAGTTATGATTGTGAGATCCTTTACCACCCAGGTAAGGGAAATGTGGCAGCCGATGCTCTTAGTCGGCAACACACTATTATGGCTTCACTCATGGTAGAGGAATGGAAGTCTATTGAGGCTATTTCTTCTTGTGATGTTCAGTTTGTCCAGGGAGTGAACATGGCTTATGTTGGTAGTTTATATGTTCAACCCTCTTTGATCAGCAGGGTTTTAGAGGAGCAACATTAGGATTCTCGTTTGATGAGCAAATTAGAGGACTTAGTGCTTGATAATTTAGATGAGTGTCCCTCAGAGTGGTCATTTGAGTCCGATGGTGGTTTGAGAATTCACGAGAGACTTTGTGTGCCTGAGATTGAGGGATTGAAGAAATAAATTATGGATTAGGCTCATAAGTCATGTTTTACCATTCACCCGGGAGGCACAAAAATGTATCAAGATCTAAAGCGAACTTTCTGGTGGAACGGTATGAAGAAGGATGTGGGGGATTATGTATCACGGTGTTTCACTTGTCAACATGTGAAGGTCGAGCATCAGCGGCCCTCGGGTTTGTTGCAGCCATTAGAAATTCCTATTTGGAAATTGGAGAATGTTTCTATGGACTTTGTAGATGGTTTGCCGAAGACTCGACAAGGTAACAAGTCAATTTGGGTTATAGTTGACCGTTTGACTAAGTCCGCACATTTTATTCCGGTTGGTGTCCACCGTACTACTGAACAGCTAGCCAGACGATACATCCGTGAGGTAGTTAGGCTTCACGGAGTACCAGTGTCCATTGTGTCTGACAAAGATCCCTTATTTGCAGCTGAGTTTTGGGAGAGTTTTCAGCGAGCCATGGGGACGAGACTAGATTTGAGTACAGCTTATCATCCTCAGACTGATGGTAAGATGGAGCGAGTGAATCAGGTTCTAGAGGATATGCTTCGGGCATGTGTGCTCGATTTTGGTGGTAGTTGTGAGAGATTATTTACCTCTCATCGAGTTTGCTTATAACAACAGTTACCATCTAGTATTAGCATGGCCCCGTTTGAGGCTTTATATGGGAGGCCTTGTCGATCACAATCCTGTTGGGCGGAGGTTGGTGACATAGTCTTGTTGGGGCCAGAGATGGTCTGGGAGACATCGGAAAAAGTGCAAATTATTAGAAAGCGGATCAAAACTGCTCAAAGCCGACAGAAGAGTTATGCGGATCGAAAGCGTAAGGCGGTAGAATTTCAAGTTGGGGACCTTGTTTTTCTTAAGGTTTCACCTATGAGCCGTGTATTGAGGTTCGGTAAGAAAGGGAAGTTAAGTCCTAGATTTGTGCCAATGGCGTTATGGTCGAGTGGTTAGGGCTGTGTGGGTTTATCCCCCACGTCCTAGGTTCGAGACCCGCCGGCGACATATTTACTTTCTTATGGTGTTGACCTGTAGGTCACACCTCGTTGATAGGTTATGGGATCCTATAAAAACCCAGCTCGCTTTCCAAAAAAAAAAAAAAAAAAAGTCCTAGATTTGTGGGACCATTTGAGATCATTGCTCGAGTAGGGAGTTTAGCCTATAGACTCGACACCGAGCTTATCAGTTGTTCATGATGTGTTTCACATTTCCATGCTGAGGAAGTGTGTGAAGGATCCTGCTCACATCGTCCAACCCACAAAAATTGAGATTAATGACTACTTCACCCAAGTAGTACAACCGATAAAGATTGTGGATCGTGACGTGAAACAACTTCGTAGAAGGATAGTGAATTTGGTGAAAGTCCAGTGGAGTGAAAAGGAGAATGATGTAACTTGGGAGCTAGAGGACAAGGTGAAACAGTTGCACCTGGAGCTATTCATCCAGTGAATCTCGGGACGAGATTCCTTTTGAGGTGTGCATAATGTAACGACCCCAATTTAGCACATTATAATTTTTTTGGGACTTTATTAAATTTGAGGTTGAGCAGAGTAATAACTCATTAAATAAGGGGGTGTCACTATAACTTTATGCAAACCCTAACCTTGTAGGGTTATGTCTTTAGATTGGTTAAACAGAGGTTTGGGTTTTCTCTCAGCTGTTTAAGAAAAAAAAAATCTATAGAAGAAAAAGGAGAATGAGCAAAAGGGAGAAGGAAAAAAAGGAAAAAAAAACTATAGAAATGTAAAAAAAAAAAAAAAAAAAAAAACGAGTTTATCTTTTCCCTAGATTAGTTTTTTTCTCTGTTTTGTTTCGATTTCTTTTCTTTTTCTTTTGTTTCATCTAAGTCATGGCTATCACTATCACTATCATGGCTATCCCTATCACTATTCATGGCTATTACTATCTATAGCTATCACTATCACTATCTATGACTATCACTATCATGGCTATCCCTATCACTATCTATAGCTATCTCTATCATTATCTATCCATGACTATCTATGTTATCAATATTTATTCATGGCTACATCTATTTAGAAAAAAAAAAAAAAACAAGTGATGTCCCGGTGTTCAAATGAAAGATGTCTCCAAAACATCTTTCATTTTTATGGGTTTTTTTTTTGTTTTTTATTTTTAGATAATCACATTGACATGTAGGGGCATACACATTTTCTACTAAAAATTTAAGAAATATTATAGACTATCCATTTTCAACGTTAGTTTCTAGACCATAGACATTTCTAAATATTTGAGGCTTATATTATATGCCTTAAGATTCGAGATTCGTTCATAACAATACGATAATATATTTCATTTATGTATTGCTCACCTGATTCTAAGCGTACTGCATGGTATGTGGGGCAGGGGCGGATCTAGGATTGCAGACAAAGGGAGGCAAACAATACACAACTATTTTACTATACAACTAGACAAATATACATGGCATGATTAATTCAACTATAGCTAGCAAAGGAAGAGCTTATCTTTTTGAATTGGGGAAAACAGAATTAAGCATGGTGGTATAAGATGAGAGCTGGCGAGAAGCATACCTCTGCTTTCTTTCTAACTTTTTGGCGATGAGGCAAACATAACAATACAATCTAAGTCCAAGTAGTAGTAACAGCAGTGTCTATTCTCTGGACTAAGCTGGATGGAGAGATTTCTCCTTTTGGGCTAGCTCAGACGAAGCAGACAAACAACAATTTTTGAAATCTTAAATTTATAATTGTTTAATCTAAAATAAAGAAATTAGATAGATAGAAATTAAAAAAAAAATTGAAATGTATAATTTCCCTTCCCCCAATCCCCAACTCAATTAATGGTGGGAATTAAAATAGAGACAGATTAAAAAAAAAAAAAGAGAGAGATGGTGGGTGGATAGATGGGAATTAGAAAAAGAGAGAGAGAGATTAAATAAAAGAAAAAGAGATGGAGTGGGATTGAGATCGGTGAAGGTGGAGTTTAAAAAATAGAAAACAAAATCTTTTTTTTATAAATGACTTGGAGTCAATAGCCAAGATTGTATATAAAGAGGGGCATTCTAAAAATTTAAAGGGGGGCAAAATAAAATATACAAGTAACTTAATGAAACTTTTCAAAAATATAAGGGGGGAAATTGACCCCCTTATCCAACACATACATCCGCCCCTGATGTGGGGTACCATTGAATATATATACTTTTAGTATATGACATAATAATGGCGCTTGGTTCGATGGCTTCGCGAGGTTTCAACAAACCTGCTAGTAAGTTGGTGCACTTGATGAGAATTGAAGTTGTTGTTTTTGATGAGCTTAATAGAATTTTAGAAGTTCTTAATGGCATGACAGATCAATGGTTAGAGTTTGGTAGAAGGTATCCTTTTGTCATGGGTTCAAATCCAACCAACAGCATGTTTATTTGTTTATGGTGTGTTGACCAATTCTGATCTTTTTATAGGTTACGGGAATTTATTGAAATGAACTATTTATTTTGGGTTTGGCAGGTTATGGGAAGAGAAGCAAATGCATTTGACCTTGGAAAGGGCATGTACTATTCAATACTTGTTATTACTGCTGTGGCATGGCAGTTATCCTTCATCGGAGCAATGGGAGTAGTTCTCTACACAAGCTCTCTCTTCAATGGCATCATTACTGCTGTTCTTCTACCGCTCACTGAAATTGCTGCAGTGATTGCATACAAAGAACATTTTAATGGCGAAAAGGGCATGGCCTTGGTACTTTGTCTTTGGGGTTTCATTTCTTACTTCTATGGAGAGTATAAATCCAAGAAAGAACAAAAGAAATCCAGAAAAGAGGTCGATGATCCCTATGTGCTTAAAGCAATCTCATTGAGATTTCTAGGTAGAAAGCTTGCTTCCCCCTATTTCATTAGTCCAAAATTTATATTTTTCATCCTTTTGTAACCATAGATCACATGTTTTAAATAAAAGTCGAGGTATTTTGCATTATCTTGCAAATATTACAATATTGATGGTGGACCTGCGATATTTCAATTTAATTTTATAATAAGAATCATGACAATATATTTTAAACTCTACATTACAGAAAAGTAAAAGAACTCTGTATTAAAAAATACAATGGCTTCACCGGACCACCTGAATTCACATCTAAACCTTTAATGAATGTCGACCCTTTAATTGCAGCCCATGCCATTGATGGGGCTAGATTGATGACTAGTAGATGCTAATAATATCACCAACAGGGATGATCGATTCTTTTAATGTATGATTGTGGACGATTCAACTTGAACGAAGCCCACTGAGGCACCCTAAATTTTGAGAAAGAAAATGTAACGCATCGGGAGGGCGTCTAAACCCAAGATGAGATGATATTATTTAGATGGATCAATATTAGATCTATATCCAACTTGTTTTGTGATTGTTCATACAGAGTGAGCTGTACGGAGCCTATTTCAAAAGGGGGAAATTAAGCCACTATATGAGTCAGGACTTGCGTGATATAGTGAAGAGTTCCTGAGGAACAAAGTTTGATTCCCAAAAGGGGAAAACTAAGATATTGTACGAGTCCTGACTCGCGTGATACAGTGCAATGTTCCTGAGGGGTCAGGGGAAGAGTTGAACCTCTTCCAACGCTCAGATTTGTTGTAATTTGGCCCATGTGTCCAGTCTTTCGAGGTGAAGTATGCATTTTAGAGACGACACTTCGTTTGGAATGCATACATATTCGAAGTTGGTATTGGTACACGTATGGAAGTGTGTTGGGGTGAGACACATTCGGCACATGGATAGGTGCGATAGGGTATTCATGGTCTGAAAATTTGTATGTATCATGGTCTGAAAATTTGTATGTAGCATGTTCTCCGAAAGGAAAACTAAACCATTGTACGAGTTTCGACTCGCGTGATGCAGTGGGGAGTTCCTGAGGACCAGGAGTGTAAAGATGTCATGGTATGGAAATGATTTGAAAGTTTCTATTGGAATAAGATTGAAACAAAACATACAAATAGGAAATGAATAGAAGATGACTTCACAACAAAATTGGATTTTTATTTATTGAAACATAACTTAGAGTACATGACTATATATATATACTACTCAAAATAACACTTTAGAGACACATTTTCATCAATCACACTTTTACAAATCAAAAGACACATTTTCACAGTTTTCGGTTACCACTGAATAGTTAGTAGTAAATTGGCTATAACTCTCTCAATACAAATCCAATTGATGCACCGTTTGAAGCTTTGTGAGAACTAGACAAGCAGAGCGTTCATTTGGTATATTATAAGCTAAATTCGGATAATTGTAGCCCGTTCAAATTCTGGTCAAAAACTGCTTTAATAATGTCAAGTTTAATTTTCAACACTCCCTCTTAAACTTGACATATTTCCAACACCAATCATCATTCTCAACTTCTGAAAAGTATTACTGAGAGGCTTTGTGAAAATATCAACAACTTCATTAAGTGATTTCACATACTCCACTTCTACATGCATGTTTTCAATCCATTGTCGAATAAAATGATATTTTGTCTCAGTATGCTTGCTTAGATAATGAAACATCAAGTTCTTTGCTAATGCAATGGATGATTTGTTGTCCATCATGATCTTGGTAGCCAGAGGCGGATCTACTAAGGGACGATGGGGGGCAGTTGCCCTCCCTCAACTTTCAAAATATTTTTACTTTATATTATCTTACAAAAAAATTTAATTATATAATGTACAATAAAATATCTAAATTGTTCATTCAACAATGATACCATATCTTTGTTGGTGTAGTGGTTTGAAGTTTATTAGTTTTAGTAAACGATTCGAGTTTGATACTCTTCGAGCGCAAGATTTTCTTGTTTAGTTTAATGCAAATTTATTTTCAATCTTCTTGGTGCGTGTGATTTCTTTATGGCTATTCACAATTATTACTTTTGTCATTGTGATTTGCCCCTACTTTAATTGCAAATAGTAAATAAATGAATTGTATTTCCACAAATGATAATAAAACCTCCAACAAAAAAAATATTTGAAATTAATATCTAAAATAATAACTATAGAATTCAATGAAAGTATGTACCATTAGCATACTCATACAAAATTTGAGCCTTATATAAACCATTTTTTCTATGAAATTGTATTAGGATCATATTATGTTTGCAAATTTCAGATTTTTTTAGCTTCAATTAGATACTTATCTTAATTATTTTGTGATTTTGGTTATATATTCTAGTTATTACACTCGTTTTCCCTTGCTAAGGTTATTGATATTGCGATCATATTTTGGCTTTAAATTGGACTACACTTGATTCAATTTGATATATGCAATGTATTTTTTATTAGTTACTAGCTCAGGTAAAAAAAAATTTGGCTCCACCCTTGATAACTACTATTATAAACTAATAATTATTTGTCATTTCGCCCCCTTGACGAAATTCTTGGGTCCACCACTATTAGTAGCTCCATTTTGCTCAAAATAAAGTTCCTTCAACAATATCTTCAACCAAATTGCATGACAAGCACAAGCAGTAGCAGCAATATACTTAACTTCAATTAAAAAATAATAGGACATTAGTCTCATATCAGTCATCTCAAATTCTTGAGTCATAGCCTTCTTAAAATCTTCAAACATTATTTGGTTGTTTCCTGTGAATATAAGATCATCCACATAGATACAAACAAATAACATATCTTCATTTTTCTTTTTCACATAGAGCGCATATTCGTGAACACATCTAGTGAAACCATTATCTTGAAAATACTTATCAAGATGGCTATTCTAGGCTCTTGGAGCTTGATTTAATCCATAGAAAACCTTTTTTAACCTCAATACCTTGTCCTCAAAACCTTCAATAACAAAACTTGAAGGTTGTTCAATATAAACTTCTTCTTCAAGGCGATCATTCAAGAAGGCGGACTTTTCCATTGCCTCTGTGCTGCAAGTGATAGTAACAATTGGATTGTCTCCAAACGGGCAACAGGAGCAAAGACCTCATCATAGTCAATGCCTTAATTTTGCTTGTAGTCCTTTTGCAACGAGTCTCGCCTATATCTTTCTACTTCACCGTTGGAGTTATTCTTTATTTTATACACCCATTTGACTCCAATAGCTTGATGACCACTTGGAAATAATGCAAGTTCCCAAGCATTGTTATTTTCAATGGCATGAATTTCACAGCTTCTTCAAAACTCAAAATCTCATCATTAGAAAACAAACAAAATAAATTCTCATCTTCTAGCCTTTCAATCTCTTCATAAAGATCCATGATGTATCGATGTCTCCGAGGGCCTTCACTTGAGCTAGATGAATGAGAGGATGATGATTTTGTTGTAGAAGATGATCTTGGTGTTGTTGGAGGTATCATTTCACCTTGGGGTTCTTGTATGAGAGTTTCTTCTTCATCAAAGTATTGCAATTGTTTAGTTTAATACAAATTTATTTTCGGTCCTCTTGGTGCGTGTGATTTCTTTATGACTATTCACAATTACTACTTTTGTCATTGTGATCAATTGCACATAGTAAATAAATGAAATATTTTTCCACATGTGGTAATAAAACCTCCAACAAAAAAATATTTGAAATTAATATCTAAAATAATAACTATAGAATTCAATGAAAATATGTACCATTATCATACTCGTACAAAATTTGAGGCTTATATAAACCATTTTCTCTATGAAATTGTATTAGGATCATATTATGTTTGCAAATTTTAGATTTATTTTAGCTTCAACTAGATACTTATACGAATTATTTTGTGATTTTAGTTATATATTCTATTTATTACGCTCGTTTCCCCTTGCTTAGGTCATCGATATTGCAACCCTATTTTGGCTTAAAATTGAACTACACTTGAGTCAATTTGACATGTGCAATGTATTTTTTATTAGTTACTAGCTCAGGTAGAAAAAAAAAATTGTTCCACCCTTGATAACTACTATTATCAACTAATAATTATTTGTCATTTTGCCCCCTTTGACTAAATTCATGAGTACGCCACTGACCACAAACATCCGCATGAATAAGTTGAAGTGGCTCGGTGGCTCTTGAGTTGGATTGCTTGGGAAAACTCTTTCTTGAATGCTTGCCGAGTAAACAAGCTTCAAATAATTGATCTGGGTGATCAATTGTTAGAATACCTTTCACCATCTTATTTGCTCCTAAGTCTTTAAGCATTCTAAAATTTAAATATTCATATCTCATGTGCCAAATCCATGCGATTTCTTGTCATAGAAACCTTAGCAATAAGATTCCCTTTTTTACCTCTAAGCCAAAGAAAACGATCTTCCATGTTTATTTTGCAACCACTCTCCATAAGTTGCCTAATACTCAAAATTTTATTTTCAATTTTAGGAATGTAATAAACATTAGGTGGAATTTTATGGCTTTCATTCTTTGTCTCGAACAAAATTGTGCTTTTGCCTTTAATCTCCACTTTCGACTCATCACCAAAATGCACATTGCCTGCACTTTGGTGTCAATTTCCACAAATTTGCTTCTATCACCTGTCATGTGGTTGTTAGCTCCATTGTCTAGGTACCACAAACTTTTATCACCATGGCTTCTTCCTTATGGATAATGCGGGCTCCCCCACATCTTCCTTGTGCATGATGAGTTTTGTCTCCACTTCTATGTTCTTGGTTTGACATTCCCAATAATAGTGTCCACATCTTCCATAAGAATAACATTCAATTAGACTTGTGTCATTCTTTACCTCATTGTATCTTTCATAGTTGCATCTTCCTCTTCCTCTTCTACGACCTCTTGAAGAATTTTGATATCTTCCCTAGTGAGAAGAATTAGGACCATCTCGTCCTTTTTCATGACCACGTTCTCGCCCACAGCTTTGACCTCTTCCACGTCCTCGGCCTCTTCCACCATTTTCATAAGTTTCTCCTTTGGCTTTCAATGAAAGTTTTGTTTGCAATACTTGCTCCACTTGTTCTTGCTTGACTCGATTCATTCTTTCTTCATGAGCCCGTAAGGATCCATTTAATTTGTCGATGGACATGACATCCAAATCTTTGGACTCTTCAACGGCTATGATTGAATTTGAAGTTGAGAGAACGAAGAATCTTCTCAACAATACGACTATTTTCTAATTTTTCTCCAAGCTTCTTCATTTGAATCACCACCGTCAAGACTCTTGTGAAGAAATCCGTAATGGATTCATTATCTTTCATCAAAAGAGATTCAAACTCAACCCTTAGAGTTTGAAGACGCACTTTCTTCACTTTTTCAACTCCCATGACGGAATTCCGAAGAGTATCTCATGCTTGCTTGGAGTTTGTTTTATTGACAACCTTCTCGAACATGTCATCATCTAACCCTTGATGGATGATGGGAAACGCACATTGATTTTTCTTTCTTTCTTTCTCCAAGGCTTATTTTTTACTTTGATTCAAAGTCTCCTCATTTGTGAGGTTCTACGTAACATTTCTCAACAATGTCCCATAGTCCTTGGGAGCCAAGAACAACCTTCATCCAAATTGCCCAATTTTCATAATTGAGTTTGGTGAGTTGTGGGTATTGGAAAGAAAGAGTGGCTCATTTAGAAGACATTCTCTAGCACCAAGCTCTGATACCACTTGTTAGAACAAGATTGAAACAAAACACACAAGTAAGAAAGGAATAGAAGAGGACTTCACAACTCAATTGGATTTTTATTTTTTGAAACATAACTTAGAGTACATGGCTTTATATACTCTCAAAATAACACTCTAGAGACACATTTTCATCAATCACACTTTTACAAATCAAAAGATACATTTTCATAGTTTTCGGTTACGACTAAATAGTCAGTAGTAATTTGGCCATAACTCTCTCAATACAAATCCAATTGATGCACCATTTGAAGCTTTGTGAACCTAGACAGGCAGAGCTTTCATTTGATATATTATAAGCTAAATTTGGATAACTGTAGCTCCTTCAAATTCTGATCGAAAACTGCCTTAATAATCTCAAGTTTAATTTTCTACAGTGTCTGTTTATGGTATTGAAAAGAGGTTTGTTTATTGCTACTCTCGTTATTATCATTGTTATTACTATTGTCTTATTTCTATTTCTTAAAGAACAAAAAAATAGGCTCAAAGCCTGAAGCGAGCCTGATATTTTCCCCTCATCAGATCATTAGGTTTAGTAAGGCTTTAGTGAATTGAAGAAGAAGATTCATTACACCAAATTGACATTTTTGTAACAACCCCCAAAACAGTAACACTTTTGAGCTATAACAATTCACAAAACAATTTTACACATTTTCACAAACAAAGTGATAAAATAATTGTATCACCATGAAGAGTATGGGCCTACAAGTGATATTATTCATGGTGATCTAATTTAGTGTATCATTTTTTTTTCGTAACTATTTTTCATTTTTTTTTTACTAAATCTAGTTTTGACTTGAAATTATTTGGTGGATTGTTATAGCTCAAAAGTGTTACTATTTTAGGAGTTGTTACAAATATGCCAATTTGATGTGGTGATTATTATGTAATATCAAACTATAGGTTGATTATGTTTTGTTTTGGCTAAGGATTCACTCTAATCCTTACTTAAATGCTTATCCGAGTGAAAGGGTGGAAGTTTAAGAGTTACAGGGGTTGAGGCAAATAAATTCCTATTTTGGCCGGTTCCATGTTTCATGGGCTTCATATTTTGATTCCTACTTATTATGGAGGTGGATGCTGCCTAATGGGCAATGTGTGAAGACAATATTCAAGGCTAAGGAGTATGTTACAATCACTTCTTGTACGTTATTCCCTGCATGTTCAGGTCAGCATTACCGCATTACACTGAAGTGATGATTGAACAAGGGGTTTTTCCCACTGAGCTTAGGAGGTTGTCAAAGTGATGATTTGTGTAGGCAGCAAGATCGCAATGGATCTCATTGGCATTTTGTAATTAAGTTTGGTGCTTTGCTAGCTGTCGAGGAAACCAGCGAGGAAAACAGCGAGGGGAGGGCGGTGGAGGGGGTGGGACTGTCCATCTCCTTCGGGATGCGTGCGCAAAAAATGACGGCACACATTCCGAGGGGGATGGACGGTCCCACCCCCTCCACCGCCCTTCCCTCGCTGATTTCCTCGCCCACTTCCTCGACATTTAGAATTTCTGTTAAGTTTGATAGGCGATCTCATGGGAAATGCATGCTTAGTAAACCTTATATTGAGGGCTGTTAGTCTGATTTCTTGTTTTACAAAACACTGTTGGTTGGATAACACTAATAATGTGAGTAGGTTAGAGCATTTGGGTACAACTTTAGCAATTTGGATTCATCAATGACTTAATGTTTTATGTATTTGCTGTAAATTTTTTATTAGTTGGTTAAATAATATTAACTTATATTTGAGTTTAGGTATTTATTCCTTCGTTAATCTGTTTGTTCATGAATGTAAACCCCAGCTCAATTATTTATTTTGCCAAATGTGATACAAGCTTTGTAGGCTGATGTAATGTGCAAATGACATTTGTATAACAATTGCGTTGAATGCCAATGGGAAAGTATTTTGCCAAGAAAAGTGGAAATTAAAAATGTGTGGCGCATGCAAATTAATCGCAACTTGTGGGTCAATGGGCCTATAATATTGTTTGATATAGTTGGAAACATATTAATCAAATCAAATTATTGATACAAGACAAACGTGGTTAATTTAATAAAAATTAAAAAAAACAGATATTAAGTCAAGTGAGATTGACCTCCAATTCCTTCGCCACACTGGGCAATATGGATAGGAAGTAGGAGAAACACACTTCTTTGAGTGTCTTAATTTTAGATTGCCTGTCAAAATTTTGCAGTTTATCGAAAGGTCAAGGATGCAGCCCTTCACACCAGCAGGTGGACCACATAGATCAATTCCTGAATATGCAGGGAACGCTGACCTGCCCGCATGCTTCATGTGGAATTACCAAGTCATAACTTCTAATGCATGCTTAAGTGGGTAATTGGTTAAGATATTATCAGCACTGGTAGATCGATGGAACCCTCCTAGATCTCGAGGAAGTTAAGATGGTGCATTAGAAAAGCACCTAGCCAAATGGTTGTTGGAATGGAGTTGGCTTGAATAATCCCACGTCAAGTAAGGAGGAGTTGTCACTAAGGTTTATAAGGAGATGATCCACTACTTATAGTGAACCTAGGTGCCGCGCACTAAAATTTGTCTAACACAAATGTTCTCTAGTAAAGCGTGTGTTAGGGAAGGTGAGATAAAAATAGTCTGAGTAACAATTAGGATTCAAATTTTTTTATGAGATGTTGTACAAATAACAACTTATGGAATAACTTTGTGAATTTAACTAGGTCTTGGTGTCATGTTAACCCACATTTTGGTACAATTTATTCTTATGGAACAGTTCATTCCGAAAGGTCACGTAATGTGGGAGTTTCATTAAGGAAGAAAAAAATCACTAGACACTAGGCAGAAAACATACAAATACAACTGGGAAAGCCATTCCCTAAAGTCCATAACTTTGTTTCACATTCTTTATTATGTGATTGGCACCATGATGGGTATTCCTTGTTTTTAAGGTAATCAAGATTACCTTTATTATGTGATTGGCACCATGATGGGTATTCCTTGTTTTTAAGGTAATCAAGATTACCAGCTTGTATATTGAGTTGCTGAAGTGATTGTTGACTGCGAGGATTGAGCAAGACGACATTTTTGTTTTTTGTTTTGCAAAAGTCGATGTCTATGATGTCTGAATTCTGACGGCGGTTATTAACTTGGAGATTGCAGGTAAAAAGCTAACATCAAAGTCTAAAATAATCCGAGTTTTATTGGTCAGTGAATCAAAATCAAGTTAACTATAGTGTCATGGAATTGGACGAGTTCAGATCCTCTCCCAATCCTATTTTGCCAATAATATCCACTTGTATATTTCAGGTTGTCTAAGCATTGTTATTTAGCATGTCTCTGCGCTGTTAGTTGCTTTCTTTCGAATTCATTTGCATCAGGTTTGTTTATCTAGATATCCAGGCCCTATATGTCATTTTTAAGCACTTCCAAACTTAGAATCCAAATGAGAAAAGACAAGAACCAATATGAACCCATCCACACCTTTCTTCCACATCTCATCATTGCTTCTTCGTACACTATTTCAAATGTTTATTGATCTTTTTCTATGCACGTTATTCACATAAACACATATTATACAAATCCACCATGCCACCTTATTCACACAAATTCATATTATACAACTTTCACCATTATTTATACCTTCTTCCCACTGTTCTCCATTTTCACAGGCTAACCCATATATATCTCATTCTCCATCTGTTGCAACATCGATCAACACTCATAATGTCGACTTCCATGGACATAGAAATGGTGGAGCAGGAAGGAACCCAAACTATTGAAAATCCTGTAAAAAGGACTATTCACTGGCCACTCTTGCTACTAAGTTGCTTGCTATCGACTATAGGAATTATAGGAAGCCCTCTTTTAGTGCGTTTCTATTATCTTCATGGTGGTCAACGCCGATGGCTCTCCACGTGCATAGAAACAGCCGGTTTCCCATTTCTCATCCCACCACTCGTTTATCTGTTCTTCCGCTCCAAAACTCAAGGAGTTTCTCCTTCAAAGTTCTTCATGGATCCCCTCCTTTTCGTTGTCAGTGCGATCATCGGGGTCTTCCTAGGTCTAGACAACTTGTTATACTCATTGGGGATATCTTACCTTCCTGTATCAACTTCGTCGCTTCTCTTCAACACCCAGCTTGCTTTCCTCTCCATCTTTGCATGGCTTGTTGTGAAACAAAAGTTCACTCCATTCATCATAAACTCAATTGTATTGATGACACTTGGATCGGTCCTATTGGGTCTTCGAACCAATGGCGATAGACCAGCTGGTGTATCCAATGGTCAGTACTTGACTGGGTTTTTCATGACAATAGGGGCTGCAGCTCTGGTTGGTTTCCTATGGCCTTGCATTGAGTTTTCTTACAGCAAGTCCAAAAAACCAGTGAATTATAGCATGGTTATGCAGTTCCAGTTCAACATGGGCCTATTTGCCACTATCTTTAGCATCACTGGGATGCTCATCAATAAGGATTTCGAGGTACTAACCATTTTTCATTTTGTTTTATGAATTTAGTTGACATTACAACTCATTAACCACAAACTGACCATATATTTCATTCAAAAGAATTAACTATAGGAGGTTGAGATGAGTCTCACATGAATATCATTGGATTAAGATGCCCATTTTTTGTTGATCCCGTCACTGGAATGTCAAATATTAACTGACGATGATGATGTTGATGCTGATGCATCTGAGATGTGTAACTGTTTGTATGTTAAAGTCCCTATGTCTTGTAAGTAGGTATCTTATAATTGGTTGTAGTGTATGCGGTTCTTGCTTGGATATCATGTTCCAAAAGAAGAAACACCCAACATATATTAAGTACACTACATCAAATTGACATTTTTGTAACAACCCCCAAAATAGTAACACTTTTGAGATATAACAATTCACAAAACAATTTTACACATTTTCACAAACAAAGTGATAAAATAATTGTATCACCATGAAGAGTATTTATGGTGATCAAGTTTATTGTATCATTTTTTTTGTGTAACTATTTTTCATTTTTTTGACTAAATCTAGTTTTGACTTGAAATTATTTGGTTGATTGTTATAGCTCAAAAGTGTTACTATTTTGAAAGTTGTTACAAATATGTCAATTTAGTGTAGTGGAAAAAAAAAAACAGGTGATGCTTTGGTGTCCAAATGAAATATGTCTCTGTTTCATGTTCTATTGCCTAGAATAGAAGTTTCTAAACATCTGGCATTTTTTTTGTCGTGTTTTTTTTTATTTTTTTTTCATTATTATTTTTTTTTTTTTCAGATAATCACATTGACATGCAGGGCATACACATTTTCTACTAAAATTTAAGAAATATTATAGACTATCCATTTTCAACGTAAGTTTGTATACCATATATAGACATTTCTAAATATTTGAGGCTTGTATTATATGCCTAAGATTTAAGATTGATACATGTTCATGACAATACGATTATAATTTTATTTATTTATTTATTTTTGTATTGTCTTACCTGATTCTAAGTACTGCATGGTATGTGGGGTACCACTGAATATATATACTTTTTAGTAGTTGACAAAATAACGGGGCCTGGTTCTGATGGCTTCACGAGGTTTCGACAAAACCTGCTAGTGAGTCAAAGGAATTAGTAATAGTAGTAGTTGAGTTGGTGAACTAGATGAGGATTCGAGTTGTTGATTGCGAGCTCCAGCTATGTAATAGTATTTTAGAAGTCATATTTTTTAAGCTTGTGAAGTGGACTAAACATGGCTTGACAACCATGCTCAGACTCATTATTTCAACTATCTTGCTCATCAGTTTGTATTTTACTATTTTGTTTTGGAAAAATAAATTCACGAATCAACGATAGTTTAATCACTAGTTGATGTTTAGGAATGAATTGTTTGATAAGAGTACCGACCACCCATTGTTGTTTTTTAAAATACTTTTTATTAGTAGCCTGGCCATGATCTGCTTAGTGGTGCAGTATGTTTGAATATATTGAAATGGACTATTTGTTTTGGCAGGCTATGGGAAGAGAAGCAAATGCATCTGACCTTGGAAAGGGCATGTACTATTCAATACTTGTTATTACGGCTGTGTTATGGCAGTCATCCTTCATTGGAGCAATGGGAGTAGTTCTCTACACAAGCTCTCTCTTCAATGGCATCCTTACTGCTGTTCTTCTACCGCTCACTGAAGTTGCTGCAGTGATTGCATACAAAGAACATTTTAATGGCGAAAAGGGCATGGCCTTGGTACTTTGTCTTTGTGGTTTCATTTCTTATTTCTATGGAGAGTATAAATCCAAGAAAGAACAAAAGAAATCCATAGAAGAGGTCGATGATCCCTCCTTTACTTGATGTGCTTAAAGCAATCTCATTGAAATTTCTAGGTAGAAAGCTTGCTTTCCCCTATTTCATTAGTCAAAAATTTATATTTTTCATCCTTTTTGTAACCATAGATCACATGTTTTAAATAAAAGTCGTGGTATTTTGCATTATCTTGCAAATATTACAACTTAAGAATCATGACATAGTATTTTAAACTCTGCATTAAAGGAAAACAAAAAGAACTCTGCATTAATAATATTTTAGAATCACCGAAATTACAATGGCTTCACCGGACCAACTCAAGTCACATCAAAACCTTTAATGAATGTCGACCCTTTAATTGCAGCGCCCATACAATTGATGGGGCTAGACGGATTTAATGTATGTATGATTGTGGACAATTCAACTTTGATGAAGCAGCCATACAATTGATATAGGCTATTGTCTATTTAAAAGGCTAAAAAGGCTAAGGGCTATTGTCTATTTAAAAGGCTATTGTCCATAGCTGATACAGGTGGTTGTTGATTTGGACTAGACTTGTCTTTGGGCAATTAAAAGGCTATTGTCTATTTAAATAACGGCCGAGCTCGATTAATCGATTGTTTAGGATTGTTAGAACTGAGGATCGGACCGAAATTTTTGGGTCGGGCCTAAAAACTGAATCGAAAATTAAAATCTATTATAAAACCAAACCGACCGGTTCAGATCAGGCCGGTTCTCGGTTCAGTTCGATTTTTCAATCTAAATTGCCCAGCCCTACTCCCAAACAAGAAAACTCATAATAAAGTCCAATTACCTGGCCGCATCCACACCACTTTCCATAGATTATGAGTTAGCTATCATCATGCACGTCAATATCATCATAGTTAAGTTTCTCCCAATCCTCACATTGGTTTGGGCGAAGTTTTGCCCAATCCTCGCATTATTTAATGTGAATAGGTGAAAATACATTTTTTTGGGATTGATTTGCATGATTTTAATAAAATGGCTATAACTTTTTCATTTCAAAACATTTTCAAGTGATTTAAATTGTGTTTATTGGATAATTTAGAGTACTACAATTCTCGTGCTTTGATTAGCTTGAGAATCGGTATCGATCGAGCATATAAGTTAGCCGAAAGTCAGGGACACTATCCCATTTTTATTGCAAGACTGATTTGCATGACTTTAGTAAAATGGTCATAACTTTCTAATTTCAAAACATTTTCTAGTGATTCAAATTGTGTTTATTAGATAACTCAAAGTACTACAATTTTAGAGTGTTGGTGAGCTTGAGAATCGGTATCGATCGAGCATATAAGTTCAACCAAAGTAATAGATAGTACCCTGTTTTCAGAGACAAAAGGGTGAGAGAGGTGGCGGGGTGGTGGTGGTGCTTGATGAAGAAAAAAAAAGAAAGATCACTACTACATTAAATTGACATTTTTGTAACAACTAACACTTTTAAGCTATTTTAAGCAATTTTACACATTTTCACAAACAAAATGATATAATAATTGTATCACCATGAATAGTATGGTCCTACAAGTGATACTATTCATGGTGATCCAATTTATTGTATTGTTTTTTTTGTGTAACTATTTTTCATTTTTTTGACTAAATTTAGTTTTGACTTGAAATTGTTTGGTGGATTGTAATAGCTCAAAAATGTTGTTATTTTAAGAGTTGTTATAAATATGTTAATTTGGTGTAGTGGATAGTGGTGGCGGGAGGGAGAGAAGTAGTGGTGGTGATGATGGCAGGGGTGATGGTGGTGTCTAATGGAAAAGAGAGGGAGGGAAGAGAAGAAGAAGGGAAGAAAAGAAGATGGAAAAAAGGGAGGCGAATTTTTATTTTTATTTTGAATTTTTATCAGTGGTGTGGAAGAAAAGTGGTGGTGTGAGAAATAAAGTAGATGGTGTGGGAAAGAAAAAATTAATTTAATGATGTGAGACAATACTTTAGGTGGTGTGAAGTATTCGTTAACCGAAGCTCATATCAGTTTACATGTCAAAAATTCAAATGTTAATTAACATCCAAAATCCATTCATGAGTCAAACGCTCAAACTTAGAATCTTTGCATGCAAACAAGAAAACTCTGAAAATTATTGGAAGATAGAAATGGTTATGAATTTAAGATATTTTACCAATTTCCTGGACCTATCCATATGGCATCATTACAAAATTTGCATCAAATATTTCACCAACTTTTACTAATTCTTTCTCATGTCCCATTATTCACCAATGCACAATAAAGAATACTAAATTATACCTAGATTCCAAAACTTGTATTTATACATTATTTTCACCTTGTTCTCCATTCTTCACAAACCCCGCCAACTCAAAACCACCCCAAACAACAATCCTCATCATGTCAAGCTCCATGAACATAGAAATGGTAGAGGAAGGAGCCCAAACTACACCAAAACCAGTTAAGAAGACAATCAATTGGCCGCTAACCCTACTAAGTTGCTTGTTATTGAGTATAGGAATGATCGGAGGCCCTCTCATGATGCGTCTCTACTACCTTCATGGAGGAAAACGTAGATGGCTCTCCACATGCACACAAACAGCTGGTTTTCCAATTATCTTCCCACCTCTGATTTACCTCTTCTTTCGTTCCAAAGCTCAAGGCCTCCCCCCTTCAAAGTTCTTCATGGATCCTCTCCTCTTTGTTCTAAGTGGGATCATCGGTGTTCTTCTTGGTCTAGACAACTTCATGTACTCCTTTGGGACATCTTACCTTCCTGTATCAACTTCGTCCCTTCTCTTCAACACTCAACTTGCTTTCATCTCCATCTTTGCATGGATTATTGTGAAGCAAAAATTCACTTCTTATATCATAAACTCAATTGTATTGATGACCCTTGGATCAATCTTATTGGGTCTTCGAACCAACGGTGATAGGCCAGCTGGTGTATCAAACGATCAGTACTTTGTAGGGTTCTTCTTGACATTAGGGAGTGCAGCTTTGGTTGGTTTGCTATGGCCTTGTATTGAGCTTTCTTACACCAAGTCCAAAAAACCAGTCAATTACACCATGATTTTGCAATTTCAGCTCAACCTTGCTATATTTGCCACCATTTTTAGCATCATTGGCATGCTCATCAACAAGGATTTTGAGGTACATAATATACTTAAATTTCAATTCTTCCATAATGTAAAGTGATGCTATCAATGATTACCCCAAATCTAAGTTGGAATGAGTACAACATGATGATACAAATTATGTATCACTATGCATGTTTTAGAATACTGGGATTCATACGTAGTGATATTTATACTTTATTGTTATTCTTGAAATTAGAAGCTGAAGTCAGGGTCGTTAGTCCAACTATTCTACTCTATGCGAAGGGACAATTGGTATCTTTTCAAATAATAGGCCAGAGGTTCATTAGAAAATTTTGCCTTTTTCTGACTTCTTGCGTGTAAATGATCCACAATTGTTTAAAAATAATATAATAGGCCAGAGTGACAATTGGGCTTTGAAAATTGGTTAGTGTCCAACACTTGTGTCCAATGAATTGGGGCGGGCTTTCCTCGCCAGTTAGCCAAATGATGATCCATTTGACATATTGACCGTATAAACCAAAATGATATTCAGTAAAATTAGTATTTGTCCCAATGATTTTGATGTATCCGGATGCTTATGATTAATTTTGTCCGTTTATCATATATTGTGACACATATGGTATCGCTATTGTCTTTATCAGCGAAAACTTGTTTAAACTGACTCACACTTCTAGGCTGCCCTACAACGCCTTCCGTCTATATTTTATTTATAGTCGGTAAATTGGACAATGACTACAATGCTTACAACATGTAAAAGTTGAATTTTACCAATTCACATGGCAACTAATTGTCTGCACGTGCGTTGAACATCCTTGACACCTGTTTGTTTTTGCAGAAAAAAAACCATAACATATCCTATTAAAAATAAATAAATAATTAAAACTCTCTAGATACTTTGAAAAAAAAAAAAAAAAAAACCTAAAATAGTTTTTAATGTGCACACTCTGCATCGTTATGTTCTTGGCAGGTTATTGGCCGAGAAGCCAGGAACTATGATCTTGGACATGGCGCGTATTATGCATTACTTTTCGTTACTGCTGTGGTATGGCAATGTCTTTTCATAGGAGCACTGGGAATAATTTTCCTCACCAGTTCTCTGTTCAATGGCATTTTGGCTGCTGTTCTTCTCCCGCTCACGCAGGTTGCTGCAGTGTTTGCATACAAGGAACATTTTAATGGCGACAAGGGCATGTCTTTGGCACTCTGTCTCTGGGGTTTCATTTCTTACTTCTATGGAGAGTACAAGAACAAGAAAGTGCGAGATACAGCCATCGAAGTAGTTGATGATCCCTCACATACTTGATGTGTATGCTTATTTGTAAACAATCTCAATGAGATATACTACTGTTCCATAGGTTTCTGCATAGTTCAATAAATCACGAAGGATGATAAAAGTATGCCTTCATTTTTTAGAGATTTGCCAAATGTATTGATTTCTGGTTGATAGGCTGCCCGTTTTCAATCAAAAGAGATGTTGGAATACTTTTTTTGTTGGATTATAAACTTGATTTGGGCTAAGTTATGTTGTAATTGGGTTTTAGTTATTTCAATTGTAATTGGGCTTAAGAGCAGACAATAAAGGAACAAAGCCTAAATTCTAGAAGGAGTTAGATTAGAGCCCAATTTCTAGAAAGTTATTTCTAGAAGAGTCATTAGATAAAATTTAGATATTTTTAGGATTAGAAAAGAGTGGAGAAATCTAGAATGCTAGATATTTTAGTGGAGAACTCTAGATGATGAATTGTAACTATTAGTTTAGAAATTTGTTGGTCATAATCTTAGCCATTGTTTAAGGAGGAAGAAAGCTACTACCTTCTCATTTTCTCCCAAATTTTCTAAAGCCTTTAGAAGCCTCCTCTTCCAACAAAGTGGTATTAGAGCAAGGTTCCAAACACTTAAAAGATCTTTTCCTATAGTCATGGCAAGCAATGGTATGGCTTTCTTTCAAGTCCCTATGCTCAACAAGAGTAACTACGATAATTGGAGTATCAAGATGAAGGTTCTCCTTGGCGAGCATGATGTCTGGGAGATTGTGGAAAAAGATTATAATGAGCTACAAGATGAGGCATCACTATCCCAAGCACAAAGAGATAACTTAAAAGATTTAAGAAAGGGAGACAATAAAGCTCTCTTATTCATCTATCAAGCCTTAGATGATGATGACCTTGAGAAAATTTCAAGTGCAACATTTTCAAATGAGGCATGGGAGAAGCTTCAAACTTCTTGCAAAGGAGCGGAGCAAGTGAAGAAGGTGCGTCTCGAAACACTAAGAGGTGAGTTTGAAGCTTTACACATGAAAGAGTCAATGTCTATTTCCGACTATTTCTCGAGAGTCTTGACCGTTTCTAACCAAATGAAGAGAAACAGTGAAAAGCTAGAAGATGTGAGAATAATGGAGAAGATATTACGCTCGCTAGATTTTAAATTCGATCACATTGTGGTGACGCTTGAAGAAACAAAAAACTTGGAAGAGATGACTATTGACCAACTAATGGGGTCGTTGCAAGCGTATGAAGAAAAACATAAGAAGAACACAAGAGATTGTGGAACTTCTCAAGATGCAAGTCCACTCAAAGGAGAAGGAAGAAAGCTACAACAATGAACGTGGTCAGCGTGGAAAAGGTCGTGACCAAGGACGAGGTCGAGGACGTGGATGAAGAGGTTACGACAATAATGACGATAGGAGAGAAGACTCTACAATAGGTCGTGGGAAAAACTCAAGTTATGACAAATCTCAAGTCAAGTGCTACAATTGTCAAAAGTTTGGTCACTATGCTTCGGAATATAGAACCCCCACATGTAAAGTTGAAGAGAAGGCTAACTACGCCAAAGATAAAAGCCAAAAAGATGGCATGTTTCTGCTAGCATATAAAGGAGAACATGGAAGACAAGACAACACATGATATCTCGACTCCGGAACAAGTAACCATATGTGTGGAAGAAGAAACATGTTCGTGGAGCTTGATGAATTGGTGAATGGCAATGTTTCCTTTGGTGATGAGTCCAAGATTTCAGTGAAAGGCAAAGGTAAAATCCTAATCTACTTGAAGAATGGAAAACATCAATTTATTTCAAATGTTTACTATGTGCCCAACATGAAACATAATATCTTGAGTATGGGCCAACTCTTAGAGAAGGGCTATGATATTCACATGAAAGATTGTAGTCTGACTATAAGATATAAGAAAAGTAATTTGATCACCAAGGTGCCATGTCAAGAAATAAGATGTTTTTGTTAAACATTTAAAACGATGTAACAAAGTGTCTTGAGGCTTGCTACAAAGATGCATCATGGCTTAGGCATCTTCGGTTTGGGCACTTAATATTTTGTGGATTAGACTTGCTATCGAAGAAGGAGATGGTAAAAGGATTGCCATCCATCAATCACCCGACCAACTTTGCGAAGGATGTCTACTTGGAAAACAATTCTGAAAGAGTTTTCCAAAGGAGTCAAACTCAAGATCCCAAAAGCCTCTCGAGCTCATACACACTGATGTACGTGGACCAATCAAGCCAAACTCCCTCTATTAAAACAACTATTTCCTTCTATTTATTGATGACTTTTCAAGAAAAACTTGGGTATATTTCTTGAAGCAAAAATCAGAAGTCTTTGGAGCCTTCAAGAAATTTAAAGTTGTTGTGGAGAAAAAAAATTGGACGTGAGATCAAGGCCATGAGATCTGATCGACGAGGATAGTTTACCTCTCACGAGTTTCGAGAATTTTGTAAAGCAAATGGAATTTGACGTCCTCTAATTGTTCCAAAATCCCCCAACAAATTGAGTTGCAGAAAGGAAGAACAAAACCATCCTCGACATGGCGCGAAGCATGTTCAAGAGAAAAAGGATTCCGAAGGAATTTTGGGTTGAAGCTGTGGCATGTGCAGTCTACCTGTCCAATCGTTCACCAACTAGATCGTGTGGGGGAAAACGCCGCAAGAAGTATGGAGTGGGAGAAAGCCTGAAATTTCTCATCTAAGAGTGTTTTGAAGCATATGCGCATGTACCAGACGAGACGCGAACAAAGCTCGATGACAAAAGTGAAAAGTTCATCTTTATCGGGTACGACTCGAACTCAAAAGGTTACAAACTGTACAACCCAAATACTGGAAAGACCGTGATAAATCGAGATGTGGAGTTTGACGAAGAAGGAAAATGGGATTGGGAAAAAATTGATGAAGATTATAACTTTGTCCCATATCTTGAAGAATATGAGCAACAAAGCTTGGAACAGACAAGTGAGTCCAATACTCCACCCACTTCACCAACAACAACATCTAGTATAGATTCGTCATCAAGTGAAAGGAACATGCCACGCATGAGGAATCTTCAAGAAATTTTTGAAGAGATCGAGAGAATAGAAGATCTAACACTCTTTTGTCTCTTCGCGACTGCGAACCAGTGAATTTCAAAGAAGTTGTCCAAAAAAAATGTGGAGAGATGCTATGGACGAGAAAAACAAAACTATCACGAAAAACGATACATGGGAGTTTGCTTTACTTCCAAAAGGACACAAGGCGATAGGTGTCAAGTGGGTGTACAAGGCAAAGAAGAATGCTAAAGGAGAAATAAAAAGATACAAGGCAAAACTAGTCGCAAAGGGCTACAGTCAAAGAGTTGGCATCGACTATGATGAGGTATTTGCTCCTGTTTTTCGCTTAGAAACTATTAGATTAAGAATTTCTCTAGCTGCTCAAAATGGATGGAAGGTTTATCTGATGGATGTGAAATCTACTTTTCTAAATGGACTTCTTGAATAAGAAGTTTACATTGAAGAACGGCTAGGCTATGAAGTGAAAGGACATGAAGACAAAGTACTCAAATTGAACAAGGCTCTTTATGGGTTAAAGCAAGCACCAAGGGCATGGAACAGTTGGATCAATAAATATTTTCAAGAAAATGGTTTCACCAGATGCCCTCATGAGCATGCAGTATATGTCAAAATCAAAGATAGAGACATTTTGATCGTGTGCTTGTACGTGGATGACCTGATATTCACTGGAAGCAATCCAAGTATGTTCGAAGAATTCAGGAAGACAATGATCAAGGAGTTTGAGATGAAAGACATTGGGCTGATGTCATACTATCTTGGTATTGAAGAAAAACAAAACGAAGATGGTATCTTTATCACACAAGAAGGCTATGCAAAAGATTTGCTCAAGAAGTTCAAAATGCAAGATTGCAAGCCCATTAGTACGCCGGTGGAATGTGGAGTCAAATTGTCTAAGAACGATGGAGGAGAACGAGTAGACTCAACAATCTTCAAGAGCCTGGTTGGAAGCTTGTGCTGCCTAACTTGTATGAGACCCAATATTCTTTATGCCGTCGGATTAGTCAGTCGATATATGGAATCTCCAATAACTACTCATCTAAAGACAACAAAAAGAATTTTCCGCTACATCAAAGGTACGAGCAACTTTGGTCTATTTTATAATCGTAATTGATGCAGTCGTTTTTCGCTCCTTGCTTTAACATGGTTCCTGCTGACCTGTTGACTTGCACAAGCAGCACACATGAACCACAGACCACCATTTTAGTGGCCGATGGCACTCCGATGCTAAAGTCAGACATGGCTTTGAAGAAAGTGTAATGCTATAACATGGATATTGTAGCGTACCTTAGCTTACCAACCTCATGACTTATTTATAGTGCAAGGAATCCTAGTTTAACCAAGTCATCGTAGGCATAGTTTTGGGAGGAGATCTTTCTCAAATTAGGAGTCGTGCTGTAGGAGGGAAGTTCCCTGTTAGCTCTGAGCTCCTAAATACGTGGGAGATAGTTCCCAATTTAAGAACAATCCGTAGAAGGGAGTTTCTCTGTGTGGAAGATATTCTGGTATTTGCTTCCTAATTGGAAGTAGAGAGCAGCTGTAGTTGTCTGTCCGAAGTTGATCCTCGAGATACTTGCCTAAGGAGGGCTTACGAGTATTGAGGATGGCTATGAGACGTGTGGGCCTAGCGTGTTGTGAGAGTCCGGGTCAGCTTGATGGACTGAAGTGAGCGGGCTTAGAACCACTTGGGCTGGATCAACATTGGGTTGATGCTGGGGCCTGTACTTTTTTGAGATCATCATGACACGTGTACGGGTCAGGGGTGTGACATTTTTATGTATCATCAGCTACTCTCCCCGAGTTGGTAAGGCGTTAAGTCAGTCCACTGACTTTTTGAAAAGACAACTTTACCGTCGTGATGATTGGACTCGAATGATTTGTCTTGAGCAGCGCATGACATCAATGCGTACGCGACTGTTCAAGGAGGGAAAATGCGATTTTCCTTCCCTATAAATATTCACCATCTCGAGGAGGATTTCTTTATTTGTTATTCACACTATCTTTTTGAATTGTAGTATTTGTTCCATCTTCAAATGGTCGACAACGTTAAATCTTATTCTAAAAATCCATTATCCCTTGCTTGTATCAGTTTCTTCAAAGATAGTTTGGTCTATGAAAATGAGTTGATCAAGCTTCGTACTTTTTACCGCTTCTAGCAAGATTTGCAGATTGTTCCCGCGTAAATGCTTGAGCTTGAGAAGCTTCTGGCCCCTTTTGGAGTTTTAGGTCTTACTGTGCCTCCTCATGGGTTCATAGGTTTGCATTATGGCATGTTCGAGTCCGGGCTCCAGCTTTTAGTGCCAGATGACGTTTGGCATTTCCTTACTCATCTTCAAATGTCCCTCGCGCAAATGGAGTCGAGCGGATTGAAGATATTGCGCACAGTTTTCCTGAGGGTCCATGACGCTGGCCTTCGCTTATCTTCGTCGATGATTCATCGCCTGACCGAGGCTCGACTGGATTCCAGGGGTATCTGTGTTGAAGTTCCCTCATTGTTTGCAAATAGTGGCGAGCAACGCCGAATCTTGGGGGAAGAAATGGTTCTTTGCTTTGGCGGATTCTGGTTACTTCAAGCTCGAGAGTCGTAGAGTGTCTCGATACTTCCAGTTTGATCTTTGTGAGTCTTTTGATTGTCGGGATGTGCGTATTTCTATATGTCCCTTATGTGATACTGGTTTTGACATTGTTCTTTCGTTTCAGAGAGGTTCGTTATTCCGTCTCTCAGCGAGGAAGATAAGCAGCTAGAAGAGGAGTTTCTCAAGCTTCCTTCGACTTCCATTGAAGAGGTCGTAATGCCAGGCAATGTTTCATGCTGCGGCTACTACGGTGTTCTTACGGTGCTCATTCCATGTCAGATTCACCGGCTGAGGGAGTGATTGCTCGTCGGTTGAAGAAGAGAGGTATGGCTTTGCCCAATCCTTTCGGGCTCGCTGAATTGGAGCCGAACATACCTCTTGTTGTAGTTTCGAGGAAGAGGCAAATTTTATCCAGGGCAGTTCTCCTTCTATTGTGTCACGGTCTGCACAAGTGACACCCTCGGGGGTCGCGACCTTTCTCTTGGGGCTCTGACTCCTCCTGCTGACTTAGCGGGGGAGGAGGTTGGAGCGCTTGTTGAGGTTTTGCGTCGTTGTTGTCTTGGAACGACTACTCGCACCCCGGAGCTACATGATCTTGTCTTGTTGCATCCTGAAGCCCGTGGAAGGGTGTTTGCCTTGGAGAAGGCCTTCACGGACCTGCAAACTTCATATTCGGACACTCTTTACCGGGCGAACTCCTTGGAAGGTAGGTTGCATGCTTTTAGCACATTGTTGTTGATCGTGAGGGCATGGAGGCCAAAAAGAAGCGAGTGGAGGAGGAATGGGTTGTCGAAAGGCAGCTGCTAGAAGCCGTAGTTGATGAGGGCTTCACCGCGCTGTGGAGGCACAACGGTTGCTGGCAGATGAGTGTTTGCATTATGAAGCCCTGTCAGAAGTGGTCAACTTTGATGTGTCAGGCAGTAAGCCCCTTATCTCATCCGAGGTTGTTCGTGGTAGATTGGAGCTCCTGCAGCTGATTATGGAAAAGCATCCCGGTACTGATCTTGATTTCGCTCGCTACAAGAGGGCTACTTTCGAATTGATCAATAGAAAGGAGGGCTCCACGAGGCTTACTGATGAGGAGAATGCTTCTTCTTAGAATGATTGTAATGTCGTCTCCCGGACATAATATATAGACATGTTTTTTAATGAAAGTGTTGTTTTTGTCTCATATTGTCGTGTTTACTTTAGTCGCTTTGTAGACCGTAGAGTTTTTTACCGCTAGGTGGAATGCTTGTCTTTGTCAGTCGGAATATATTGTTGTTTTAGGTTGTTCTGTTACAAGTTAGGGTTTAACCAATAGAAACCATTGTTTGTCAGGGGTTGACCAAGTTGCCTCAATCATTGTCTGTAATGACTCATTAAGCGTTAGCGGACTAGCACTGACTTCTGCTCTTTATTCCTTCAGCCTTTGTGATCTGCGTCGAGCGAATTAAATCTCATGTACCGGAAGCATCGCCATCGGTTGCGAACTGACTGAACTTACTTGGCAAGTTTAGCGATCATTGTCTGTATTGATGGCAGTGATCCTTAGGGAGTCGTCATCATCAGAAAACCAACACTGACTAGACTTCCACTTCCTCTGCCGTCGTGATCTGTGCAAAATGGATTAGGCTTTGGGCACCTAAACCCGTCGTCAGTCTCGAACTAATTGAGCTTACCTGGCATGTTCGACGATTATTGTTTGCATTGAAGGTAATGATTCTTTGGCGAGTCGTTGTCATCAGTGGACCAACACTGACTAGACTCCCACTTCCTCCACCATCGTGATCTGCACGAAGTGGATTAGGCTTTGGGCACCAGAAGTTGTCGTCATCAGTCGCAAACTTACTGGGCTTACCTGGTAAGTTCAGCGATCATTGTCTTCATTGAGAGTAATGATCCCTTGACGAGTCGTGGACATCAGCGAACCAGAGCTAACTAGACTCCCACTTCCTCCGCCATCGTGATTTGTGAAAAGCGAATTAGGCTTTGAGGTGATATTCGAGTTTGGTCATAGCTGGGCTGGTGGAGGGTTGTAACGGACAACAATGAAAATTTTGGTAAAAACAAAACATTTTATTGATAATATTTTTTAAGATGCTCTACATTCGATGGTCGTTCAAGCCCGTCGCCGTCGACGTCTTCCAGCCAATATGTTCCCGGTCTGTTGACTTTCAGATATAATAGATTGCTCCAATCCAGAAAAAGAAGCTTCATCGAAAGTCATTCTCTCAACAGATAACTCGTTTACCACATCGTGAAGACGAAAACAAGCCTCATCTAGCTCAGCTCTCAAGGAATCAACACATCAAATTGATTCTCGAGCGGCCACAACAACTTTCTCCAAGTCCGCGCATTGCATCTTCAACACATCAAATTGAGAAAGGACATTAGAAAATACCATCAATAACGCTGCCAACCTCCTCTCCAAAAGAGCCATTTGATCACGACCAAATCGATAAACCAAACCCATTACCCCCGCGTAAGCGAGATCATTCATCCCGTCCATTATCTGTTCAAGACCATGGTCGATATGATCAAACTGTTCAAGCACGAACATCGAGGGTCTTTCTAGCTACCAACCGCCTGTACCATTAATTTACCAATCTACATGCACTACCCTGCACGTCGAGCTGGGTAAACCAACAGAACTTGCCGTCAGACTTAATACGAATGTCTTTCGGCCCAAGCTCAATCCAACTAATCCATGGGTGTAGGACGCGAGGATCCGAAAGCACCGAAGAACCACCTCCAACAGCAAGGAGATCAACAGTGTTTGGATCAGTTTTGGGGCTTGACTAGTTGGGCATGGTTTTGGCTCGGGTCATGGGCCTGATTCTCAAAACATTTGACCGAGTCCTATTTGATTTTGTCCCTCGGGTTTTAGATCTCTCAAAGTCCATATTCTAATACATAAATGAAATAAATAAACAATCAAACCCTATAATAATCGTGATGCATACTGGATATTGCTTTATCTGTCATTTTCATTTTATTGAAGCCAAAACAATCCAATATGAATTATTTTGATGTCCGAAACATTTGTTTTTTAAACCCAACAATTTTCGTACATAGTTATGCTATGTATCAAAATGCCTCTATATTGTTCACCTATTTACTTAATTGTCCCTCTTTCAGAGAACCTGAAATTTACTGTTCATGCATCTTCCTGGTTGACACCCTTGCCAAATTGACGTCTCCAAAGTAGAAAATTTTCATTAATTTTGATTTCAACTTGAAAATTAAGTAATTTTTAGGATTAGAAAAATCGGTGCATTTAATTTTTTTCCTAGAGTGCATTGCACCCGAAGTTGTAGTTGTCAAGACGGCGGAAAAAATGACAAATAAGTGGAATAGACAATTGAGGTAATTAAGCCAACAAATTTCTAAGGTATGTTTGTAAACCATATTTAATGATAATCCATAATTTGTATTTAGTGATCCATTGGGGGAATGCCGAAGGCACGACCCAAAGACCAGGGTGTCACCCATGCCAATGGCATGAATACACACTGTGTGAAAAATGTATGGTCGTGCCAACGACATGACTGGTACACTAGTATATTTAACCTTAAATGTATTGCCACATTATAGGGAGATGAAATCTGCTATTTCGGATGATTATGTAATTTATCTCGATGAACATAGTTTGATATGAGAATGGAAAATGATCATGTCACTTTTCTTCAAGCCAAACAACGTGCTCACTCTTCATATTGGATGAGTATTATGTTAGATGAGTTAAAGTCTATGAAGGACAATGGCGTTTGGGATCTTGTCGTGTTACCTAAGAGAAAAAACCAATTAGATGCAAATAAGTTTTTAGAACCAAACGTGATTTCAATGATAATATCAAAAGATATAAGACACGTTTTGTCGCTAAAGGTTTTACTAAAAAAGAAGGCATTGATTATAAAGAGACTTTTTCATCGAAAAATGACTGAATCAGTTTGGCGCAGTCCGTGGGGACGACAGAGTTATTAATTTTTCATTAGCGTCGTCTCCTTTTAGAAACCCAAAGAGATGGTTACTACTAGGTCATGCAACAACGGAGAACAGGGAGGCACATCAAACGTTTCAGTTGGCGTAGTACCGCCGCTTTCGACAGCTTCGGTCATACACGGGCTACAGACTCAAGCCTCCGTGTCGTTGACAGCAATAACGGACACCCGAATTGATAGGCTGACAACTCAAATACAGCAGATAACCAAGGCGGTGGAGGTTCTCATGCAACCAAATCCACCACCTGCCAGTGGAGACCAGGAGCAACATAGACCTCTGTCTCCAGAAGATGATAGGGAGCAAGCGCAGGAAAGCCAAACCCCCACTAGTTCTCATTGGACTAACGGAAGCTGAGCGGCTAACGTTGAGCTCGCCGCCAGGACAGAAAGGCTCAACCCTGGGAACCCCCTCTGCAAAGGGGCACACAATCCGGACGTATTGTACCGCCTCTCCGTCTCACAATTTGTGGACCGGATCATGAATGAGGCCCTTCCGAGAAAGTTCACGCTTTCGAAGCTCAACTCCTACTACAGAACCACCGATCCTTTTGACCACGTATGTCATTACAAGCACGTAATGGCCCTTAAAGAAGGATCTGAATCCGTTATGTGCAGAACCTATCTCACCAGTCTGAAAATCTCAACACTGACATGGTTCCACAACCTTCCGATGAAGTCGATCGATTCCTTCAAAATGCTGGCAAAAAAGTATCTGACATGTTTTGTTGGGAGCCAACGTTTCTGAAAAGGGTCGCACTACATACTCTCTCTAAACCAGAGGTCCGATGAGACACTCCGACAATATGTCACGGGCTTTAACAATGAGCTGACCCTCATCAATGGGTGCAGTGACGATACAGCCGTGACGGCCTTCACTGTGGGCCTCAAATTGGGAAAGCTCTACGAGAACCTCATCCTGGAGCCCTCTCCGGACATGACAGAGCTCCTTAAGAGCGTCCAGAGACACATCACTCTGGAGGAGTCGAGGACCGTTAAAAGGGAAGTCGAAAGCGAGAATAAGCCCTCTACCCCTAGGGACAAGAAGGAGGTCAAAAAACGCGATGATGAAGAACAGAGGAAAAGGAAGCACAGTGACAACAGGTCGGACCCTGGTCGGTTCAGGCGGGAAAAATCATCCAACAATGTTGGATCCAGAGCTATGACACCCCTAAATGCTAGCCTGTCAGACGTATTTAAATCCATGCAGAACTGGAAGGAACTAAAGTGGCTCCCGAAGACACGCGGAGACCCCTCCAAGCGTGACAACGACAAGTACTGTGCATACCACAAGGAGGACGACCACGACACCAATGACTGCAAAAGTCTGAGGTATGAAGTCGAATACTGGATCCGCAGAGGCAAGTTGAAAGAGTTCCTGAAGTCTGAGAAGCGAACAGAACAAACAAGGGACATGGGGGAGTAAATTAAAAAAAGTAGATAATGAGACTCCAAGGATAATATATGTCCCTTCATGGAGTCGGACTGAATGAAGACTAGTTGTACTGGTCTCGTAAGGGACCTTACTGGAAATGTGGACACAGCCCGCGGATGAGGACAAACACTTCTGCCACTCAAGGATTCAGAGTCCCATTCCCACTGGCCTTTACAAACAAAGACCTCAAAGGAGTCTGAGCGCCACATAACGAAGCCCTAGTCATCTCGGTCTCCATAGCAAGGTGGGAGGTAAAGAGAGCTTTGGTGGACATAGGAAGCTCACTCAACGTTCTCTTCTACAACGCATTCCACAGCAACGACCTCAAGGAAGAAAACCTGACGTCTTTAGAACACCCGCTGATCAGATTCAACGGCGATAAATGCTTTCCCATTGGAAAGATAAGGTTAGCTATAGTGGCTGGAGAATCGCAGCTAAGGCAGGTCATATTTCTGGACTTCATGGTGGTAGATGCATCATCGTCCTACAATCTCATCCTGGGAAGACCATGTCTCCACCAGATGGAAGCAGTGGTCTTTACCCTTCATCAGTGTGTTAAGTATACTACTAACCACTCCGAATGGACAATACGTGGAGACCAACCTGCGACACGATGCTGCCACTATGCCGCACTGAAACAAATAGAATGCTCCCAGATTTAGCTACATCTTAGAGAGCAGCCTGACCCAAAGCCAGGCCAAATGATGACAGAGACATCACTTTCAAGTAGAATAGGAGCAATAAGCTCTTTCGCCCCGTCACATGAAAAGGCCATGGCAGGCGGGAACACATCCCCCGACATTCCATCGGCGTGGAGATCCACCCCTCTACAAGGTTTACTCTTCAGTAACCTATGTAATGTCTCAACAGTTCGCAAAGTGATCCGCGAGAGCAACCCGAATTCACTTCGAGGCTAAAATCAGATTTTCCATCGACAGTTAGTTTGTTTAAAGTCATTTGTTTCCCTTTCCATAGTCAATATTGAGTTTTAGTTCTTAAAAAACTTATGTGATTTAAAATAATTTAAGAAATAAAGAAGGAATTACAAAATCAAACTCTATTGATTATTGGAAAGATGTAACAACGAGCACTTTGAGGCAGACACAAAAGACTACATACTACAAGCATCTGAGTATAGTGCGACATGAAGTAAAATACTCGTTTAGACAATTGTACTATGAGAAGCATCTGAAGAAAACTTCCAGACCCTCTAATGAAAGCAATATGCAAGTAAAAACAAAGATATGCGAACGGAGTTCGCTCGACCCCTTCCTAAGATGAAGACAAAGTGGCAGAGGGGATTAAAATGACTGAGAAGTCAGATTGCTCCATCAAACCACCCCAGAAAGTGACCATACAAGAGCATTATAGACCTTACAACGGGCTGCTGATTTTCTCAAGAGACCTCCTGATATACACGTAATTATTACAAAATATATCCCTTAATTTATATATGTTAGTGCTTAAATTAATATATTTTATTCTAATTATTTCATTTTCATGTTTTTGTAGGAATTTGCGCGTGAACGACAAAATCGCATTAAGGCGACAATTTGAGGAGATGATTAATTTGTTGATTCTAACGGTGGTACAAAATAGTGGTTTACATCTCTAAACCTAGCCCAAGTAAGCCTAGAACCACTTAATTTAATCAATCCCAAGCCCAAGCCCCGAAAGGTAGAAACCTAAGCCCAGCCTAACAAGGAAATAGGGGAACCCTATTTAGGTTTCTCTCTTCCCTTCTATTTGAGGCCTCTTCCACGTTTTCTCTTCCCCTCTCTTTTCCAGCCACCATCACCACCTCCACCGAGGCAGAGACAGAAATCTCTCGCCACTAACCAACCACCACCTCGCCACCGTCCAGCATCCTCCATCACGAACAAACCTCGCACGCCACAACCACACGCAGCAGAGCAGCAATTTCGCGCGGGAGAAAACTGTTTTTCAAAACTGAAAAACAGTTTTGGCTATTGACACCCCGAGAACCTGTAAGAGCCACCACAGTGCAATTTCAGCCCTTTTTCTCGGGATTCGCATCCGTGCAGAGATGACTTCCACCTCCCGTGATGCTGTGACCACCACCACCATGAGTCACTAAACCCCACACAAAGTGAAGAGGTGAACTCCTAGATGTAACGCACTAAATTAGCATTTGATTCGCTTTAAGTTTTCACGGTGAATAATGATGTTTAATGATTCTCACTTTTATTTAATATAGAAATTTATGTTGTTTTAGTGACAAGGATTTCATAGATTTCTTCATAGATTATTATTACTCCGGTGGTTATCTTTTCTTCTCCATATAAGCTTAGTCACGCTTCTCTTATGTGTGGAATGTTTAAGAATTAATTGATTCCGGTAGGTTAGTTATATGTGACCGTCATTTATTATGGTATTGTCTCCGGATATATCGTAAGTTTAGGATATCACATATGACAAACCTTTGTGTTTTTTTAGAAGAGGTGAAATGTAAAATTCATTTACATTAGGGTATATTAATGATTAAAAGATTATTTTTTCGATTACGTCGTTTGGGATGTGAAACACGTAGTTGAGTCATCATAGCGAATCAATACTAGTTGGCGCGTGAAGTCTAGGAGGGATTCTTGGAACCTTGTGATTTTTCCAAACTTAATTTTCATTAAATTAAATTCAATTTCGTATTTTAAATTTGTTAAAATTTCTTAACATTAGTTTCGCATAGTTTGTCTTCCTTAACCTTGTTTTGTAGATCGTTTTTCCTCGTGGGATCGACACCCCATTCTTTACTGCAATTGACCGCGTGTACTGTTTGGGTGTAATCAAATTTTGGCGCCGTTGCCGGGGAACAAACGTCATTCAACAAGAAAGGTTTCGGGTATTATCTTTCTTGCTCATTTTTTATTTTATTTTATTTTATTTTATTTTATTTTTAAGTTTTAGGTCCAGTTTAATTTTTATTTTTATTTTATTTTATTTCTAAAAAAAATTTTAAAAATTTAAAAATTAAAAAAACAAAAAAACCATTGGGGGAGTGAGTTGGAATAGAGACCACTTAGGGAGACTAATCAGGGTCCCAAATTTAGAACACCCACAAATTCACATTGAGACCGAATTAAGTCCTACTTCTAACACCATGAGTAATCACGAAGATTATCATGTTCGGTCGCTAAAGGACTATCTCCACCCCACGCGCACTGCTACTCCATCATGTATCATATTTGCACCAAGTACACCAAAGCTAGATTTTAAGCCGGGTATGATACAATTATTACCTACTTTTCATGGCCTAGAGAGTGAAAATCCTTATGTTCACATTAGGGAATTTGAGGAAGTTGTGGCCACTTTTCACAACAAAGCTGAGGCTGTAGACTCGGTTAGACTAAGGTTCTTTCCTTTTTCCCTTAAGGAAAAAGCGAAGAGTTGGCTGTACTCTTTGCGACCAAGGTCTATAGGTTCGTGGGAGGAGATGACCCAAGCATTTTTTTAATAAATACTTTCCTCACCACAAAACCAACGGTCTAAAGAGACAGATTTCTACCTTCACCCAAAAGAATAGCGAGACATTATATCAAGTATGGAAGAGGTTCAAGAATCTCTTGAATACATGCCCACACCATGGGTATGAGAGTTGGCGCTTAGTCAGTTATTTTTATGAAGGGCTCACCAGTAGAGAACGTCAGTTCGTTGAGATGATGTGTAATGGAGATTTTTTGCAAAAAGACCCTGACGAGGCCATTGAGTACCTGAATGACTTAGCTGAAAAGGCCCACACTTGGACTGGTCTAAGTGCTACTGAGAGCACGGATAGAACATGCCCAGCTGGAGTTTACCAACTTAGGGAAGAAGATAGCCTTAAAGCCCAAATTGATAGAGTAACTAGGGAGTTAGAGACACTTAAGACCAAGGATGGTAAGCCCACACATACTATTGCCAGAGTTGAGCTACAGGATGCCTGTTTTATATGCGGGGGAGTTGAACACTTCGCACAGGATTGTCCAACCTTCACTGAGATGAAAGGGGTTTATGAGGAACAATGTAACGCCTCAGGGATGTACAAGAAGCCTTACTCACCATTCTCTAACACTTACAATTCTGGCTGGAGACATCACCCTAACTTCGGCTGGAGGTCTGAGTCAGACCAACCTACACACTCACAGGCACAACCACCTAGGTCATACCCTGCACCTCCATACAATGCACAATCTAACAGAAGTTCCTTATCAGACACATTACATGCATTTATAAAGGCACAAGGTAAAACTAATCAAAAATTTGAGGTTGCATTGACACAGTTGGCAGAGGAGAACAAGGAGATCAAAAGCCAAATAACCAAGCTGACAAGTTCATTAACAGTACAAGCTCGGGGCCAATTTTCGTCACAGCCTCAAGCAAATCCGAAGGGCCAACTTATGGCACAAACCTCTACTTCAGACTCTCAGAATGTCAAAGAGGTTAATGCCATCGCTACTCGGAGTGGTAAGATTTTAGATGGGTCAAGCTCGTCTACAACTATAAGCACATCCCCAAGTGCAAAGGAGAGCATCCCTGAGGATGAGCCCAACAAGAACATTCCAGTATCAATTCCTTTTCCTCAAGCACTAAGACCTACTGGAAAGAAATCGGAAATGCATGGTGAGATTCTAGAACACTTGAAACAGGTTAAAATTAACTTACCTTTGCTGCATGTGATTAAACAGGTACCAACTTATGCGAGGATCATCAAGGATTTATGCACTATCAAGAAAAAGCATCATGTCAAACAGACTGCCTTCTTGACAGAACAGGTAAGTGCGGTGATTGAGCAGAGGACACCACCCAAGTACAAAGATCCAGGGTGTCCTACAATCACCTGCCAGATTGGGACTCATGAGTTCGGCCAAGCCTTGTTGGATTTAGGGGCAAGTGTAAATCTGATGCCATATTCTATTTACTTGCAACTGGGTCTAGGAGAGATTAAACCCACATCCGTGGTACTACAATTGGCTGATAGATCGGTTAAGAAGCCAAGAGGAATCGTCGAGGATGTCTTGCTTCAGATTGATAAGTTTTACTATCCCGTCGACTTTCTTATTTTAGATACTCATTCTGTGGTTAATATGGAGTCTACAGTTCCGATTATTTTAGGTAGACCTTTTCTTGCCACAACTAACGCTCTTATCAATTGCAGGAACGGTCTAATGAAGCTGTCTTTTCGGAACATGACTCTGGAGGTCAACATATTCAATATTAGCAAGCAACCACGTGATGATGATGAGTGTCATCATACCTAAATGATAGACACGCTGATATCAGAGGACGCGCTCCTGAGCGCAGATTCTGAAACCTTAGAGTACCTCCTTTCTATTTCTGATTCTGAGAATTCACTTTATCCTGACAATGCTTTTGATATTGCTGTTGTTTCAGGGTTAAAGGATAAAGGAGGGCGACAATGGCAACCATGCTTTGAGGAGTTTCCAAAGGAAAGACAGAAATCACAACCATCCACAGTGGAAACTCCGAAAGTTGACCTAGCTCCACTGCCCGAGGGACTTAAACATGCATTCCTCGGACCAGGTGATACCTTTCCTGTTATTATTTCTTCCGTGCTTGATAGCTCACAAGAAGAAAAATTGATTAATATGTTACGTGAGCACAAATCTGCATTATGTTGGACTATAGCTGACATTAAAGGTATTAGCCCCTTAATATGTTCCCATAGGATCCACTTAGAAGAAGGAGCTAACCCCCGTAGAGATCCTCAAAGACGACTTAACCCTACTATGAAAGAGGTGGTGAAAAATGAAGTTTTAAAATTGTTAGATACCGACATCATTTATCCCATCTCTGATAGCAAGTGGGTTAGTCCAACTCAAGTAGTTCCCAAGAAATTGGGCATAACTGTGGTGACTAATGATGAAGGGGTGACTGTTCCTACTAAGGTAGTTACAGGGTGGCGCATGTGCATTGATTATAGGAAACTTAATTCTGCCACCCGCAAGGATCACTTCCCACTTCCATTCATAGACCAAATCTTAGAGCGAGTAGCTGATCATTCTTTCTATTGCTTTCTAGATGGGTATTCAGGATATTATCAGATTGAGATTGCATTAGAGGATCAGGATAAGACTACTTTCACATGTCCTTTTGGTACTTATGCTTTTCGGCGTATGCCATTTGGTTTGTGTAATGCACCGGCTACTTTTCAGCGATGCATGATGAATATTTTTAGTGACATGGTTGAAAAATGTATGGAAGTTTTCATGGATGATTTGACTGTTTTTGGTGATTCCTTTGATTCATGTTTACTTCACTTGAAGGCTGTTTTAAGTAGATGTGAAGAGAAGGGTTTGGTGCTTAATTGGGAAAAATGTCATTTCATGGTTTCCTATGGAATAGTTCTGGGACACATAGTTTCTAATAAAGGAATCGAGGTAGATAAAGCTAAAATTGAATTGATTTCTAAACTACCTACACCTAAAAGTGTCAAGGATGTGAGATCCTTTCTAGGGCACGTGGGTTTTTATAGGAGGTTCATACAGAATTTTTCTGCCATCTCTAGACCATTAAGCAACCTCCTGGTCAAAGATGTCGTGTTCCAATGGACACAAGAGTGTGAGGACGCCTTCCGAGCACTCATTGATAGGCTCACCTCTGCCCCCATCATGCAGCCACCAAATTGGACTTTACCATTTGAGATAATGTGTGATGCAAGCAATTATGCTGTGGGGGCAGTCTTGGGACAACGAAGGGAAGGGAAGCCATTTGTTGTTTACTATGCTAGTCGAACACTTAATGATGCTCAAAAGAATTATTCGACTACTGAAAAAGAGTTGCTAGCTGTAGTTTTTGCTTTAGATAAATTTCGTGCTTATTTGATTGGTACACCTATCACTGTTTTTATTGACCATGCAGCTCTTAAGTTCCTTCTTTCTAAAAAGGATGCTAAGGAAAAATTGATTAGGTGGATTTTACTTCTGCAGGAATTTAATCTAACTATAAAGGATAAGAAGGGGGTCGAGAATGTTGTGGCGGATCACTTGTCTCGTTTGGAGTTCAGTGACTCTGCCAATAGCCCACCCATCCGTGATGACTTCCCTGATGAACACCTATTCGCCGTCACTCAAGTACCATGGTATGCACACATTGTTAATTACTTGGTTTTCGGCGAAGTTCCATCATCATGGAGTGCTCAAGATAAGCGCAAATTTTTGGTCGAGGTAAGAAATTTTTATTGGGATGATCCTTATCTATATAAGTATTGCCTCGACCAAATCATGAGGCGTTGTATCCCTAAAGGTGAGATTGAAAGTGTCTTACATTTTTGTCATAGTGCAGCTTGTGGAGGCCATTTTTCTATGAAAAAGACTGCTACAAAAATTTTACAGTCTGAATTATATTGGCCTACTTTGTTTAAGGACACTAACAATTATTGTCGTTCTTGTGATAGATGCCAGAAGTTGGGTGCATTGTCCCCGAGACACATGATGCCCCTTAACCCCATCCTAGTCATTGAGATATTTGATTGTTGGGGGATTGATTTTATGGGACCTTTTCCACCTTCCTTTGGATATTTGTATATTTTGCTTGCAGTGGACTATGTGTCCAAATGGGTTGAGGCTGTGGCGTGCCGACACAATGACAACAATACTGTTGTCAAGTTTATCAAAGAACACATTCTATCCCGTTTCGGTACACCACGAGCCATTATTAGTGATCAGGGGACTCATTTCTGTAATCGCTCTTTTGAAGCTTTGATGCGCAGGTATGGAGTTCATCACAAGGTTGCCAATGCCTATCATCCGCAGACAAATGGCCAAGCTGAGTTGGCCAATCGAGAAGTAAAACAAATCTTGGAGAAGATGGTGAATCCTGATAGGAAGGATTGGTCCTTGCGCCTTCCTGATGCACTTTGGGCCTACCGTACCGCTTATAAGACAATTCTCAGGATGTCTCCATATCGACTTATATATGGAAAAGCATGTCATTTACCTGTTGAGTTAGAACATCGCGCTTATTGGGCCGTAAAAAGCACTAACTTTGATCTCAATGATGCAGGCATTCAGCGGAAACTTCAATTGGCTGAAATTGAGGAGTTGCGGAATGATGCCTATGACAATTCCCGAATATACAAGGCGAAGATGAAAACAGCTCATGATAAGCAAATTCTGAGGAAACATTTTGAGCCCAACCAACAAGTCTATCTCTATGACTCACGCCTTCATCTTCATCCTGGCAAGCTAAAATCGAGATGGACGGGCCCATTCATGGTAAAACAAGTTTTTCCCAATGGATCTATAGAAATTGAAGATCCAACAGATGGGAGAGTATTTAGAGTCAATGGGCAACGTTTGAAGCACTATGTGGAGTGAGTAGAGGTGCCAGAAGAGATCTCTCCGGTTGCCCCTGTCTACTTTATTTGATGTTCTCTATCCTATCTTTAGTTTAGGTTTTTATTTTTATTTTTATTTTTATTTTTCGTTTATTATTATTATTATTATTATTTATTTTTTTTTTTTAATTTTTTTTTTTTAGTTTAGTTTAGGTTGTTGCTTTTATGTTTTTCTTTTAGTGTTTCAGGTTATTTTAGGTGTTGCTACTGGAGTCACTTGGAGCTCTTCATCCCATATGTTCCTTTCTCCCGTCGGTATGAATTTCTTATATTTTGGTGACTGTGAGGATATTGTCTATTTGAAATTGGTAAAGCTTCACCATGGTAATATCACTCTAACCCTCCTATTTTCTTTTGCCTTGATTTGTCATGATTATTATTTTATACATTGAGGACAATGTTTGCTTTAGGTTTGGGGGTGTGGTTTATTAGATTTTTTATGCAATTTTCAAAAATCTTTGAGTTTAAAACGTATTTTACAATTAAACCGAGTCATTTTTGTGTTCTACTCAATCTCCATTGAATACTTAGATGATTATGGTAATTGTGTAAAATCTTCTTGAAAATGCATTTGAAATCCGAACTCTTGGTGAATATATATATAAAAAAAAAAAAGAGGTTTTGAGTTCTTTTTAATTTTAGAGAATGATTTTGTTGCTTTAATTTTGAGAAAACACATACTAGCACGTGTCACATAGTTATATTAGTGGAAAACATGATATTTGATATTATCCTTATGATAGATGTATTTCGTGAGACTTTTCAACTCGACTATTCATGCACTATAAGCCAAGTCAACATGATTTGAAGTTGATTAGTGAGGTATTGAACTAGAAAACCTTAGAATAATAGTGGAGACTTAACCCTTGTAAGTTTTGAGCCATTCTTTATTTCTTGAGGATTATTAATTACACTATGATTTTTCTTGAGTCTGCATTATTTCGTTGATGATCTCATTATTCTTGATTTTCTTATTGAGTACTTTAAGAATGACATAAAAAATTGAATCTTTACACTAGAACTTCTTGCTTTATTTAGTTGAGATGTCCTAGTACTAAGTAGAACTTATGAAGTGATATAGGCATTTCTTTCTTTAAACCATTTTTAGCCTACCCAATAATAAATATCCATTTGCAGCCCTTTGAGCCTTTAGATAGCCTTTCCTTTGTTATCCCCATTCCCAATACCTACTCCAATCAAGGAGTAATACCTTTATTATTTTATCCTTACCCAATTTTCTGAGAATGTATACGGTGAGATATATTTATGGAATGGGCAAAAAAAAAAAAAAAAAAAAAAAAGATATTTCATGCACCCTCGAAGTAAAAGTGTTGGATTGTATCAATGGGGAAAAGCATGTTAAAAAAAATTGCGATTAAAGAAGAAAATAATGAAGAAAAAGTTAATGGTGTACAACATTGATTTGTTCTTCAATGCCCTATGTGTTTATTCAAGGGTGTATCCATTCTCAGGAAATCTTTGTATCCTTTTGTCCCTTATTGTTTGCCATAATCCAAGCCCCAATACAACCTAATAAAGACCTGATTGATCTTAAGTGAAAGTTAGCTTAATAGATGTGGAGATTAAATAGGCAAGGACTATGGTGTTTGATTTAACATTCTCAAAAGTAATCAATATTCCGGTCCATGAGATCATATTCATTTCACTCTTTGAAAATTCTGTTTTTCATGATAATTATATGTGAGATGTTTGCATTTTCCATAGTATATTCTTTTCCTCACATATAAACTGAGTGCCCAATCTCTGAGCGTTTCATTTCTGAGCGACATGAGAGAATTGTAGTCGAAACGTCTTTTCTAATGGTTATCTTGTCACATCTTTACTATGAGATGAAGAGTTATGTTGATAAGGCTCCTCACACACACACTTCGAGTTGAGAATGATTATGAAATTCATTTATCCTTTAGATACTGTTAAATTATTGTACTCTATTGATATACTTTTGTGACATTATTAGTTTGTTGTTTTTCTTGAATTATAAGCAATCAGAAAAATACTCTAAGGGAAATAAAAGGGAATGTTCATATGTTTTGCATTATGTTTTTAGAAAATAGATTTTGTTTTATTGAGTCAGTAATGTTTGGGGGTAGCATTTCTGGAAACCCTCATGAGACAATAACTCGTCCTCTAGAGGTAATCTAGAGGTTTAAAGTCTTGTTGCACGTTAAGGTAAGTGCAACCGTGATTCCTACGAAAGTGAGTTAGGATTTTATTCTTTATTTTTTTTTGCTCGAGGACTAGCAAAATATAGGTTTGGGGGTATTTGATATACACGTAATTATTACAAAATATATCCCTTAATTTATATATGTTAGTGCTTAAATTAATATATTTTATTCTAATTATTTCATTTTCATGTTTTTGTAGGAATTTGCGCGTAAACGACAAAATCGCATTAAGGCGACAATTTGAGGAGATGATTAATTTGTTGATTCTAGCGGTGGTACAAAATAGTGGTTCACATCTCTAAACCTAGCCCAAGTAAGCCTAGAACCACTTAATTTAATCAAGCCCAAGCCCAAGCCCCGAAAGATAGAAACCTAAGCCCAGCCTAACAAGGAAATAGGGGAACCCTATTTAGGTTTCTCTATTCCCTTCTCTTTGAGGCCTCTTCCACGTTTTCTCTTCCCCTCTCTTTTCCAGCCACCATCACCACCTCCATCGAGGCAGAGACAGAGATCTCTCGCCACTAACCAACCACCACCTCGCCACCGTCCAGCATCCTCCATCACGAACAAACCTCGCACGCCACCACCGTCCTCGCCACCATCTCGCCACCGTCCAAGCCACGCACTCTGTCCCTGTCTTTTCTTCACCTCGCCACCGTCCAGCATCCTCCATCACGAACAAACCTCGCACGCCACCACCGCACGCAGCAGAGCAGCAATTTCGCGCGGGAGAAAACTGTTTTTCAAAACTGAAAAACAGTTTTGGCTATTGACACCCCGAGAACCTGTAAGAGCCACCACAATGCAATTTCAGCCCTTTTTCTCAGGATTCGCGTCCATGCAGAGATGACTTCCACCTCCCGTGATGCTGTGACCACCACCACCATGAATCACTAAACCCCACGCAAGGTGAAGAGGTGAACTCTTAGATGTAACGCACTAAATTAGCATTTGATTCGCTTTAACTTTTCACGGTGAATAATGATGTTTAATGATTCTCAGTTTTATTTAATGTAGAAATTTATGTTGTTTTAGTGACAAGGATTTCATAGATTTCTTCATAGATTATTATTACTCTGGTGGTTATCTTTTCTTCTCCATATAAGCTTAGTCACGCTTCTCTTATGTGTGGAATGTTTAAGAATTAATTGATTATGGTAGGTTAGTTATATGTGACCGTCATTTATTATGGTATTATCTTCGGATATATCGTAAATTTAGGATATCACATATGACAAACCTTTGTGTTTTTTTAGAAGAGGTGAAATCTAAAATTCATTTACATTAGGGTATATTAATGATTAAAATATTATTTTTCCGATTACGTCGTTTGGGATGTGAAACACGTAGTTGAGTCATCATAGCGAATCAATACTAGTTGGCGCGTGAAGTCTAGGAGGGATTCTTGGAACCTTGTGATTTTTCCAAACTTAATTTTCATTAAATTAAATTCAATTTCGTATTTTAAATTTGTTAAAATTTCTTAACTTTAGTTTCGCATAGTTTGTCTTCCTTAACCTTGTTTTGTAGATTGTTTTTCCTCGTGGGATCGACACCCTATTCTTTACTGCAATTGACCGCGTGTACTGTTTGGGCGTAATCACCTCCCACTTCCCATCCGACTTCTTCCAATAGCTTAAAAGAAGGCAGATGAGGATGGCCAAAAGAAGCGATGCACTCACGATCTCCCAATGCTATCGAGCAAGACCACTTTTCACATGCGCGATACCAAGAGTGACTGAGAAATACCACACCCGCAGACATCGCGCATCGACTAACACTTCAAAGGAATTACAAGACCTCAGCAGCGGGATTCGAGCACACAAAGGAAAAAAGTGGTACGGTGTAAGACCAAGGCATCTCCCTTGGGAAAAATTCGTACTACTTCTCCACGATATGAGAAGAAATTACAAGACCTTAGCAGGTCAACTATGTGCCTACCCATAACAAGTAACCACACATAACATCAACTATCGCTATGCCTGATCAGTGCAAATGTCAGAACATTTGGATACTCCAGAGATAGAGATCCACCTACAACCCTTGGAAAATCTAAAGCATTTTATTCAGCCTTTGAAAAACCAAAGCATTCTCTTCAAGCAAGAACATTATAGGAGATAAGCTCTGTGAAAGATAGTGCCTACAACGATTGGAGAACACCATTATATAGACATGATGGTTCACCAAGCGGGCACTCCAGCATTAACTGCCAAGCATTACATACCATATGGGAAATAAGGAGATATCAATTTTCGAGGAAACAACGTAGACCACGTCAATCAAATTAATGGCGTTGCACGCAACCCCATCAGTTGAGGGGGAGTAACCGATACTCAACCGCCACGCAGTCTACGCCGTACACATGTTACCGCGTGATCTACGCCATACACGCAGCGCACCATGCAGGAAACCCTAGCCCTTCCTCTGCGAGGCCATGGGGGTTCAACCTATTATTCAAATAGTATTCTGTCACATGCTTGGCATGAGAAATCCTAGTCAACTCTGACATACGGATCGTACCTACAGATCACTAGCTGAATTAAGGTAACTTCGTCCACACCATGCACCATGTTGATGGACTAGGTTCGCACGCCCTCAAACGAGCGGAACCCCTCTCCAACCGGGCAAGCTTAGACAGCCTAAGCTGATGATGACGGCTTCTGGTATCACCCAACACCTTGTTCACTAAGCACGAATCTCGATGGTTTAGAAAGTGGGAGTCTAATATGCGCTATCACACCTGGCGAAGACGACTTGACAAGGATAATTGCTCCCTTCGAGGTCAATAATCGCCGAACCTAATCAGGTAAGCCTAGCTGGTGACGACTAGCAACGAAAGATTTTGATCAAACCCTAGACATGTATCCCCCACTACGCAGGTGTAGATGGTTTGAAAGGTGGGAGCCTAGTCAGTCCCAAACTAATTTCGATGGCTCGCTAAGGGACCTCCACTTTTCAGCGTGGCCGCCGAATCACCAACCTCAGATCTGTAACCCCCACTTCACAGAGCAGTCCAAAACTGATTTTGACGGCTCGCCATGGGACCAATGGTTTTCATCGTGGCCGCCAAATCACCAACCCTGAACTTGCAGCACTCACTGCGCGAGTGTAGATAGTCTAGAAGGTGATAGCCTAGTTAGCCATGACCTAATTCCGACGGCTTGCCACAGGACCACTTTTTTCCATTGTGTCCATCAAAAATTCCTAAATTTGTAGCTTGGTGCGCACAAGTCTAGATAATTTGGAAGGTGGGAGCCGAGTCAGTTCCAAACTGACTCCGATGGCTTGCCACGAGACCACTGCTTTTCAGCTTGGTCACCAAACTCCTCTATCGAATTTGTAGCCCCCATTGCGCAGGGAGGGTGTACATGGTTCGAAAGGTTGGAGCCTAGTCAGTCCTGAACTGATTCCGACAACTTGCCATGATACGGATATAAATGTTTTCATTAAAGGTCAAAACGGAAAGGGGTACAAACACACGAAGTTTACTCCTTATCAGGCAAAGGTATAAAAACTGAAGAGCTAAGCCTAGTGGAAGAAGGAACAGGAGTTGCGTTCACAAGGGCCACAACCTGGATATCAGAGCCCACACTATCTTCCTTGTCCAAGATCGGACGTAGAGGTAACAGACATGTCTACATACGACATCTTCTTATAATGGCCAAGATCCCACTCCGGATGCTCCTCCTTCATCAGCGCCAGTGGCACCAACCTGCCATGTACGACCCAATAGAACTTGCATTTGCCTTGTTCTTGAAGAAGCTCCTCCTCGTGCACCTTCGCGTCAACAAGTTCACGTTCTAATAGCTCCAACTTGCCAATCAGTGTGTCGACCTGAGACTGCTTTGTGGCAAGACTGCTCTTCACAACACTAAGCATATGCCACTCCAATTCGAGCTGGTCTTAGGCCTTCCTTGCCTCTCAAGCATAGAATTCCACATCAGATTCTAATTGTTGCTTCAAAGTAGCCCAGTCGGCCTCCTTCGAAGCATTCTCTTCAGCAAGAGACCATAGTTCAGAATGCGCCTCAGCCGCAGCTTCCTGCGCAACCTCTACATCTCGGCGGGTCTGGTCTAACTCCTATATGAGTCTGTCTTTCTCGAATGCCACCACAGACAAATCACGCTCAAGGACCTTCAGATGACCCTCTTGAGTCTCAGTGACGACAATTGACTGATCCAGCCTCTTCTCATTAGCCCGCTTCTGTAGCTGCATCTATAGCCTATCAATTTCATAAAACTCATCAGAATACAACGCTTGCATGTGCGAGAAGACACGCTTCAAGGTGTATACTCTCTCACGAGCCGCCTCGACTTTCGTTTCAGCAACGGCCACGTGGCTCAAGTGAGACATACCCAACATAAGGTATTTCAAGCCCTTGTCCATACACCCTTCTAGCGTATCCTCCTCGGATTTTGGAGCGCAATCCATCAGCCAGCTGTGACGCCTACTTATATGCTTTCTCGAAGTATACTCTACGTCCACCTCTTGGTGCAAGACCTGTGAACTCATCTTCATCAAGTTTAGTGCAAACAGGTTTATCTATGCATACAAATGAAGTTTCCCTGAATCAAGAATCACACCAGCGCCACTCTTCATTGTTGCCACCGTCCTCAGGCTCTCCTCCGTAGCCTTTCCCTTGTCACTAATAGTCGAACCTTTATTGCGAGAGGGCTCAACGAGGTCTGGAGGTAGAGGAGGAAGCGAATTATCCAAAGGACCCTCCAACACTTCTAGCTATGTCCTAGAGCGAGACGATGAGAAACTAAGACTACAGGAGACATGGCCAGTGTCGTGACCACTCTCAGGCGAAACAACAATGGGGCAATCAGATTCTACAGCCTCAGGCGAATCTTCACGGGAGCCTTCTACTGGAACGGTCGCACGTAAATCAGCACCTATGGAAGCCACCATTACAACCCGCACCTGACGGTCCTTCAGAGCTTTGACTTGCGCGTCACTAAGGTTCGACCTGTCTACAACTCCTGCAAACTGTAGGTACTCTTTCTCCAAGCCGAAAACATCAGTCTCGCCCCAATAGGTCTAGTAGACTCGCGTTCATCTCTCACTAGAAAGGGTCATGCCGAAGACGAACCAGTCTTCACACGGGACTTCCTCTTTTCAAAGGAGGCAAGCGTTTCAGACGACTCCTTCGCATCAGACAGAAGGGGAGCACTGGCCCCAGTAGCCTTCCTATTCCTTGAAGGGGTCCCATCTTCTAACTTAATTTGTGATGTTCGGTATAGAGTGGGGGCAACGTGCTATTGTCCCACAGCCTAATGCTGATGAAGTTGGGAGCTCTTATATCCATTAGGCCCCAGCTGGGCTAGAGGAATCCCAAGAAGATTCAGAAACTCCTTAATCATGTCCAAAATTACAAAGCGCACTCCGGTTTGACGCATCCCATGATGCAAGAAGATGAAACCGGCCGGAGGCGACATTGACATTTATTCACCCTTCATGACATACAACGGCAGGTCCTCAGGAACTCCAAACTTCGTACAAATTTCAGCAAGGCCAGGCTCGGACAACAATCTGTCTTTGCAAAAATCTAAGCCCTTGGCCAAGATTGCGTCGTCAAAAAGGTTTTGTTGGGCCATGAAGAAGATGAACAATTTTTTCTAATCAGAACGATATATTCGAAAGTAAAGAAAGTAGAAGAGTCAAGCTCTACACTGCGGGTGACCAAAATAGAGGGTGGGTACCCGCCTCTTTTTCGCTGAACCAATGCACGTTCAATTAATGCAGTACACAACTCAAGCAACGTTTCAGACTCAATCATCATTAGCGACACATACCTTCAAGATATGACTTAGCGAACCGAAGTGACGAACCACTAACTAGGGTGGAGTAGATGATGATATATAAAAATGGTCACACCTCTAAGTCACACACGTGTCATGATGATCTCGAGGAAATATGGGCCCTAGCATCAGCCCAAAGTTGATCCGGCCCAAGTGGTTCTAAGCCCACTCAATTAAGTCCTCCAAGCGGACCCGAACTCTCATAGCATGCTAGGCCCACACGTCTCACAACCATCCTCAATGCCCATAAGTCCTACTAAGGAAAGTATCTCGAGGATCAGCTTCGGATGGGCAACTACAACTACTCTCTGCCTCAAATCAGGAAACGAATATAAGAGTATACTCCACACAGGGAAACTCCCTTCTACGGATTGCTCTCACACTGGGAACTATCTTCCGCATATCTAGGAACACAAGGCTAACAAGGAACTTCCCTGCTACAGGATGACTCCTAATTAGAGAAGGATCTCCACGAACATTTCCTTCCTAAACTACGCCTTCGATGGCCAGGTAGAACCAGGACTCATTGCACTATAAATAATACATGAGGTTGGTAAGCTAAGGTATGCTACAAATTCCTTGTTACAACATTACACCTTCTTCAGATCCCTGTATGACTTCAGCATCGGAGTGTCATCGGCCACCACAATGGTGGTTCATGGCTCACGTGCGTTACTTGTGCAGGTTAGCAGGAACAAGATCAAAGCAGTGAGTGGAAAATGACTGCATCAATTATATACTACATAAAAAGTATCACAAGACTCATATATTGCATAAGAATAACTTATATAACAAAATTTTAATACTAAACTAAGGTTAAAATGGGTTAAATATAGGAAAATTGAGATTGACCTAATGAAAGAAATAAATATTTCGAATTTCAAAAGAAATTTCAATTACTCAAAAAAGAAAAATATTTCTACTTTTTTCGAGAAATCACATTCCTTGGTGTCATGTTATAACCCACATTTTGGTACAATTTATTGAGGAAAATTTGGGTGCACTAAACTATATTCTTATGGAACATTGTCCTAGTTGTTTGAATGGAGGAGATCATTGAATGGCTGAGGGAGGAAGGCCAATAATAATAAAAGAGGCTCTTTTATTCTAAAAGGTCACGTAATGTGGGAGTTTCACAGAGGAAGAAAAAAATCACTAGCAAAAGCATTCTTTATTATGTGATTGGCACCATGATGGGCATTGCTTGTTTTTATGGTAATCGGGATTAGCAACTGGTATATTGAGTCGCTGAAGTGACTCTTGTTGACTACGAGGATTGTGCAGACATGGGTTTTGGTTTTTGTTTCACAAAAGTTTATGTTTATGGTCAGTGGCGGACTTAGGATTTTAGTCAGGGGGCAAAGTGATAAATAATTATTAGTTGATAATAGTAGTTATCAAAGGCGGAACAAGTTGTTTTTTCCTACCCAAGCTAGTAACTAATAAAAAATACAACTATAAAAAATAAATTGCACATACCAAATGGAATCCAGTGTAGTCTAATTTAAAGCCAAAATAAGGTTTCAATATCGATAACCTTGATAAGGGCAAATGAGAGTAATAACTAGAATATATAACTAAAATCACAAAATAATTATGATAAGTATCTAATTGAAGCTTAAAAATCAGAAATTTGCGAACATAACAAAATCCAAATACAATTTCATAGAAAACAAAATGGTTTATATGAGCCTCAAATGTTGTATGAGTTAGCTGATGATATATATTTTCGTTAAAATATATAGTTATTATTTTAGATATTAATTTCAAAAAAAAATTTGGAAGTTTTATACCACTTGTAAACAAAAAAAAGTAACTTTTTTTTGTTTGCAATTACATATAAAATTACGTTGGAAACAAAAATATTATGTTTCAAGAGTATCGAACTCAGGTCGTTTACTAAAATGTTAAGTTTTAACCACTACAACAACATAGACATGTACAAATAGTTGAATGAACAATTATCATGTTGTATTATACATTATGAGGTAGTCAATTTTCGCTCCTTGCTTTTATCATGTTCCTGTTGACCTGCATAAGTAACGCACGTGAGCCACAGAGCACCGTGGAGTGGCCGATGACACTCTGATGCTAAAGTCAAATAGGGATCTAAGGAAGGTGTAATGCTCTAACAGGGATTTTATATCGTATCTTAGCTTACCAATCTCATGTCTTATTTATAGTGCAATGAGATCTGGTTCAACTAGGCAATCATAAGCGTAGTTTAGGGAGGAGATCTTTGTGGAGATCCCTCTCTAATTAAGAGTCGTTATGTAGGAGGCAAGTTCCTTGTTAGCTATGCACTTCTAGATACGCGGGAGATAATTCCCAATCCAAAAGCAATCCGTAGAAAGGGAGTTTCCCTGTGTTGAAGATACTCTGGTGTTTGCTTTCTAGTTGGAAGCATAGAGCAGCTGTAGTTGCTCGTCCAAAGCTGGTTATCAAGATACTTGCCTGAAAAGGGCTTATGGGTATTGAGGATGGTTGTGAGATGTGTGGGCCTTGCATGCTATGAGATTCCGGGTCCACTTGGTCGGACTTAGATCCGCTTGGGCTAGATCTGTGTTGGGCCGATTCTTGAGCCTGTACTTCCTCGAGATCATCATGATACATGTTCGGCTCGGGAGTATGATCATTTTTATGTATCATCAACTACTCCCCCCAAGTTAGTGGGTCGTTATATCGGTTCGCTAAGTCATATCTTGAAGGGATGCGATGCTCATGTTGACTGTGTCTGAATCATAGCTTGAGCCGCACGCTGCACTAATTGGGCATGCGGTGGTTTGGAGAAAAAAAGGCGGGAACCTGTCCTTTATATAGGTCATTCACAGTGTTGAGGCTGACCTTTCTGCTTCACTTGGTTTTGAAGATATTGTTCTGAAAGGTTCGTTCGTTTTCTTAATGGCTCGAGAAAACCTTCTTGATGATGTTGTTAAGGGCCTAGAGTTTTTTTAAGACAAGTTGTTGTCCGAGCTTAGTCTCACTGAAAGCATGCAAGGTTTTGAGTTCCTGAAACATTGTCGTTGTACCTTTTGACGGGCGACCAGATGCCATTGTCGTCTCCGGCCGGTTTCATCTGTTTGCATCGAGGGCGCATGATTCTGCTCTGTGCTAAAGAGGTCGGCGTTAGTGACCCCACGGGTAATCCAGCTGTTGATTGCTCCTCGTTTATAGAGCAGTGTTGTTTGCAAGATGAAGTCGCCAAATTGTTTCGGTAAACTGCCTGATGATTTCAAGTTTTGGCAGAAATATTGCTTATTTTCTCCTGCGGATTCGAAATATTTCTGGTGCAAGGGTCGTTCGCTTGAGCGATAGTTTAGTCCGCATCGTAAATTCAACTCCTTTCCTGTGATTTTGATGTGCTTGATAGCGAGCTGAGTGATCATTGCTTGTGTTCTTTTGCAGGAAGGTTTCCCACCATTCCCCTTACCTTAAAGGAGCAAACCACCATGGAGACATTCTGTGTCATGGCAAAAAGGAAGGCGATTGATATCATAAGAGTTTCCAATTTCGTTCGCAGTGGGGTGTGGGACAACTAACGCGTCACCCCCCAATCAGTATCGAGAATCGTGCATTAAGCTGGAAGAAGGAGCCCTTTCCAGGAAGAGGAAAACTGCTAGGGCCAAGACTCTCGTTTTGTCTGATGCGGAGGATCCATATGAGAAGCTTGCTCCCTTGGTGAGGAAGAAGCCTCGCGTTAGGCTTGGACCTTCTTTGGCACGACCTGCTCCATTGAGAGAGGAGCGCGAGTTTGCTAGGCCTGTTGAGGCGGAGACTAATGTTCCTGGCTTGGAGAAAGATTATTTACGATTGGCGGGAGTTGCTAATGGGTCGAACCTTAGTGACGCGCAAGTTAAGGCTCTGAATGACCAATGGCGGCTTCTTCTAGCGCTGATTCGCGTGGTGCCGCTCCTGTAGATGGCTTTGTTGAAGATTCGCCTGAGGTGGTGGAATCTGATCACCCCACCGTTGACTCACCTAAAAGTGGTTGTGGTACCGGCCGTGTCTCTTGTAGTCCGCATTGCTCACAATCTCGTTCTAGGCAACATCTAGAACTATTGGAAAGTTCTTTGGATACTTCGGTTCCTCCTTTGCCTCCGATTCCTCTTGGGTCGTCTCGTTATAAAGGCTGGATCATTTTTGACAAGGGAAAAACCACGGAGGAGAGTTTGAGGACAGTGGTGACCGTAAAGGGCGGCGCTGGAATAATTCCTGATCAGGGAAAACTTCATCCTGATGCACGGATAAGAATGTTCACACCGGACTTGGTAAATATGAGCTCACATGTCTAGCACCAAGAGGTGGATGTTGAGTATGCTTCGAGGAAGTATATAAGCAGACGTCACAATTGGCTGATGGACCACGCTCCAAAACCTAAGGAGGATACGCTGAAAGAGCGTGTGGACAAGGGTTTGAAGTATCTTATGCTTGGTATGTCTCATAAAAGCCACACGGCCATTGCTAGGACGGAAGTAGAGGCGACTCGCGAGAGAGTATATACCTTGGAGCGTGTCTTCTCGTATGTGCAAACGTGGTATTCTGATGAGCTACATGAAATTTAGCTGCTTAAGAACATGCCAAAAAGATGCAGTTGGATCAATCAACTGTTGATGCTAAGGCTCAGAGGGTTCGTCTGGAGGACCTTGAGCATAATCTGACTGAGGCGGGGTCTGAGAGGGACAGACTTAAGCAGGAGTTGAGTCGGCTTTGACTAGAGGTCGAGGTTGCGCAGGAAGCTGCGGCTAAGGCACATTCTGAGCTGCAGTCTTTTGCTGAGGAAAGCGTTTCAAAAGGAGCTGACTGAGCTGCTGAGAAGCAACAGTTGGAATTTGATGTGAAGTTCTATGCTCGAGAACCGAGGAAGGTCGAGGACCAACTCGAACTGGGATGGCATGAACTCAGTGCTGTGAAGAGCAGTCTCAGGTCGATGCGCTAACTGGCAAGTTGCAGCTACTGGAGCGTGACCTTATTGCTGCAAAGGTGCGAGAAGAAGATCTTTTCCAGGAACAAGGCAAATGTGAGTTTCGCTGGGTTATTGATGGCCGGCTGGAACTGTTGGCGCTGATAAAGGAGGAGCATCCAGAGTGGGATCTTAGCCGTTACAAAAAGATGTCATATTTGAACTTGTCTGTTACCTCTGAGTCGTCGGGCGAGGAGGACAGTTCGATCCCTAACGTCATGGTTGAAGCGCGTACAGATGCAACGTCTGCCCTTATTCCTCCTAGGTTTAGCTTTTCTATTTCTGTACCTTTTCCTGATAAGGAGCAACCTTTGTGTGTTTGTACACTTTTTCTCTTGGCTATTAATGAAAATAGTATTTTTTGTTTCATACTTGGCATCTCTATTATATAATTTTCTTTTTGCATTGTCGTCTTAATTTGTTATAGGCTGGTTGAATCAATAAGACGTTGTCTGGTATGTCTGCGGCAGAGAGCTTGACCGCTTTGTATTGTGAATGACTCGGGGTCATTGCTGCATAGTTATGTCCGGTAGCGAGCATGCTGTAGACAATTTGACTGAGGGTTGAGTCACCCGAGTTGTGTCCTGTTCATAGGTAAGCTGCTTGAGCTTTTTATTGTTTGTCTGACTGATTGGTTGTAGTTGTTGCCGCGAGCAAGCTGTGGTGGCGGAGTCAGAGTGTTTGCACCGAGTTATGCGCCGTAAGATCGGGTTGACGTCCTAATTAGTTTTCACTTGAGCACCCATTGTACTATCCTTGTATTAGCACGAGTGCCCTTTTTCTAATGTTAGAATGTCAATCCGTTTGAGCGTGAATCCGCTGACTAAGCTAAGCTCATATTTGCGTCCGCAGTCCTGAGGGAGAGCGGAGGTCGTGGAGAGTTGTTTGAGATTCCCACCTTCCGAATCATTTATGATTTAGTAGAGCGGTCAATAGATTCGGGGAGTAAGGGTTGGGCGACCAGGCTGAAGAGCAGTGGTCTTGTGGCAAGCCGTGGTAATCAGTTTGGGACTAACTAGGCTTTCACCTTTTGAATTATTTATGACCGAGCAAAGTCGTCGACAAATTCAGGGAGTAAAGGTTTGGCAACCAGGCTGAAGAGCAGTGGTCCCGTTGCAAGTCGACAGAATCAGTTCGGGACTGACTAAGCTTCCACCATCCAAATTATCTACACCTGAGTGCACCAAGCTGTAAATTTGGGAGGGTTCAGCGGCCACGTTGAAAAGCAGTGGTCCGGTGGCAAACCATCAAAATCAGGTCGTGGCTAACTAGGCTCCAACCTTCTAGACTATCTACACCTTCCCGTGGTCTCGTGGCCACACTGAAAAACAGTGGTCCCGTGGCGAGCCATTGAAATCAGTTCGGGATTGACTAGGCTCTCACCTTCTGAACTATCTACACCCTCGCAGTGGGGGCTACAAGTCCAGGTTTTGATCAGAAGCTTTCGTTGTTGGTCATCACCAGCTACGCTAACCTAATTAGGTTCGACGAACACTGACCGTGAATGAGACAGTGATCCCTGGCAAGTCGTTGTCACCAGGCGTGGCGGCGCTGATTAGACTCCTACTTCCTAAACCGTCGATGCATGCGCTAAGCAGACTAGGTGTCGGTGTAAACCTGAAGCTATCGTCATCAGTGTTGGCTGACTAAGCTTTCTCGATTTGACCAGAGGTTTCGCCTGCTGAGGGGCGTGCGAACCTAGTGGCTCAGGGTGTGGACGAAATTACCTTAACTCGGCGAATGGTAAAGTCTATACGTCAAAGTTGACTAGGATCCTCGAGTGCTCGTGTCAAGCATGCGACAGGGTGCTATTCGAATAACAGGCTGAGCCCATGGGCCCCAAGAGGAAGGGCTAGGGTTTCATGCGTGATGCGTTACATGTACGGCGTAGATCGCGCGGTGACACGTGTATGGTGTAAGCTGTGTGACGTTTGAGTATATCAGTTACTCCCTATCAATTGATGGGGTTGCGTACAATGCCATTAATTGATTGACGTGATCTTCGCAGTTTCCTTGGGAACCGTCGTCTTCCATTTTCCCATACAACATTCAATGCTTGACAGTTAATGCTGGAATGGCCGTTTGGTGAACTACTATGTCTATATAATGGTGTTTTCCAATCGTTGTTGGCACCATCTTTTGCCGAGTTTATTTCCTGTAATGTTCTTGTCTGAAGAAGATGGTTGGGTTTTCCAAAGGCCGAGGGAAATGCTTTGGATTTTCCAAAGGCAGAAGTTGGATCTTCATCACTGGAGTTTTCAAAAGTTCTGATGTTTACCTCGACCAGGCATGATGATATTTTCTGTTATGCGTGGTCACCTGTTTTGGGCGGGCACGTAGTTAATCCGCTGAGGTCTCGTAATCTCTTCTCATACCACGGAAAACTAGTGTGGATTTTCAACCAAGGGAGTTGCCTTGGTGTTACACCGTACCATTTGTGTCTTCGTGTGCTCGGATCCCACTTCTAACCAATGGCCGATCGAAGTGTTAGTCGGTGTGCGATGTCTCTTGGTGTGGTAGCTCTCAGTCACACCTGCCATCGCATATGGGAAAAGTGGTATCTCTTGATAGCATTATGAGACCGTAAATGTGTCGCTGCTTGTGGCCATCCTCATCTCCCTTCTTCTAATCCCTTTGAGGAGGTTGGGTAGATGGTGGGACGTCTCTTGAGGAAATCAGCAGCTAGTCGAGAGGTCCTCGATGCTGCAAGGAGGGCACTTTTCTGGAGTGATTTGACGGAGCAATTTGACCGCTGAGTCCTTTCAATCCCTCTTACACTTTGTCTTTATCTTGGGAAGGTGTCGAGTATCTCCCATTCTCTTAACTCCGTTGTTGTCTTCGAAAGGGGTTGCGCAACTTTTATCTTTGCTCTCACTTGCATATTACTCGTATCGGAGGGTTTGCAAATTTTCATCGGACTCTGTCCGTTGCAAAATTGTCTAAGTGAGTCTTTTATTTCAATTCGCATTGTATTCAGATGCTTGTAGTGCTCAGTCTTTTGTATTCGCCTCAGGGCGCTCGCACCATGTAGTCTTTTGTATTCGCCTCAAGGTGCTTGTTGTTACAGTGTTTGTTGTTATATCTTTCCAATAATCAATAGAGTTTGTTTATGAAAATTTTGTTTTATTTCTTAAATGATTGTGAATCACATCAGTCTCTTAAGAACTCTAAACTCAATATTGACTACAGAAAGGGAAACAAACAACTTTAATCAAACTAACTATTGATGGAGATAAAATGATCTTGGCCTCAAAGAAAATTCGGATAGCTTTCGCGAATCGTTTAGTGAACTGTCGAGGCTTTACATAGGTCACTGAAGAGCAAACCTTGAAGAGGGGCGGATATCCGCGCTGACGGAATGTTGAGGGGATGTGTTCCCGCTTCCCATTGCCATTTCGACTTGCTGGGTGGGAAAGTTGACTGCTCCTGTACGGCTAAAAAATGGTGTATCTTTCGTCTTTTGGCCTTGCACTAGGCCAGGCTGCTATGGATGATGTAGCTGAATATGAGAGCATTCTATTTGTTTCAGTGCAGCGTAGTAGTAGCCTCGTGCCGTAGGTTGGTCTCCACGTATTGTCTCTTCTGAGTTGTTAGCAGTATACTTAACACACTGGTGAAGGGTGGAGACCACTGCTTTCAATTGGTGTAGTCACGGTATTCCAGAATGAGGTTGTAGGATGATGGTACGTCTACCACCATGAAGTCCAGAAATAGGACCTTTTTCAGCCGCGACTCTCAAGCTACTGTGGCTAATCTTATCTTTCCGATGGGAAAACATTTCTCCCGGCTGAATCCAATCATCGGGTGCTCTGATGGCACTAAGTTTTCCTCCTTGAGGTCCATGCTACGGAAAGAATTATAAAATAGAACGTTGAAATAACTTCCTGTGTCAACGAGAACTGTCTTCACTTCCCACTTTGCATTGGAAATGGGGATGACCAAGACGTCGTTGTGCGGTGCTCGGACTCCATTGAGGTCATTGTCCGTGAAAGTCAAAGTGTGAATGGGATTCTGAATTTTCGAATAGCAAACGCGTATGTCTTCATCCGTGGGTTATGTTTGCATATCCAGCAGAGTCCGCTTGCGAGACCTGTGCGACTGATCTTCATTCGGTCTGACTCCATGAAGGACATATATTATCCCAGGAGTCTCATTTTCTATCTCTTTGACTGACTCCCCATGTCCTTGGTCTGTTCTGGTTGCTTCTCAGACTTCATGAAGTCTTTCAATTTGCCCTTGTGGATCCAGTGCTCTACTTCATACCTCAGACTTTTACAGTTATTCGTGTTGTGGCCGCCTTCCTTGTGGTACACACAGTACTTGCCATTGGTCCATTTGGCAGGGTCTCCGCGTATCTTCGGGTGCCACTTCAATTCCTCCCAATTTTTCTTGAAGTTGAGTACATCCGACAGATTAGCATTTAGGGGTGTCACGGCTCTGGATCGAACGTAGCTGGATGACTTCTCTGCCTTGGGTCGATCAGGATCCAGTCTGTTGTAAGTGCGCTTCCTGTTTTTCCCTCACTCTTGTCCTTGGAAGCTAAAAGCTTCCTGTTGCCTTCGGTCTCCCTCGTAGTGGTCCTTGACTCTTCTTGGGTGATGTGTCTCTAGATGCTCTTGAGGAGCTCTGCCATGTACAGAGGGGGCCCCAAGGTGAGGTCCACGAAAAGCTTTCCCTATTTGAGGCTTGCAGTGAACGTCGTCACAGTTGTATAATTACTGCACCCAAGAGAGAGTATGTAGTGTGGGGCTTTTCTAAAACCCTGGCTTCCGACGAAACGTGTCAAGAATTCCTTCGCCAATGTTTTGAAGGAGTCGATTGACTTAGGTGGAAGGCTGTGGAACCACGTCAATGCAAAGCCTTTGAGACAGGTGGGAAAGGTCATGCACATGACGGATTCAGATCCTTCCTTGAGTGCCATTACGTGTTGGTAATGGCGTAGATGATCAAAAGGATCTGTGGTTCCGTCATAGGAATCGAGTTTCGGGGGAGTGAACTTTCTCCAAAGTGCTTTACTCATGATTTGGTCCACAAAGGGTGGGACGGAGAGGCGTTATAGTATGTCCATGTCGTGCGCTCCTCTGTGGAGAGGGTTCCCATAATCTAGCCTCTCTGTCCTTGTGGCTGGATCAGCGTCAGTCGAACAACCTCCCTTAGTCCAATGTGACTAGCGGGGGTCTGGCTCTCCTGCGCTTGCTCCCTATCTTCCACTGGAGGTGGAGGTTCACGTTGTTCCTGGTCTCCATCAGCAGCGAGTGAATTCTGTCGTGTGAGTGTCTCCACCACCTTGATAACCTGTTGTATTCGAGATGCCAGCACCTCGATTCTGGGGTCTACTGTTGCCGTTGTTGGTGCGGGAGCTTGAGTAGGCTTGAACTAGTATAGGGATAGTCGAAGCGTTGTACATGTCCCTTGGTTTATTGTTGCATGACTTAGTGGTCACCAACTCTCTGAGATTTAGTAAGAGACGACGCTTAGTGTAAAGTTAAGAGCTATGTCGTCCCCACAGACGGCGCCAAACTGATGCATTTGATTTTCGCTCTTTGCTTTAATGTTGTTCCTGGTGACCTGCACAAGTAACGTACGTGAGCCACGGACCACCGTGGGGTGGCCGATGACACTTCGATGCTAAAGTCAGACAGAGATCTGAGAAAGGTGTAATGTTGTAACATGGATTTTGTAGCGTACTTTAGCCTACCAACCTCATGTCTTATTTATGGTGCAAGGAGTTATGGTTCAACCAGACCATCGTAAGCATAGTTTAGGGAGGAGATCTTCGTGGAGATCCCTCTTTAATTAAGAGTCATGTTGTAGGAGGGAATTTCCCTGTTAGCTCTGCAATCCTAGATACGCGGGAGATAGTTCTCAATCCAAGAACAATCCGTAAAAGGAAGTTTCCCTGTGTAGAAGATACTCTGGTGTTGCTTCTTAGTTGGAAGCAGAGAGCAGTTGTAGTTTCCCGTCAGAAGCTAATCCTCGAGATAATTGCCTGAAGAGGGCTTATGGGTATTGAGGATGGCTGTGAGATGTGAGAGTCCATGTTCGCTTGGTCGGACTAATGTTGAGCCGGCTTAGATCCTATTGGGCTAAATTTGTGTTGGGACGATGCTTGAGCCCGTAGTTCCTCGGGATCATTATGACACGTGCTCGGCTCGGGAGTGTGACCGTTTTTATGTATCATCACATTATATAATTGATTTTTTTTGTAAGTCTAAGTAGGGTTAGGCACGGGATGGGATGAGATGAGATGAACCTCATCCCTATCTCATCCCATTCATTCGGGATCGGGACGGGATAAACTTCATCCCAATCTCGTCCCATATTAAACGGGTGCGGAACGGGATAGGATGAGCATGTATTTTTTCCAAATCAGAATTGTTTGGAAAATATAAACTTTATATGGACAATTCAATATTTGCACAAACAAACTAAAAAGTAAAGTGATGATAATCCTCAATACAAACTTTGATATAAACGAGACACCGAGACTTACGTGGAAAACTCTTCAATGTGAAGGGAAAAACCATGGGGCAAATCCGAGAGAATTCACTAATCAAATAAGAAGAAGTACAATAACTTCTCAAGCTTTTTTGCCCAAAAATTGAGTAATACAAGGAGTAAATAACACAGGTTACCTCACAGCAGATTAACCCAAAATCTCCTTCAACTTCTTCTACCAAATCAATCGACAAAATTAAGTCGATATCGCAGCTACGAGTCACACTTTGTCACACAAAATTGCCCCCAAAGAATCATACATAGTCACCGTCCACGTGCACAGAACCGCACCAAACACCAAAGAGAATACTATTTTCTCTGTTGCTTATTCACGCAGCAGCTTCTCTGAAAACACTATGAATAAAACTTTGTTTTATGCATCTATTTATACTTGTTTGCAGCCGCCCAACACTGCCTCAAATAGAACTTTGTTTCTATTTAATTAACCAATTGCCAATTCATTCCTTATTCAAACTTATTGAAAACTTTTTTTCCTTATTCAACCAAACTTGAAATAATCTTTGATTAATTACCAAAGTTGGATCCATCCTAATGGGCTGGACCTCAACAAATCTCCCCCTCCAGACCATTAGGAAAGAATCACCGCCTAATCATATTAGGCCATTCCAATGAGTTCTCTACAGAACTCATGTTTTCCTTTTGGAACTACTTTTGTCATCATGTTGGAAGGATTTTCACTGGTATGAATCTTTGCAACCTGGAAAAAAATTTCTCGAACACATCACGTATCCAAATGTAACGTGTATCAATATGCTTGGTAAGTCCATGGTATGTAGCATTCTTACTCTACTCAATAGCACTCTGACTATCACAATGCACAACATACTTATTCTGATTCACACCCATCTTCTTGATCAATCTTTTCAACCATAACATTTCCTTCCCTACTTCATTAATGGCAATATACTCGGCTTCAGTAGTTGACAAAGCAACACACTTTTGCAATCTAGACTGCCAAGCTACAGCTCCCCCTGCAAAAGTGAAAACATAACCTGAAGTCGATCTCTTCTAATCTAAATCACCTGCAAAATCTGCATCTGTGTACCCTTCTAACACAGCTCCTCAATTACCAAAGCTTTGAAGTACCTTTCAAATATCTCATAATCCATTTAACTGCAGCCCAATGTTTTTTTTTCTGGATTTTCTGAATACTTACTCACGACACCGACTGCTTGAGCAATATTTAGTCTTATACAAACCATAGCATACATCAAACACCCTACAGCAGAGGAGTATGGAATACCTGACATATGCTTATTTTCTTCATCAGTACGAGGAGATAACTTGGCACTTAACTTGAAGTGATTAGCAAGTGAAGTACTCACACATCATTCATGTTGAACCTTTCAAGTACTTTTTCAACATACTTTTCTTGTGATAACCACAACTTCTTAATTTTTTTGTCACGTGTAATCTTCATCCTAAGGATGTGTTGAGCTGGCCCCAAGTTTTTCATATCAAAAGAGCTAAACAAATCTTTTTTCAACCTGCCAATCATATCAACATCTTGTCCAACAATTAGCATATCATCAACATAAATCAAGAAAATAATGAAGCTATCAGGCGAAAAATATCTGACATAAACACAATGGTCTAGAAGTGTTCTCTTGTAGCCATGTCCTACTATAAAGAAGTCAAACTTCTTATACCACTGTCTCGGAGCCTGTTTCAATCCATAAAGGTTTTTCTTCAATCTGCAAACCATATGTTCTTTTCCTTTCACTTCAAAACGTTCTGGTTGTGCCATGTAAATTTCTTCATGCAAATCCCTATGAAGAAATGCAGTTTTAACATCTAACTGCTCAATCTCAAGATCCAGGCTAGCTGCAAGACTTAACATCACTTTAATGGATGTCATCTTCACCACAGGTGAGAATATCTCATCAAAATCTATCCCCTTTTTTTTGCACAAAGCCTTTTACCACTAACCGAGTTTTATGCTTCACATTTTTTCCATCACCATTTTTTTCAATTTGTACACCCATTTGTTCTTCAAAGGTTTTGTACCTTTTGGAATCTCATCTAAATCATAAATACCATTCTTATGCAAGGAACTCATTTCTTCTTGCATAGCTTTCATCCAACTATCTTTATCTTTATAATCTAGTACTTCTTGAAAATTTTATGGTTCACCTTCTTCTATAAGGAAAACATACTCATAATTGGGGTACATTTTTTAAGGTTGGCGCTCTCTGGTAGACCTTCTTAATTTAGGCTCTACTATTTCTTACTGAAGGGGCTGCTCTTCATGCGCAGTCTCATCTGTTTCTACATGATCATCATTAACAACTTCATTTTCTGGCATATGGTCACCAACTATATCATCTGGCATCTCTTCCCCATTTTCAACATGCGACAAAGGAGGAGGAAGTGGTGTAGGATCTGCTACCTCATTATTTATCTGCTTGGGGTTTTCAATTTTCTCAAAATCTGCAATAATATGATCTTCATAAATTACCGCATCTCTGCTTCTAATAATTTTCTTATTCTCAGGATCCCATAATCTGTAGCCAAACTACTCATCTCCATTACCAATGAAAATACATGGAGATGCCTTCTCATCAAACTTTAATCTCTTCTCCTTCGGTACATGAACAAATGTTTTACATGCAAATATTTTCAGATGAGAGTGTGAACTATCTTTCCCTCTCCACACTCTTTTTGGAATGTCACCATCTAAAGGAAATGAAGGAGACCTGTTGATGAGATAACAAGATGTACTAGCAGCTTCAGACCAGAACGCTTTTGGCAATTTAGCCATGCGAAGCATGCATCTCACCTTTTCTACAATAGTCCGGTTCATTTTTTTCGCTACCCCATTATGTTGTGGAGTGCCAGGAACTGTCTTTTCATGCCGTATACCAAGCTTACTACAATAAGCTTTAAATTCTTTTGTTGTGTACTCACCACCATTATCATTGTGGAGACACTTCAAAACTCTACCTATTTTTCTTTCAACCTTGGCATGAAACTGTTGGAATAGCTGAAAACCTGGTCCTTAGATCTGAGCAAATATATCCACACATTTCTTGATGCATCATCAATAAATGTCACGAAATATTTACTACCACCAAGAGAATCTACTTCAATGGGACCACAAACATCATTGTAAACCAAATCTAACAAGCCATATTTTCTTTTTGGTGATCTACGAAATGCAACTCTATGATGTTTACCAAATAAATAATAATCACAAGGGTTAAGAGGAGTACCTTTCAATGAGTGAATTAATTTCTTCTCTTCTAAGATTTGCATACCTTTCTCACACATGTGTGCAAGTCGCCTATGCCACAAGTTTGTAAAAGAACCATCTCAGCTGCATTCAAACCAGTCTTACACAATTTCACCCGGGTCTTGTATAGTGTGCAACACGCCTACCCTTTGCCCCAACAAGTGAACATTTGGTAAGCTTCCATGCACCATTACCAAAATAATTAATATACCCTTGTTTATAAAAAACAAGTCCAGAAATCAGGTTCAGACGAAGATCAAGAACATGATGTACATCTTTCAAAGTCAACGTGCACCCCGTATTAGTCTGGATACACACATCATCTATTCCTACTATTTTAGAGTTGCTAGTGTTTCCCATCTTCACACTGCCAAAATCTTCTGCTTTATAAGTAGTGAAATAGTCTTTCCTTGGGGTTGCATGATAAGATACACCAATGTCAATAATCCATTCGCTTACTTCATTTGCAACATGCAAACATTCACCTTCGCCATACAAAAGATCCACGGGTTCATTAATAATAGCAGTTGTTGCTTCTTTACTATCACCATTCTTCACTTTTCCCTCTTTCAAATATATTTTGTAACTATAACATTGTTTTCTGAAATGGCCTGGTTTACCACAATAATGACACTTAAAACTTCTATCTCTTGACTTATCAAGATTCTTATCATAACCATGATATTTCTTATATTTTTCTCTCCCCCTGTTTTCAGACACAAGTGCTTGGAAATGATCAGTACCGGCAGACTTCCTTCTAGTCTCTTCATTAAATAAACTACCGGTAACCAACTCCATGGTGAGCTGTCCATTCGGTGCCAAATTACTAACCGACACCACCAATGTTTCCCAGCTATCTGGTAACGAGCTAAGAAGTAATAGTGCTTGCATTTCATCATCTAACACTATCTTCATGTTGGACATATGATTCACCACACTTTGCACATCATTCAAGTGCTCAGCAATAGAACTATCTTTCTTGAATTTCAAGTTCACTAACTTCCTGATCAATAAGGCCTTGTTTGCAACGGTTTTTCTTTTATATAAATTTTGGAGTTTGGTTCATAGAGCATGTGCAGACGTCTTAGCTGACACATGATGAAATACTGAATCATCTATCCTTGGGTTTAGCTGCATCTCTATCAATTGGAGGGTACAAATCCTTACAGTATAATATGTCTTCCATCTTGGCTTTCCAAATAACATAGTTTGAGCCATTAAGGCTAATCATCCTTGTATTGTTGTTATTCTCGATGTCAACTCTCTTAATTGACAATCTCCCCACAATTGCTCTGATACCACTTTGTGGAAACAAATACCAAGAAAATAATCTAAAGCAATAATAAACGAGACACCAAGATTTACGTGGAAAACCCTTCAATGTGAAGGAAAAACCACGGAGCAAATCCGAGAGAATTCACTAATCAAATAAGAAGTACAATAATTTATCAAGCTTTTTTGCCCAAAGCTTGAGTAATACAAGGAGTAAATAACACGGGTTACCTCACAACAAATTAACCCAAAAGTTCCTACAAATTCTTCTACCAAATCAATCGACAAAACTAAGTCGATATCGCAGCCACGCATCACACTTTGTCGCACAAAATCGCGCCCAAAGAATCAGACACAAAGTCACCGTCCACACGCACACAGCCGCACCAAACACCAAAGAGAATACTATGTTTTCTGTTGCTTATTCACGCAGTAGCTTTTCTGAAAACACTATGAATAAAACTCTATTTTATGCACCTATTTATACTTGTTTACAACCGCCCAACACCGCCTCAAATAGAACTTTGTTTCTATTTAATTAACTAGCTGCCAACTTATTCCTTATTCAAAACAAAAGCTCTTTTTTTGTTTCTTATTAAAAAAAAATTTCTTATTCAACCAAACTTAAAATTATGTTTAATTAATTACCAAAGTTGGATCCACCCTAATGGGCTGGACCTCAACATCATCGGGGTCTTCCTAGGTCTAGACAACTTGTTATACTCATTGGGGATATCTTACCTTCCTGTATCAACTTCATCCCTTCTCTTCAACACCCAGCTTGCTTTCCTCTCCATCTTTGCATGGCTTGTTGTGAAACAAAAGTTCACTCCATTCATCATAAACTCAATTGTATTGGTGACACTTGGATCGGTCCTATTGGATCTTCGAACCAATGGCGATAGACCAGCTGGTGTATCCAATGGTCAGTACTTGACTGGGTTTTTCTTGACATTAGGGGCTGCCGCTTTGGTTGGTTTCCTATGGCCTTGCATTGAGTTTTCTTACAGCAAGTCCAAAAAACCAGTGAATTATAGCATGGTTATGCAGTTCCAGTTCAACATGGGCCTATTTGCCACTATCTTTAGCATCACTGGGATGCTCATTTTTCATTTTATTTTATGAATTTAGTTGACATTACAACTCATTAACCACAAACTGACCATATATTTCATTCAAAACAATTAACTATAGGAGGTTGAGATGAGTCTCACATGAATGACATTGGATTAAGATGCCCATTTTTTTTTATCTCGTCACTGGAATGTCAAATATTACCTGACGATGATGTTGATGCTGATGCATCTGAGATGTGTAACTGTTTGTATGTTAAAGTCCCTATATGTCTTGTAAGTAGGTATCTGAAGTGGTTGTAGTGTATGCGGTTCTTGCTTGGATATCATATTCAAAAAGATATAACACCCAAACATATATTAAGAAAAAAAAAAGGGGATGCATCGGTGTTCAAATGAAAGATGTCTCCGATGTTTCATGTTCTATTGCCTGGAATAGAAGTTTCAAAACATCTGGCATTTTTTTTTGGGTTTTTTTTGTTTTTTGTTTTCAGAGAATCACATTGACATGGCATACACATTTTCTACTAAAATTTAAGAAATATTATAGACTATCCATTTTCAGCGGTAGTTTCTAGACCATAGACATTTCTAAATGTTTGAGGCTTTTATTTGTTGGGAAAAGTGTTGGCTTAAATAGTTTCACATCAAATAAGGAAGAGTTGTCATAAATGTTTATAAGGAGATGGTCCACTCCATAATAGCAATGAAACCTTTTAAGGAAAAACCCCACACCACCTATAATTAACTAAGGGATACTCCCAAGTTGGGGACAACATCAACATTTGATTGAGTTTTGCCTGATTTTGTTAGAGGTCGGATAAAAAGGGTGAAATTAGATATTTCCTCCCTGCCGAAAAGTAAGGAAACCATGTGACAATATGCTTGGATTTTGATGAACTTTTAGATATTGGAATAAATCCATGGTTGAGTAAAAAACAAAAAAAAAAATTCGAAGTACTGCATGGTATGTACCACTGAATATATATACTTTTTAGTAGTTGACAAAATAATGGGGTTTGGAAAAAATAATAGCGAGTCAAAGGAATTAGTAATAGTAGTAGCTGAGTTGGTGAACTAGATGAGGATTGGAGTTGTTGTTTGCGAGCTCAGCTATGTAATGGTATTTTAAAAGTCATGTTTTTTAAGCTTGTAAAGTGGACTAAAGCTGGCTTGACGACCATGCTCATACTCATTATTTCAACTATATTGCTCACCAATTAGTATTTTACTACTTCATTTTGGAAAAAAAAAAATCACGAATCAAAGATAATTTTATCACTAGATGTTTAAGAATGAATTGTTTGTCAAGGTGTACCAGTTGAATTGGTGGAAGTGTGACGGATGATTTCACATGTCACTAATTAGTACCCAACCGGCAGTATGGGGTGGGGAGGGTTAAAAAAAATTGAATTGTTGGATATGAGTACCGACGACCCCATTTTTTTTTTTTTTTTTAATAACTATTTAGTAGTAGACTGGCCGAGATCTGCCTAGTGGTGCAGTATGTTTGAATATATTGAAATGGACTATTTGTTTTGGCAGGCAATGGGAAGAGAAGCAAATGCATCTGACCTTGGAAAGGGCATGTACTATTCAATACTTGTTATTACGACTGTGTTATGGCAGTAATCCTTCATTGGAGCAATGGGAGTAGTTCTCTACACAAGCTCTCTCTTCAATGGTATCCTTACTGCTGTTCTTCTACCGTTCACTGAAATTGCTGCAGTGATTGCATACAAAGAACATTTTAATGGCGAAAAGGGCATGGCCTTGGTACTTTGTCTTTGGGGTTTCATTTCTTATTTCTATGGAGAATATAAATCCAAGAAAGAGCAAAAGAAATCCAGAAAAGAGGTCGATGATCTCTCCTTTACTTGATGTGCTCAAAGCAATCTCATTGAGATTTCTAGGTAGAAAGCTTGTTTTTCCCTATTTCATTAGTCCAAAATTTATATTTTTCATCCTTTTGTAACCACAGATCACATGTTTTAAATAAAAGTCGAGGTATTTTGCATTATCTTGCAAATATTACAATATTGATGGTACACCTGCGATATTTCAACTTAAATTTTATAATAAAAGTCACGATGAGATAATATTTTAAACTCTGCATTAAAGAAAAACAAAAAAAAAGGAACTCTGCATTAAAAATACAATGGCTTCACCGGACCACCTCAATTCACATCAAAATCTTTAATGAATGTCGACACTTTAATTGCAGCCCGTACCATTGATGGGGCTAGATTGATGATTAGTAGATGCTAATAATATCACCAACAGGGAGTATGGATGTTTTTAATTAATGTATGATTGTGGACAATTTAACTTTAACGAAGCCCACTGATGAGGTGATATTATTAGGGTGGACCAATATTAAATCTATATCCAACCTACACCACTTAAAATGCCTATCTGTTATTACATGTTGGTAAAGTAAGAGAAAAGTGCTAATTGCATGGCAGCTCAACGGTTGGAGCTTGGCAGATGATACCACTTGGTCACGGGTTTGAACCTAACTTATGTGCTATGTTTTTTTGTCAGTTGGGAGTACTTTTGTATTTTTAATTTTTGGTTAAAAGTTTTGTTGGAAATAGTTTTAATTATGAAGTCTCGATTAGTATGGGAGTTAACTTGGGTTAAATAGAAGAGGTAGTGAAAATTTACTATGGTCCATGTTTGCTTTTCCATGAGCCGCAAACCACTTTTTATTATTTTAAATTAACCTCCGAGAGGGAGCGCAACTATGGGATCCCAGACCTTTATTATTTGATCAAATAAATTTTTACACATATCGGGGGTACATGTCGACTTTACCCGAAACATTATAAATAAACTAAGACAAAAGCCTTGAGAACTAAAACTATCAAGAAAATCTAACATTCAATTATCATTGTCTGTAGAAGAGCAATGAACTAAGACAAAATCCTTGAGAGCTAAGTTCGGCGATCATTGTCTTTAGAAGAGCAATGATCCATTTACGAGTCATCATCATCAGATGTGAGAATGCTGACTAGATTCTCACTTCCTCGATCGTCGTTATCCACACGTAACGGACTAGGCATCGGGTACTAGAAGCTATCGTCATTAGTCGCGAACTGACTAAGCTTACCTGGTAAGTTCGGCGATCATTGTTTGTAAAAGAGCAATGATCCCTTGGTGAGTCGTCGTCATTGGGCATGAGAGTGTTGACTAGACTCTCACTTCCTTAGCCATCATCATTCGCGCGCAGCGGACTAGGCGTCGAACATCAGAGTTCGTCGTCATCAGTCACGAATTGACGAAGCTTACCTGATAAGTTCGGCGATCATTGTTTGTAGAAGAGCAATGATCCCTTGGCCACTACAACAAATATAACATATAATAGCAATTTTTTAATGGCATCACTAGCGAATGCAATCATATAATTGATTGTACATAGCATTCATATAAAAATGCTATCAACGCACAAAAAATGCTATCATATAGTTAGATCTACATAGCATTTCATATAAAAATTAATGCTATCAACGCACCAAAAAAAAAATTCATATGAAAATGCTAGCTACGCACCCAAACAAAAAAAATTAAGTGAGGGTCATGAGTTCAAGTCTTGGCCACAACTCCCTTTATTTTAAATTTTAAGTCTCCTTTTAACAAAAAAAAAAAAAAACAAAAACAAAAAGGTTTATCAGATTCGTAAGATTGTTTTGAACTCCAGCTTATAAATTTTGCTAAGAACTACTTTGGATTTTTAAGATTGTTGTGAACCCTAGTTTATCTGTCTCAAAATTTATGCTCTGTGGAAAGTAATTTTAGAGCTGTTGCGTACTTTGATACATTGTTGCTGTGTTTTAAGAGTTTTTGCTTAGTGCATTGATGCATAGTAAGAGTTTTGGCTGATTTCTTCTATTTAAATGGATCCTGTTTGAATTGGAAGACCAGAAAATCAGGTAGGCAACATAAAAGTTTGTGTTCCTAATTCCATATGTGATTGTCAGACAAAAAAAAAATAAAAAAGATAAAAACTTGTTTGTTTCTGAAGCAGTAGATGCCTGATGACATTTGCTTGAATCCCATCATTTTCAAGAAAAACATATTACAAACAAGAAGCAGCAGGGTCATTCTTTCCCCAAAATTCTACGCTGCCTGGTGGTCCATGCCTGGATGGTACCAAGCACGTGCAGCGGATGGTACCAGGCAGGCACGTGGCTACCTTGACAAAAAAAAAACACACACATTTTAACTTGTCAAGAAAGAACGAAGATAAGATCCGCCTGGTGCTGTCGTCCTCCTCCACCTCCGCCGTCGGTTTTGCTTCCGTTTTATAGGTTTTGCTTACTGCACTCATTCTCAGTATCAACCAATGGTGCATTGATCATGCTTTACTTGTCTTGAAGTTTACAAGATTGATACTTTTGAGTCCAGGGAATTGAAGTTTTTTTTTTACTGGCAGTGTAGGATGTTCAGTTTTGAGGAGTGACTATATTGTCTGGTTATTTACTCCTCAATGCTTATCTAACTTCTTTTTGAAACAGTACACTGCGATTAAACCCAAAAATCTTCTGCATGACTTTGCAATGTCTAGGTAGGAAATGTTTGAGAAAAACACGTACAAAAATCTGTTGCATGACCAGATCATAGGTCCACTATAAGTTGCTCTTTAGATATTGCATTCTAGAAATAAGATAAGAATATTAAATATTTTGTTCTTTATTTTTATGGCATTATTGAGTTAATGGTGAAATTATTCAAGTGAAGTTTGTAAGATTTTGTACTGCATATGCGAGTCCCTGTCATGTTTACATGTTAACAATGAGAACAAATAATCATGGGTTCATCAAACTGGCTTGTGTATGACTGGTTTATGTATCGATGGAATTCAAGCCTATTTTGAAATTCTTAACCACGTAAACTCTAACCAAATTGTCTCACTTAGGGGTGGGCATCCCATCCCGCGATCCCGTTCCCGTCCCGATCCCGACCCATCCTGTCCCGTCCCGATTTTTTCGGGTTTTAATGGAATTGAATAATTTCATCCCGATCCCGTCCCGTCCCGATCAAGAATGGAATGGGATGGGATGAAGATTTTCAATCCCGCCAATCCTGTCCCGTCCCGAACTAATTTTTTAATATTAATTATTAATATTTTTATTTACTTATTTATTTATTTTATGAACATTTGCATAAAATGTTCAGGCTTCCAGCAGCAAGCTTCCAGCAGCATGCTTCCAGCAGCAGCAGCAGGCTTCCAGCAGTCCAGCAGTTCCAGGCTTCTATTTGATATGTCCAGATTAGCACGCTGATCCCGTCCCGTCCCGTCCCGTCCCGAACCCGTTTGGGATGGGACGAGGTCGGGATGAGATTTTTCCCATCCCGTCCCGTCCCGATCCCGTATGAACAGGATGGGATAGGAATGGGCATATCTCATCCCATCCCGTCCCGTGCCCACCCCTAGTCTCACTTCATTGTTTCCCTTAAAAAATATGGCTTACTTTCTTCCACACATTCAGTATCCATCACCAATCTATCTCACCATTCATTCAGTCGATCCATGCCACATAAGTAAATATCCTCCACCCAACCATTCACAGCAATCCATACTTGGCAATGCATAACAATTTTGCTGTTGCTGCCACTGCTGCCAGTGCATTGCTGGCTAGCAATGCAACGGCAATTGAAGTCCTACTTGGCAGCAGCGACGGAGGATTGGCGTTTGTTCCCAGCACTTTCTCCGTGACACCTGGGTAGGAAATCATTTTCAAGAACAATGTTGGGCTCCCCCATAATGTTGTCTTTGACGAGGACAAAGTTCCATCCGACATTGATGTAGCAAAGATCTTGATGAGTGAGGAAGACCTCTTCAATGCCCCCGGTGAGACCTACAAAGTGTCTTTGAATGAGAAAGGAACTTACAGTTTCTACTGTTCACCTCACCAGGGAGCTGGAATGTCTGGCAAAGTCACTGTTAATTAAGGGTTACTTCCCTATATATTGAGAATATATTGAGAATATTCTGATTGATTGAGAATATTTGTATTAGGAAGGTTGCTTATTGAGTCAAGATTGTATAATAGTTTTTAAGGAAGTTAGCAGATTATATTGTGAATATTCTCACAATATTCTCTTGATTAGTTTGTATATAAATAGGAGAATGGAATGAGAAAGACAGAACACAATACACACAAAATCAATTCTTTTGTGTCTAATATTTCATCATGGTATCAGAGCATATCATAAGAGTATGATAAAGGGAGGAAAGATACCTTTGTACGATTGGATCTTCCTCTAACTGGGCCTTGTAATCTCAGAGTGCAGTCTCAAAGAACTTCAGGGATCTCTTTGAATGAGCATCAGCCACAGGGATCTCTTTGAATAAAAAGGAACGAAGAAGAAGGAAGGATCGAACCTCTGTCCTGATCGAACCTGCTCGAACCTGATCGAACCTCTGATCGAACCTTTGATCGAACCTCTGATCGAACCTCTGGTCTGATCGTCCTCCACTTCGCCATTTCCTTCTCCAGGAGGCAAAATCTTGCCTACATTCTTCTTTCCATTACCTTTCGAGCTCCGTCGAACTTCCTCTTGAACTGTCTCCTTCTTCGGCGATCCATAGTACGGCCTCTTCTACGCAGACAGTCTGGAGCACGGTTTCTCCAAGATCAGCAGAAACTTCAAGATCTGGAGAAGCTTCAACAGCACCGTTCTCTGAAGCAGCAGCCGCAACTGAGTTCCAGAAATTGAATCACCGATCGACTCCATTGTATCACCAATCGAATAGCAAGAACAACTGAGTTCCAGAAATTGAACCGAACACTAATCGAACGAACCGAGCAAGAGAGAATAACAAAGAGAAGAGGAATAGAAGGGTTTTGGGCAAAATCTAGGGTTTGAGAACAAAAAAAAAAGGAGGGTTACTTTGTTCCTGAACTGAAGCAGGGAAGTAGTTGAGAGAAGCTTTGATTTACTCTCTCTGTTTCTCTGCGAAGAGGAGCTGCTGCGTGATCTCATTGTTGTTGCCTCAAAGAGAAGGAGAAAGAAGATAAGAAACTCTCGCTTTCAATTTTCTCCGTTGCTCTTCGAAGACGTTTAGTTTGTTGAGATGTCTACTGAACCAGTGGAATACCGGTGTTTTATTGGTGGCCTTTCATGGTCAACATCAGATAGAGGTTTGAAAACTGCATTTGAACAGTTTGGTCATCTTGTTGAGGCAAAGGTAGTGGTGGACAGGGACTCTGGTCGATCTCGTGGATTTGGGTTTGTCACTTTCGATGTGAAGAAAGCAATGGAAGAGGCCATTGACGCGATGAATGGTATGGATCTAGATGGACGATCTATTACTGTGGATAAAGCACAACCTCGTCAAGGTGTTGGTCACGGGAGAGGGCACTCAAGTGTTCCAGGTCGTGGTCGAGGAACTAAGGGTACGCATCGTGCCAACGTTGCTCAGACAGGTTTTGCTGGGGCAGAAGTGACCGAGACAGATACATCTCCACTGCCCGGGCTGAATACCGATCAGTGGCAGACACTTCTCCAAATGCTAGGCGGGTCAAAATCCGCAACGACCGATAAGATGATTGGTAAGCCTTGGATTATTGACACGGGAGCTTCAAATCACATGACTGACATGATCGGGGATCTCCATGACTTAAGGGCGATTGCTCAATGTCCCGTGGGATTGCCATATGGGAGTAGCGCTATCACCACTAAAGATGGGACAGTCATTCTTGAAAGAAATTTTTATTTGAAAAATGTTCTTTATGTGTCAGGGCTAACTTGCAATTTAATTTCTGTGTCGCAATTGACTGATCACTATAACTGTTTTGTCCAATTCACTAATGATCTGTGTGTTATACAGGACCGCACTTCGAGGATGTTGATTGGTGCGGGTGAACGACGAGATGGACTCTATTACTTTCGGGGGCTGCCACAGGTTCACGCAATACAGGCCAATAATGTGGTGCCTCTTGATCTATGGCACCAGCGACTGAGTCATCCATCTCTACAAGTAACAAAGTTAGTTCCCGAAGTAAGTTTTAGTGAAACGAAAATCGCTTACGTAAAAATTGTGATGTCTGCCAGAGGGCAAAGCAAAGTAGAGATAAGTTTCCTTTTAGTGAACATAAAGCTTCAACTATTTTTGAACTTATTCACACTGATTTATGGGGACCTTATAGAACAACTTCTTCTTGTGGTGCTTCTTATTTTTTGACCATTGTTGATGACTTTTCCCGTGCTGTATGGATTTACTTACTTGTTGATAAGAAAGAGGTCTCCCATACTCTTCAAATGTTTTTCTCGATGGTTAAGAGACAATTTGATAAAGAGGTAAAAATTTTGCGGAGTGATAACGGCACTGAATTCACTTGCCTGCGACAATATTTTCTTGATCATGGGATTGTTTTCCAAACATCTTGTGTGGGAACACCTCAACAAAATGGGCGGGTTGAAAGGAAACACCAACATATTTTGAACGTAGCTCGGGTGCTGCATTTTCAGGGCTCTCTTCCTATTGAGTTTTGGGGAGAATGTGTGTTGACGGCTGGATACTTGATAAATAGGACTCCCTCCTTGGTCTTGAATGGGAAAACACCCTATAGTGTCCTATATGGCAGCACACCCACTTACGATCACTTACGCATTTTGGGGTCCTTGTGTTATGCGCAAGTGCAGACGGGGGATAAGTTTGCAAGTAGAAGTCGACGATGCGTCTTTCTTGGGTACCCTTATGGAAAAAAGGGGTGGCGTTTGTATGACTTGGAGAAACGAGATTTCTTTGTTTCTCGTCATGTTGTATTCTCGGAAGGAGTTTTTCCCTTTGCAGATCATGTTAATTTAGAGCCCGATGGTCTGCCTAATATCGAGGCGGTTCACGAGGACTTTGAGGAGACATCTACGCCTGTTTTGAGGGGGGTGCCGAGGAGTTTGTACAGCCCGATGGGGCTGCTGGGCAGCCGACATGAGTCGAGGAGTTTGTACAGCCCGATGGGGTTGCTGGGCAGTCGGTGTGTGCCGATGATGGGGCAAATGCTGGTGCCGAGGTGATTGTACCGCCGGATGAGGCTGCTGGGCAGCCGGTTTGTGCGAACCAGGAGGACAACCCGGACGCAAGTCAGGAAGATGTGTTGGGCAGGGGTCAACGCAGAAGGCAAGCCTCGGTACGACTCCGTGATTATGTTACTCATACCATTCGGAAAATGAATCCATCCGTACCAGCTTCACCCGTACCACGACATTCCTCAGGTACACCCTATCCTATAGCACATTATGTGAATTGTGATAATTTTTCTATGCGACACAGACATTTTCTTGCAGCCTTGACAGCAAATCGGGAACCTGTGTGCTATTCTGAGGCCGCAAAAGACAGCCGCTGGAGGGATGCCATGCGACGAGAAATTGAGGCTCTTGAGATTAATGAAATCTGGGTTGTAGCAGAATTGCCACCAGGAAAGAAAGCTCTAGGATGCAAGTGGGTATACAAGATCAAGTATAACTCTGATGGTACCATTGAACGATTGAAGGCTGGGAATCATCAAATTGAAGGAATTGATTATACACAGACATTTGCTCCAGTAGCTAAGATGGTTACAGTAAGGGTATTTCTTGCCGTTGCGGCTGCCATGAATTGGGAAGTCCATCAGATGGATGTTCATAATGCATTTCTACATGGTGACCTTACGGAGGTGGTATACATGAAATTACCACCCGGTTTTCAGGTGGGGACTTCCGAAAAGGTGTGCAAGCTTAGGAAATCATTATATGGGCTGAAGCAGGCACCCCCATGCTGGTTCACTAAACTGTCAACTGCTTTGAAGAATTATGGTTTTCAGCAATCTTATTCAGATTATTCTTTGTTTACTCTACAAAGAGGTGCGGTTCAACTCAATGTTCTTGTCTATGTCGACAACCTTATCATCTCTGGGCGTAATCCGGGGGATATACAGAAATTCAAGGGTTACCTCAGTATTTTTTTCCACATGAAAGATCTGGGTCCTTTAAAGTATTTCTTGGGGGTCGAAGTGGCACGCGGACCAAATGGGTTTGTGCTTTGTCAACGCAAATACGCGCTTGATATCATCTCTGAGGCCGGCTTGCTAGGGGCAAGGCCCGCGGCAGTGCCATTGGAACAGAATCATCGACTCGCCTTGTCCAAGAGTCCAGAGCTCGCTGACCCGGAGCCTTACCGTCGCTTGGTGGGACGGCTAATTTATTTGTGTTTCACTCGACCCGAATTATCTTACAGTGTTCATGTTTTATCTCAATTTATGCAACATCCTCGGGCGGACCAATGGGAAGCTGCTTTGCGGGTGGTTCGGTACTTAAAAGGTAATCCGGGTCAAGGTATACATTTGAGTAGTAAGTGTGACATGCAGTTACATGGGTGGTGTGACGCTGACTGGGGCGGATGCCCTTTGACTCGGAGGTCCCTCACTGGTTGGTTGGTGTTCCTTGGGAACTCGCCGGTATTTTGGAAGACAAAGAAACAACATACAGTATCCCGTTCCACCGCAGAGGCGGAATACTGATCTATGGCTATGACTACATGTGAGTTGAAATGGCTAAAAGCTATTCTAGCTAGCCTCGGGATGCCTCACACACGTCCTATGTCTCTTCATTGTGATAGTCAGGCGGCTCTCCATATATCTCAAAATCCCGTATTTCATGAACGGACAAAACATATTGAGGTCGATTGTCACTTTGTCCGTGATGACATTGTTGCTGGACATATCAATCCCACATTTGTCCCGTCCAATGAGCAACTCGCTGACATTTTCACAAAAGCGAATATTCTGATTGATTGGGAATATTTGTATTAGGAAGGTTGCTTATTGAGTCAAGATTGTATAATAGTTTTTAAGGAAGTTAGCAGATTATATTGTGAATATTCTCACAATATTCTCTTGATTACTTTGTATATAAACAGGAGAATGGAATGAGAAAGACAGAACAGAATACACACAAAATCAATTCTTTTGTGTCTAATATTTCATCACTATAAGTTGAAACCTTTATCGTTGTTGATTTTAGAGTACATATGTCACGACTCGATTCACATGAAACAATATTGTCCGTTCTGTGCTCAGCCTAACTACCCGCACGGCTTTAAAATGCGTTGTGTCATGTAGATCCAAACTCATACATATATAGCACATCTCCATCCCTCACCCAGACGATGTGGGACTATAACACCGAGGTAGCCTGCCAGCCTCTGAGCCCGCCCACACTTGATAGCCTGCCAGCCTTCTGAGCCCGCCCAAACATGGAGCTGTCAGCCTCATAGCCCGCCCACACAAAGTAGTCTGTCAGCCTCAGAGCCCGCCCACTCAGGATATTACAACATAAGTCATATTAAAGGCTGAGAAAATGGATGATGTGATGTACTACTTGTTTGGTGCAGTTTCTTCATCTAAACTTGTATATTTCGTTTGCAAATTTGATTGTTCAGCCTTTGTAGACATCTATTTTTCATATTAGACTTACAGTTGAGGTTGCACCTTACGTATTGCATTTTGCCACAGTTCTTTGCACTCGACAAAATTGCCAACTAGTAAGGAAATAAAGAACATAATCACCGGAGCAAACAAGGTCGTAAAACAATAGTAATTGCAGGGTAATACTTCCAAAAAAAATCCCCCTCAATGCAAGGAGGGTGTGATCCATAAAGGTTGTGGCCAAATCCTCAGACAATTTTGTTGCTTTTCTTCAACGTTGCTCAAATTTTTTTAGCACATCATATGCAGCAGGTCCTTCAATTTTGCTATGCAAATCATGCTATTGTTGCCTTGGACCATTTTCTGCCTGCGCAAAACAGATCAATATACTAAAGCTGATAAAAAAAATGATGATATGACAAATATTTAATAATAATAATAATAATAATGTAAAGTTAAAGGCACAGCTACGTGCAGCCCTGCAGCAAACTACTCAAAACCCATTTTGTGCCTTGCCCCAGTTGCGCAGGTGCAACTACGTAATTGTAGCCTGCCATAAGAGAGACTGAGTGCCAAGTATGTCCAAGCACCTTAGTGTAAAATTAGAAAATTTGGAGTTGTTCTCTTTTTATACTTTCCTTGCCCTCGAGCTCACACACCAGTTTGCCACTTCATCCCCCCACCCAAAAAAATCACGCATAATGAACATACTTGAAATCGAGGATATGTATCACATGGCAGGGTGTGTCACAGTATGTGAGTTTTAGAATTCATATCAATTTCTAGCTTTTGCAATAAAACCTTTTAACAACTTTCAAGATGTCCTATTCTTTGACCTAAACTTTCTTTACTACCGATCAGGAAAAAAAATCTCAGAATAAGATTTAGCAAACTTTACCCATTTTTCCAAAAATAATTGTAAGCTACTTCCTCTGTAAAGTGAATCTACGTACCATCATGATCATTTCTAGTGTTACTGAGACATCATACGATGAGCAAGTTTTTACAAGAAACACACCATGAGCAACTGGACAACCACATATATAGCATAAAATTGGGCGAATGTAATGAAGTGGGTTGAGAACATGCTGTCAACAGAAACATTAAAAAAATGTGACTACTCACTGGAAATGTAGGATTGTGATAGTCCTCGTGAAACACTGTATCAAGATCACGAAATAGTCAATGCTCAGGTGTGTCATAGCGACCATCACCAAGATCCAAACCTCCTACAAAAGCAGTTACTTTGCGATTATTTCCATGTGCCGGTGTATCCACTAGCACACATTTTTATGGTGCGTGAAGAGGGTTCCTACAACCTGGATGTAAACATCAAAAGGGGCAAAAGAAATACCTCAGAATTGAAACATTAATTTATATTTTTGATGACTCGAGAAAATTTTATTAAACCGAAAACAGTAAATAGAAAATAATTAATGAACCTTTCTAACTGGCGAGGAAAGGGGCGAGAAAACCAGCGAATCCCCATCGAGATTTAGAGTGGTAACACCCCTCCTCGCTGGTTTCCTCGACGCTTGTTTTCTCCATAAAGCAAAACAGTGCACAACAGCTTTTAAGCTAAACCATGCTTGCCACCTCATCATCAGGCACGTGCCTGGCATTGCTCACCGGGCAGCGTAGTCTCACTCATTTTTTCCTCCAAGAATATCTGACAAACACAATGTTGTTAAAACATTTAGAAATTGTTTTTGCTTCAAATGTCACAATTTTACAAGTTGAATGAGAGTAGAATTGAATATAAAGAACAAGGATGCATGATTCATTTGTTTGCACATAAACCAAAATTTACTACCAACGAAATTCTTTCCTTTGTTTAAATTTGTTTGTTGATTAGTATTTATAATAATCTATGTATATATTAAGTACTTATGCAAGAGTTGACGCAACCAAGTATATGCATGCATACCAAAATGAGTGCTTTCTGTGTTAATTCCAATTAGCTTCTTCATCTATCTATGATGAATTGGACTTGGGTTCAGATTTTTAGCCCAAAATGTAAGTTAGATAAGGATGGTTGGAAGTGCTTGTAGTTTTGAGTGAATATTATTGCTTATGTTATGTGATTTGGTTGGTGATTGTTAATTGTTTTTGGTCACTTGGTGTTAATATTATTGCTAGCTTACTACTAGCATTGTTGAATTTTTGGTTAGACACAATAATTTTTTGTTTTAGCCTATGAATCATGAATTTGTGTTGTCAGGTTTGGAGTTGGTTAGGAGGTTTGAAGTTTGGTTTGAGTTAACAACTGGATAAGTAGTGGGTTACACTTAAAAGGTTCTTTATGCGCTTCTCATAGCATATTTGTGATATATATGTATTAAACACACAAACTAACCATTGTTTTCTCATTTATAGAAATACAAAAAGAGAATCTTGATGGAGTTAAAAGATTCACTAAATTTGCCTAGTCAAATGCTAGAAACGAATAAAGTAGGGCTGAAAACCGAACCATCGGTTCGGTTTTTCACCTAAACCATGAACCGAACCGACCTAGGTCGGTTTTAAAATTTTCAAACCGAAACCGAACCGATCATTAACAAAACCGATCCGAAACCGAACCGATTCTAATTTATGCAAACCGTAACCGAACCGAACCGACAAAAATCGAACCAAAACCGAAATAAAACCGAACCGACCGACTATTTTAAACATATTATATTATTTATATATAAAATATATATTATTTATTATATATATTCGGTCGGTTCGGTTTGGTCGGTTAAAATCACATAGAAACCGAAAACCGAACCGACCACTTCGGTTTTGAATTTTTTAAAACCGAAACCGATCCGAACCGAATTTAAACCGAACCAATCGGTTCGGTTTTGATCGGTTCGGTCGGTTTAGTCAGTTTGATCGATTTTTTGTTCAGCCCTAGAATAAAGGATTAGATGTCCATGCAAGATGTGTAAAAATTTGAAATCTTATGGAGGTGAAATAGTTGAAGATCACTTGGTGCAATATAGAATGGATTTGTCATATACAACTTGGATTTGGCATGGGGAGAAGTTATTTAAGAAAAATCCTGGTGTAGAAATGATAGAGCCACACTTTTGTATAGACAGTGATGAAGTGGAAGATGAAATGGATGTAGATATGCATGATGTAGATGACATGGAGAATAAAGATACGCATGATGAAGCAATTTGGGAAAATGTTGGACATACACGAGAGGATGACTTCTTTAATCAAGTAGAAGATGCCAAAACTTCTTTATACCCCTGTTGTACAAAGTTCACCAAGTTATCATCAACAATTGAGTATAAATCTATGTACAATACACGAATAGTAGTTTTGATGCTTTGTTGGAGATTTTGTACGATCTATTACCTCCGGAAAATACACTTCCCGAATCCACATATTTGGTAGAGAAGTGACGCCGGACAGAATAGAGATTATCCTGCAGGCTAATTTCAACAGACAATTCACAAGGAAAAGACACAAGAGAGTTGCCCAAAATACAAAGAAACAACTCTTATGTTCAATTAAAATTATTCAAATCAAAACGTATCTCTAAATCAGCCCACAAGCTGGGCTTTATAGCTAAAATTCGCCATTATAAGAATTTTACCAAAATTAGGAAAATCCCAATAATCATGCTAAAATGAAATACATAATAGCTAGGATGCCAGGATGTGCGTGCCGCCAAGAGCTTTCCGAATTAGGGTCATATGCGCGATTTTGATACCCGTAGCCAAAGTTATGGCCAAAATACCGAAACGCACCAAAAAATGCCCCAATTAGGAAAACAATCATGATTTACTACCATCTTTGCCCTGATCTGCCAACTCAAGGTATCTCAGCACCAACAACGTGCTATCTAACAACTCAACATCATCTGACTCGGATCCTCCTGAATCAGTCGCCCCAGGTTGGAAAGAACTCGTCCTCGAGTTCACAATAGCTTCATCGGAATCCACAAAACAAGGACTCAGGTGCTTTACATTAAAGACATCAGAAGTCCTCAAATGACTGGGGAGGCGCAGTTTGTAGGCATTATCATTGATCTTCTGCAGAATCTCACAAGGTCCAACCTTCTGCTCCTTAAGCTTATTATATTATCCATCAGGAAAACGATCATGGGTTAATACTGCCCAAACAAAATCACCAACATCAAAAAGTACTCGACGACGGTGACTGTCGGCATGAACCTTGTACTTGGAATTACTCTCTTGAATGGCCAGCTTCACCTGCTCATGGTTACCCCGAAGATGTTCTGCCATCGCATCCGTCTTGTGACTCAAACGACCCACACGTGGAATAGGGGCTAAGTCAAGTACTCCGGATGGATTCTGACCATAGACAATCTCAAATGGGCTCATTCCTGTGGTTTTGTTCTTCGGCCTGTTATAGGAAAATTTTGCTTGAGGTAACGCCAAATCTCATTGCTTCGGTTTTGTTCTCGTCAAACTCCTCAAAAGGTTCCTCAAACTCTGGTTCACCACCTCGGTCTGACCATCCGTCTGGTGGTGGTAGGTACTGCTAAAATTCAATTTTGTCCACAGTTTCTCCCATAAACTCCTTCAGAAATGATTCATGAATTTGGTGTCACGATTTGAAGTAATGGATCGGGGAACACCATGTAAATGCACAATCTCCTTGAAGTAAATATGGGCGATCCGAGCAGCATCCATTGTTTTTCTGCAAGCTACAAAATGGGCCATCTTGGAAAACCTGTCAACCACTACCAAAATAGAATCCCAGACCCGTTAGGTAGGGGTAAGCCTAACACAAAGTCCATACTAACATCAAACCAAGGGGCTTCAAGTACAGGTAAACGTGTGTACATGCCCGCATTAGTGAGAACTCCCTTGGACCGCTGACACACATAACAATGCTCCACATAATGAGTCACGTCACTGGTCAATTTGGGCCAATAATAGTTAGAAGATATCACGGTCAACGTCTTATCTCGCCCAAAGTGACCCTCATTATGAAGTTCATGAATAATCTGTTGCTTTAGTGAACAATCTGGAATGCACAACTATATCCACAAAACAGATAACCATTATGCAAAATAAAGTCATCTCGTTGACCATTAGTTACCACCTGAATTATCCTCCCGAAGGAAGGATCTGCAACATACATATCAGAGAAAGCCTCAAATCTTGCAACTCTAGTGCTCATGGTGGTGAGGAGTAACGTACCACGACTCAATGCATCTGCGACACGATTCAGACTCCCTGCTTGGTGCCTCAGTGCAACGTGAACACCTGCAAGTGCGCCACCGACTTGGCATGCCATCTACTTAGCTTGTGTTGGCCATTGATGTACTTCAGGGCCTCATGATCAGTGAGAAGAATGAACTTCCTCTGTACTAGGTAATGACGTCAATGCTTCAAGGACTGAACTATGGCATAAAACTCCAGATCATAGGTAGAATAATTCTTCTTTGATCCTGATAGCTTCTCACTGAAAAAAGCTATTGGGCGCCCCTCCTAACTCAGAACACCACCAATGCCAACCCCAGATGTATCACAGTTTACCTCAAACACCTTCTCAAAATCAGGAAGTGCCAAAACTGGTGCCTCTGTCATCTTTTGCTTGACCAATTGAAAGCTGGCCTCTGCCTCTTTGGACGACTGGAAATCACGTCCCTTGAGGCACTCTGTTATAGGAGCAATCATAGTGCTGAAGTTTCTAATGAACCGACGGTAGAAGGATGCCAATCCATGGAAACTTCTGATATCGTGTAAGGTCTTTGGTTTGTGCCACTCCAAGACCGCATTTATCTTCGACTGATCTGCATGAACACCATCAGTAGACACAAAAAAACCAAGAAAAGTGACAGAAGTAGTGAAGAAAGAACACTTCTTCTGATTGACAAACATGCGCTCCGTCTTCAACTTATCAAAAACAGCACGAAGGTGATTCAAATGTGACGCCCATGTCTGGCTATAAATGAGGATGTCGTCGAAGTAAACTACAACGAATTTCCCCATGAAAGGCCAAAAAACCTGATGCATAAATCTCATAAATATGATGGGTGCATTGGACAGTCCAAAAGGCATGACCATCCACTCATACAGTCCATGTTGCATTTTAAACGCTGTCTTCCACTCATCTCCAGGCCTTATTATGATTTGGTGGTGTAATATCTTTAATTTCAAAAAAAAATTTGTTTGGCAAGGGGTGTACTCAGAAATTTTGGTGGGGGCATATAGCCACCCACCCCTTAAGAGATAAACCTCCCTTTCTTTCTTTCTTCTTCCTTTTTTTTTTCTTCTTCAGAGCTAGTTTTCCCTCTCGCAATGACGCTCTTCGCCGGATTTCGCTCGAGCGATTCCTTCGCGGAATCTCTTTCTTGTTCAACATTTTTTTTCTTCTTCTTTCCCTCTACATTCTCTCCCATTTTTTTGCCAAAAAAAAAAAAAAAAATCAGTTTTTAGATTGTTGGTTTGTTGGGTTGGGTTGGGTTGATTGATCGGATTGCGTAGCTCCAATCAGCCATTGAGGGGCATTTTGTGGCGTCATTTGGAGCCCGTAGACCTCACATGCAAGGGTGATTTCGGGGTTGGCCGGAATTTTCAAAAAATTAGTGTGCATGACCGTTAGGAAGGTTCTTCGACGTGAATCTGGGCTTTGGGCGCATGGGTGAGTTGCAAATTCATGACTACAAGTGTTCTTAGACATATTTCCGGCCTGTTGTGCGGTTTGGAGGCTATTAGACAGGAGTAGGGAGGTTTTCGGCGAGTTTTCGCCGAACTTTGGGTTTCGTCGGGGTGTTTGCCGGATTTTATTTGCCTGTAAGTTTTTCTTTCAGTCACGCGCCAATTGTAACTTATTTATTTTTTCGGTTTTCGGCTAGTTTGCTCACCTTTGAGTCTGCCTTGTAGTTTTAAAATTTTATATGGTCCCGCATTTGCTGTTTTGTGAGTTGGGAGCTTCGACCAGTAGGAATTGGGTTCTGAAAATCTATTCTGCTCAGGTGAGTGTAACTACAATATTTATTTTCAGAAATAATTATTTTAAATTCTGAATTTAATTTTTACATTATACCGTCGATTGTGTATAAATTAATCCAAGTCCGAAATTCGGGGGTTTTAGAGATTTCGATGGTTGTGTTGGTTTTTTTGTGAATGAATTATGTATTGAGTTTTCTGAAAGCATGATATACAAGAATGAAATCGAATAGTGGTTGAATTTGGGTGTGATTAGGCTTTGGTGTAATGGCATTGAGCTTGTATGCTTCGTTTTCGAGTTTGCATAGTATGTCATGTTTTACCGTAGATTGTCAAGTTTTGAGCATGTATGATAGTTTGACTCGTATGAATTTATTGTGGTGAATTGGGTCATGTTGGGACCCTAGCGTAGTCGTGAATTTACGCGAATTGTCGAACTGATTATGATTACACGTCTGTTACATTTGATTATGTACAGACTTGTAGTTTGTGCATGTTGATATTAGTGTAAGTGTCTTTACCCTGCTATAATGCCTGTTGTGCCGATGCTTAGGAGCTTGCTCGCATCGTGAGTTGGATGGTGCTTGAGATGACTCGCACCTGACATTGAGGACGCTATTACATGTGGCAAGCTTGCTGAGGTGCGGTGAGCTCCCGCACGCACTTGCCACTAGAGAGTGCAGTAGGACGGGTCCCCGAGAACGTGCTTTGGAGATTACTTGCTTTCCCTCCCAGCGCGCTTGAGTTGGATTTGTGTTAGGTTGGCCATGTTAGGCCAGTCGTTCGGGATTTTAAGTTTGTATCTTGGCATATGACACCCCATTAGGATACAAACCACCCGAAGTGGTACTAGTGCACGTTGTGGGATGTGTCTGGGTGAGACACATTCGTAGGGTATGCGGATACCTACGATATGAGACACTTATACAAAATTTTTGGTTTCGATTTAATTGCTATACCTAGGAGACTATGAAGAATTATGAGATTGTCTTTATTTTCATTGCTTGATATTTACCATGTTTGAATCACATGTACTGATCGGCATATCTCGTAAACTTATAGTTATTGTTGAATCTGAAATGTTGGTGTTGGTGCTTGAACTTAGAAATATTATCCTTAGAGACACGGTGTGATTTAGACTTTGGAACCTGTTACTTAACTATTATTGTGTGGCATGAATTTTACTTGTATATTATTCTGTTATTTGTATTTAGTTCGCTCGCACCAGCTAGCTTTGTGCTTTGCTGACCTAGCAAGGGGTGTGCTTCTATTGGAGTGCAAGCAGTGTTGGTGTTCCTGTTGATCGTGGCGCTTAGGCCCAGTTTTTCGCTGTAGGCGTGCTTCGTGTTGTTTGGTCGTGTCCACCCTGTACGGGCATGTTTTGCTTCCTCTGTATTATCTGGTGTACTATCTTGTTATACTAGATGTTTGTATATTGGTTTTGTCGCTATGACTCTGGCGGGGCGAATCAAATATACTTATTTTGTTCAAAAATTATCGTAGTTTTTATTTCCGTTTGATTCTCGTTTCAAGAATGTGTTATATTATGACGTTGTGGTCAGTTACGATCCACCTGTTTTACGGATTAGTTCACGCATCGGCACGCTGCCATTCCCGTGGCAGGTCGGGGCGTGACTGAGCTTGGTATCAGAGCCATTGTTTACCGGTTCATGACACTTGCTTGATTGAATTGGGTAGAGGAGTTAGGATTTTTGTTGTGTTGTTTGATGTATATTGTATGTGTGTTTTCTTTTACGTAGAGGGAGTGTGGTGATGGCGCGCGGTAAGAGAACCCAGGGTGAGGGATCATGCACTGCTGGAGAGGATGTCTCTCAGGCTTTCATGGAAATGATGACACAGTGGGCACATAATATGAGACAGGGCAATCAGTTAGAGGATCCGTTTACTTGTCGCAACAAGAATTTCGTTAACTTGGGTGGTGAAAGATTTGATGGTACCGACGGTTCTTTAGCGGCGGATCGGTGGATCCGTAAGGTAGAGCTCATATTTGAGATGATGGTGTTGACACCTATACAGCGTACCGAGTTAGCAGCACACTAGTTTGACGGAGAGGCTATGTATTGGTGGGATTCAGTGAGGCAGAGCCGTGATGTGTCAGAGATGCAGTGGGATACATTTTGCGAGGTGTTTGAACAACATTTTATTCCTGATTCTGCCAGAGCTGAGATAGTGGACATGTTTCTACCTTTACAGCAGGGTTCTAGACCTGTTTCAGAATACTTGGCCGAGTTTACATATTTGAGCCGCTATGCCACTTGTTTCATAGATACTCCAAAGAAGAAGAATGGGAAATTTTTGAGTGGTCTGAACCCGTTCCTAAAGAAACAGTTGATGGTGATGATCGATTGTCCTTTTGAGAGATTAGTGGACGTCACTTTGAGTTAAAAACGAGTTGACGCTGAGTGTAGGAAAGAGACTTTGGTTCGACGAGCTAGAAGTTCAGAGCACAGTCAGAGGTTTGGCCAAGGAAGCCAGACAGTTGAGAAGGTACAGCAGCCAGAGCGTGCCGCTGTTCAGCATAGAGAACCTGGTAGAGGGGGACTAGTTAGGATTGGCAAAAACCGCAGAGGTGACAGACGTTCCCGAGGAGATCATCGACAACAGCAACAATAGAGACAACCTATGAGGGGTGGTTAAACAGGAACTAGGAGCAGTTGCTTCACTTGTGGTCAGGAGGGACATGTAGCCCGTGATTGTCCAAGAGGTCAGACAAATCGATGGGAGCATGTAGTTTGTTATACTTGTGGGCAACTGGAGCACTTTTCCAGAGCTTGTCCTCAGAGTAGGGATGTACCAGCACAGCAGAGAGTGCCTCAGGGACAGTTAGCACCTGCACCTGGAGGGGGTAAATGACTCCCTCTCCCAGCACCGCCTGTTCGCCTCGCAGCTATTCCCGGTCAGGGAAATGTGGAGGGTATGTAACTATTTTTGTTGTAGTTGTATGTGTGCTAGATGTAATAAGATGTGTTATGTGCATTATGCGTAGGAAAAATTGCATGCTAGTGTGTTGTTATGTGACTCAAGATATATGTGTTGTGTGTTACGTTATGTGCATTCGTCATTTTCCCAGTTGAGGGCGCTTTTCGATACAGGAGCATCTAGGTCTTTTATTTTTAGACAGTTGGTTGTTAGAGACCGCCTAGAGGTAGTGCCTTTGTCGGAACCCTTCTGTGTTGTGTCTCCCTTGGGCAGTTCGGTTTGGTTGTGGGAATATTGTCCCCAATTCAAGTTTTCCTTGTTGGGGTACAACTTCGTGTTTGACTTTATTGTCTTGGGTTTTGAGGGCTATCATTTGATTCTAGTGATGGATTGGTTGTCCAGTCATCCGGTGATCATTGATTGCTTGCATTGGTCGGTGATTTTAAAGCCACCCGATGCTTCGCCTCGTGTGTTGGCTTGTGAGCCCGATTATGTTTTCGTGATGTCAAGTTTTCTTAGCTCTTTTGAGATTTCTAGTGTCGACACCAGTTCTGTAGAGGTTGTGTGTGAGTTTCCTGCTGTCTTTCAGGAGATTCCTGGTATCCCTCCTCGCCGTGAGGTAGAGTTTCGGATTGACTTGGTTCCTGGTACTGCACCTATATCTAAATCAGCGTACAGGCTGGCACCTAAGCAATTGGAAGAGATGAAAGTACAACTTGATGATTTGCTTTGTAAGGGGTTTATTCGGCCGAGCAATTGGAATAGAGAAGACCTTAGAACCGAACAGCTGGTCTAACATATCAACCAGACGGGGAATTGAAAACCTGTATTTCACTGTAATCCTGTTGATTGACACACATACGCCAAGAGCCATCTTTTTTCAGCACTAGCAGAGCAGGAACTGCACATGGGCTCATACTCTCACGGATGTAGCCCCTCTCCAACAATTCTACCACTTGTCGCTGCAACTCTTCAGATTCCTTGGGACTGAGGCGATAAGCCAGTCGGTTAGGTAAACTGGAACCCAGAACATGGTCGATCCGATGCTGAATATCTCTCATAGGCGGCAACCCAGGAGGAAAATTATCTGGCATCATGTCAGAAAACTCTGCTAGCAGCTGCTGCACCTCTGTTGGACTGTTCACTATTCCCACAAGGCAGTAGAGCATAGACCACGTTTCCACGCTCAATTTCAACTAAAAACCTGGACCTAGAAAGCAGGTTAGTATTATTGGCTACCGGGGTAGGAGTGGTTCCTTTCTGACGAGATGCCAACACAATCTTCTTCCCTTTGATGCTAGGGAATATGTATTTTTTCGCCCATCATAAATAACACTGCGATCATACTGCCAAGGTTTGTCTAACAATACATGACAAACATCCATAGACACAACATCACACCAAGCATTATCAAAATATTTTCTGCAAATCGAAAAAGACACATGGCATCGCCTATCTACTGTTACCTCACTACCTTTATTCATCCACGACAATTTATATGGCTTGGGATGACAATCTGTCTTCAACTGCAATTTCTGGACAACTTCTTCAGACACTACATTCTCACAACTGTCACTGTTAATGATCATCTTGCAGACTTTATCTGCAACTGTGCAGGTCGTGTGGAAAATATTGGTTCTCAACCAATCATCCCCTGAATCGCCCTTGGGAGTCAGTAGGCTCTTACAAACAACCAGAGTCTCATGGCCATCCCCATACAACACATTTCCATCTTAATCATCGTCATACACAGGCTCTCCAAGCTCCTCAGTTTCGTCTACCACGTCTTCCTCAATCAGGAGATTGTTGCCCTTCTGAATAGCAAGCTTCCTACACTCAGTCACTCTATGTTTCTGTTCATCACATCTGAAACATCTAATATTTGAATTAGAATTACCCTGCGGTGGTTGCTGGGTAGGACGAGATTCTTGAGGGCGAACTGGCCGACTGCTTTGATCACTTCTAATCATAGGCCTCCTGTTCTGCTGTTTTTCCACAGCCAGTGCATGCTGGTATGCTTCAGAAACGGTCCACAGCGAGTGAATGCTGAGGATATTCTGTAGGGACTGTCGTAATCCCCCCAAATACCATGCCACCATCTGCTCCTCCGTCTCAGATAAGTCATTCCGGGCTATCAATTGATAGAACTCCTCCGTGTAATCATCAACTGATCTCGTGCATTGCCTCAACGAATGAAGTCGCTGAAACAGGGTTTGAGTGTAGCCGAAAGGAAAGAAATGACCATTCATCTTCTTCTTCATCTTCTCCCAATCAGTGATCTTGGCCTTGCCCTGCCTGTCCTGCGATCGCCTCAACTGCTCCCACCACGCAGATGCACTGCCTTTGAGTTTGATGGCAATATATTTCACTTTGAAACGATCTGGAACTTCCTTATAATAAAAAATACGCTCTACTTCATTCAAGCAATCTACGAATCCTTCGGCCTGTAACGTACCAGAATACTCGGGCAGATTCACTCTGAAACTTAGGTCTCCATGACGATCCTCCCGACCACGGCGCTCCCAGAATCGAGCACGATTGTGATACGAGTTTTTGAAACTGGAATCAGAATCATGATCTTCAATCTCACGATCACCAAAATCCTGCGTTGTCAGACGCTAAGTTAACTCTGCAACTTGACTCTGTAAATTCTCAATCATCACATCCTGAACGTTACGATCACAGTGCGGGGCTTCATCGTTCGGAACTTGCCTGCGACGACCACGACCACCAGCCATGAAAACTGATGAAATCTCACCCCAAGAAGATGTTGAAGATTTGATACCAACTGACGCCGGACATAATAGAGATTATCCTGCAGGCTAATTTCATTAGACAATTTACAAGGAAAAGACACAAGAGATTCGCCCAAAACACAGAGAAACAACTCTGATGTTCAATTAAAATTATTCAAATCAAAAGATATCTCAAATTCGTCATTATAAGAATTTTACCAAAAGTAGCAAAATCCCAATAATCATGCTAAAATGAAATACGTAATAAAAGAAATAATCTGCCAAGAATCTGGCCCAAATTAGGTTTAGAACCACTTCCTAAACGATAAAAGAAATATTACCATAAAAGTAAAAAACTACTAAAATTGTGGATTTGGAAGGGAAAACAGTGGATTTTGACCTCGAAAGGATGTGCACCGAGCGTAGTTGGGTGGCCATGACGTGCGCGCCACCATTCTGATACTCGCAACCAATGTTATGGCTAAAATACCGAAACGCACCCAAATCTGCCCCAATTAGGAAAAAAATCACGATTTCCTGCTATCTTTGCGCTGATCTTCCAACTCAAGGTATCTCAGTGCCAACAATGTGCTATCTGACAACTCAGCATCATCTGAATCGGATCCTCCTGCATCAAGAAGTTAATGAAGCCATTTCAACTTGATTGCCCAAAAATACATGCTTGCATTAACGATTGTTGTCTATTTAGGAATGATCTGAAAGAAACTTGTCCTAAATGCAATTCTTCTCATTGGAAAATGGATGTGTAAACAAAAAAGTTCATCGAGGTGTTCCAGCAAAAGTACTCACATATTTTTCAATAATACCAAGGTTTCGAATGATGTTTGAGCCATCAGAGTTGCAGAGCAATTAAGGTGGCATTATGATCATAACAGTAGTGATGACACTATTCAACACTCAGTAGATTGTTTGGCATGGGATACGATTGATTCAAATATCCGTCTTTCTCAATAGAGCCAAAAAACTTGAGGCTTGCAATTTTTGCTGATGGATTTAATCCATTTGGTGCTCGTAGCTCTACACACACTTGTTGGCTTGTGATGCTGGTTACACACAATCTGTCAAAATGGTTATGCATGAGCAAAGAACATATGATGCTAACGTTATTGAAAAAAACATATAATGCAGAGAGCAAAAAGATAAGAGATACATTGTGGAAAACAAAACTAAGAGTTGGTCTAGCTAACTGATTATTACATTCTACGACATATTCATCAATAATATTACATTTTTCAGAAAGTTTATGATAAGGTAAATGTATACTTCGATAAGTTTTTTTTAAGCGTAATATGTATCTCCCCCTACCAATTGGTGGGTCTTAATAAATAACGAAATAAAGAAATAAAGAAAATCTCAACACCATAAAAAAGGATATGTTTTAAAGCTGTGCAGTGATCTCCAACTAACCTTCTCGAATAAGTAAATATTTCTCTGAAACAAGAAGGGAGAGCATCAACAAGAATTCCCCTAGGAAAAGCTCTTTTCATCCATATTACGCATTATTATTCCTCATCATCACATCTCTTCCATCCTTCTCTCTTCTTCTCCTTCCTCCATCTCATCAACATCCTCTCTCTCACTGAGTCTTTTCTCCATTTTCTTAATTACATCCCAAATACATACTGACCCATCCATGAACATGACAGACATTGAACTCCAGAGCCCAAAACCTGAAAACCAAATAATCAAACACAATGAAACCCAAACCAAAACCACAGAAGATCATGACATTAATGAAACCCAGAGTCTAACAGATGGTGAAACCCCAAACAGGGCTACTCAGTGGGTTTTTCTTCTACTCAGTTGTTTCATAATGGCTGTAGGATCCATATCAGTTCCTATGTTAACGCGCCTTTACTATATTAATGGCGGTAGTCGAAAATGGCTTCTTAGTCTTTCACAAAACATTGGCTTTCCAATCATTTTTGTCCCTCTAACCTTCATGTTCTTCCGGTCTAGATCAGAAGGTGTTCCTACATCTGAGTTCTTCTTGGAACATAAGTTGTTCATCCATAGTGCCCTCATAGGAGCTTTTACAGGTTTGGCCGGCTTTTTAAGTATCATAGGTCTTGCTTACGTTCCAGTGACCACATCTAGTCTTCTATCTGCAACTCAACTTCCTTTCCTTGCTGTCGCGGCATGGTTCATAGTGAAGCAGAAGTTCAATCCCTTTTCCATAAACTCGCTGGTCTTGATGACACTTGGATCGATCATTTTGACTATTCACACACAATCTGATCGGACTGGGAGTGTAACTAGCGCACAGTACATGTTGGGTTTTTTCATGACTTTGCTTTCTTCATTTTCAGTGGGTGTTGCAACTCCATGGATTGAATATGCATATATAAAGGCGACTCGAATCATTACTGTTAATGTTATGTTGCAGTTTCAGCTCAACATTTCCATTTTTGCTGCCATGGTTAGCTTAATTGGAGTTCTTATCAACAAGGATTTTCAGGTAAACTCCACATCATATACACTTAATTTAGATGCTATAACATGAATCATCATCATTGCTGATCACCTTCCTGCATAATCGAATGTGTTATAGTATTATAAATTAGGTAATTAATTAGTCCAAAAGATGAGACAAATCATCATCACGTGGGGAATCTAAGATCCTCACGAAACTCTTACAGTTCTGGCTTTGATGCCCTGCCACTACCAAGAAGAATATATCAATAACTTGGAAACTTGTAGCCAGAACCAATAAAATAAACCGTATCCAACTTTTATGTTGAAATTTTAGAGTCCGAATCTGTGGTCCCATAAGTAATTTTAGTAGCTCAAGATGTCGTCGAGGCATGGCAAAGCAATAAGGTTTGACAAACCATGTAAAGATTTTTAATATTTTGATTAATTTATTATTTTTGTTTTCGTGTTTAATTTGGATTGCTTGCGCTCCATTGTTTTGTTTTGTTTTAATGCTTTGCTTTATATCCCGTGATATTTACAAGCATTTTCTCAACAATCGTTCCTTTAATTAAAAACCAGAGTGAAATAGTTTTTTCCATATACCTTCAAGCTTTTAGAGTAAATTAATAGCAATTTCATCAGAGTCCAGTAGTAGAACATTTGAAACTCACATTCTCCTTCATCCTGATTTCCATTGAAAATGCTCACAACGGTATCATAATCTGTTTGTGAACAAACATAAAGAACCTGCCATTTGAGAGACTAATTAGCAAACTTATAGTCTGGACCGTATAGATGTCCATCAATATTGTTGTCTAGACTGTATAGATGAGACGTTACTTGCTATGATGCACGGACTTGGATACGCGTGTCGTGTAGGATACGGATACGACACGGCGACTCGGCAATTTTAAAAAAAATAGGACTCGGCGACACAGCCAAACTTATTTTTTTAATATATTTAACTCATATGAACATAAAAACATAAATAATACTATTGAATAATCCAAACATATCAATAAAACATTCAAATTCATTCATTCAAAATTACAAAAGCATCATAAAGTCATACTCATAAAGCATAAGCAGCATAATTTCATTAATTTGATAATGTAAAATGTAAATTGATAATTTCATAAACTCACCAGCGAGGCGGCTACATCTCTTCTTCTCCATTAACAGGCGGATCAACTGTCGCATTTTCTTCATTCAAGAGCCCAGCCTCTAGCTCAGGTTCATCAAGTGAAAGACTGACAATCTCAAGCATTCCAGCAGCATCCAAATCCAACGAATCAATAGTATCTCCTGCGATATCCCACATCCTTGTCTCACATTCTTTGTACTATTGTTTTCTTCTTGACAAAAGACGAAGGTTGGAATGCACAAACACTAAATCTTCAGCTCGTTGTGGGGTCAATTTGTTCCTTTTTAAGTGGATGTTGTTATACGTGCTCCAATTCCTCTCCCAACATGAGGAAGAACAAGGCTGCCCAAGTAACTTCAAAGCTAAAGTCTGGAGTAATGGTGCACAGGAGAACCAAGCAAAATTAATCACTAGTATTATTCATATTACTACTTACTACCAACCACCACACAGTATTATAACCAAACAACAAACTTTTCACTTGAACAATCACCTCCTAAAACCCAACACACAAGAGAACCCAAACAGATTCTTTGACAAACAGTAACAAAAAACGGACAGAAAACCTCTGGTCTTGTTTGGGTCTCCATTTTTACCCCAAAAAAGCAGAAGGTGAACAACAATGGAGATGAATCAGAGCATTGAGAGCAGAACGCAGAAGAAGAAGAAAAAAAAAAAAAAAAAAAAGGTACTTGGTGATGCTAAGGACGGCATCCTTCTTGCAAGCTCCCTCTCACTCTAGCTCCGTCTGGCAAACACCCTCGCTCTCCCTCTCTCTGTCGACCGATCTCTCCCCCTCTCTCTGTCGATCGATCTCTCCCTCTCTCTAGCTCTGTCCAGCACTGTGGTTCGATCGATCGATCTCTCCCTCTCTCTGTCTCTGGTTCGATCCCCGTGGTTCGATCTCTCAGACTGTGTCAGGCTCAACCCTCTTTTCTCCCCTCCTTTCTCTGTTATCTCTGTAATTAGGGTTTGAAAAATGTGGCAAGGATCAATCGAAGAGGAGTGGTTATTTGCAATCACGTGTCTTGATCGTGTCCAAGACGTGTCGCTGTCAGTCAACAAATTTTGACCGTTGACGGCGTGTCAAATACGTGTCGGACGCATGTCCGTGTCCGACACATATTTGACACGTAATACGGGGATTTTTCGGAGAGTCGGTGCATTAGAGATTACTTGTTATCTTCAAAATGCGTTGACTTCCAGGAATTAAGGTCATGGCCCAGAAGGAGGCAGTTGTCCCTAGGTTGAACAAAAAATCAAACGAACGGGAACCAGACCAAACCCAACCAACAAGTTTCCGGATATCAAAAACCTTAAACTCTGCAAATGACTAACTTTACCTTACCTTTTTCAGCCATAAAATTTTGGAGAGTCTTTACTCTTTAAGATAAGTGAATAACAAGTGTTTAAATAGAGATATAGTACTCGGTCTCAATCCACGCGGTTTGTTTTTCTTATCCAAAGCAAATGAGGAAGGGATTTCCGAGAGAACTGGCTAAATGAGATAAATGTGGTGCATTAAGATGCATACAAAAATGCATTGAAAATGAAAGTTAAATTGTGATCCTGCACCAAGTGGACTGTGAACGATATAGAAGTGAAAATTATTTTGTTCCTGAGTATGTGAATCCATTGATGTACAGACACTGTAATTTTGTGAGCACATACGGATTTTTTTCCCTGAATTTTTTTTGTGATGTGTTTTTCAGATTCCAAAAATAATTTTGTTATATTGATGAAAAAACTAGTTAGCGGAAGTATAAGTGTAAGCCACACTTAACAACTCTCCTCCTATGCAGGGGAATTCTACGAACACACCCTCCCTTTCTCAACTGACTTAATTCACATTGCAATATATTGATTATGTTCAGTATGCTTTCTTTTGACAGGCAATGCAAAAAGAATCCGAGGAATTTCATCTGGGAAGCCGCATGTACTATACAATATTGATAGTGGCCTCTATAATAATGCAACTTTCTTCCTTCGGAATGCTAGGCATTATATTGTACGCGAATGCTCTCTTTAGTGGCATATTTGGTGCAATTCTCCTCCCTCTCACCGAGATAGCAGCAGTCATTGCATATCACGAGTCCTTTAATGCTGAGAAGGGCATGGCTTTGGCACTCAACCTATGGGGATTTGTTTCTTACTTCTACGGAGAGTATAAGAAAAACCAAAATGTTCAGAGCTTGCAGCCCAGTGCTGTCGAGAAAGCTGATGAACTGTGCACCATTTGAAACTTTCCATGAAAGATGATCGATTTTATACCGTCACTTCTATATCATTTGTATGTGTATCTTTTTAGGGTGTGTTGCAGGATTTTGGTTTTACTTGGGGTATTTGCTTTTGGCTAGTTATCATGTTATGTTTATTATAAAAAAAAAAAAAATGAGACAAAATGTGCCTTGAGGCTCACAAAATACATTAATTGGCTAATAGGGATGGGAAGTATAAATTGTATAGATTAATGGATGGTATCCTATATATATTTAACCAAAATATATAGCAATGTCATATATATATATATATATATATACATAGTTTGATTTTCTGATCAGATATATATTCAAATTTTGGGGCGCTGACCTTTCATAGGCAGAAGCCAGAAGGATTCCTCTTTGGTTCTACTGTTGTATTTAATTTTTTTATTGTAATTTTTCTAAATTTTGGTGGGGTGATATCAGATGTTTTTGAATTTTTTTACCTATCCAAATTTGTGTTAATTAAGTATTGTGACGAAATATGATTGTTGAACTTATAAATCAATTTATAGGCTACAAATACAAATATTGGATCAACTAAATGTTTTGTCTGGGTGATTCAAATAACCAGAAATTAATCACTGAGTTATTCAAGTCTATAAAACAATATATGGGAAAACAATTTGCCAAATGTCTAATTAAGCAGTAACGGATGGTGCCACTAGGTCATGGGTTCGAACCCAACCGGTGACATCTGGGGTGGAAGGGGTTAAGTGAATTAAAAAAAAAAAAAAAAACAATTCCTACCTATTTCAACCATTATCTCTATGCTATATATCTTCAAATATGGAGGAAGAAGTATTGCTCAATTGCAAACAAACCAAGAGGTGAGGGGTTTTGGATTGATGTACAAGGTTTTACAGGATGGTTCACCAATTGTAGCTCAGTTGGTTGAACATCCATTTTCCGTGTGAGAGGTCACGGGTTCGAGACTCACCAAGCAAGTCGAGGATATTAAGTGGCAACACACTACACCAAAACAATGTTTTTGTAACTGCTTTGAAGTGTAGCTGAAAATATTAGAATCACCTATCAAATGATACTATTCTTGGTGATCCTAAATTTAGAATCATGTTGAAAGTGATACTATTTAAAATTAGTATCATTTGGCTAATGATACTATTTTTTATTAAATGATTCAACTTTACAAATTTGCATCTCAACAAAGATGATACTAATTGTAAAAGAGAATCACATACTTAAAATTAGTATCATTTGGCTAATGATACTAATTTATTTTACTAAATGATTCAACTTTACAAATTTGCATCTCAACAAAGATGATACTAATTGTAAAAGAGAATCACATACTTAAAATTAGTATCATTTGGCTAATGATACTAATTTTTACTAAATGATTCAACTTTTTTTTTTTTTTGTATAAATATATTGTCATTATTACATAGGTTTTAGGGGGTTGTCTACAAAAAGATACATACCCTCGTATTTCTAACATAGCTTTTAGACTGATGTATTTGCATCCACCAACCTAAATCTTGATAGAATTCAATGGAGGAAATGAAATGATGTATTTAAAAATGCATTCTGGCAAATTCCCACTGAGTGAATTTACTGACACATCAAGATTCTGTAGCTTTGGCAAGTTGCAAATGCCTTCTGGTAATCGGCCATATAGTCCACATTGACTAATGTCTATTTTTGCCAAAGAAGACAAATTTGCCAAAAAATGAGGCACCTCAGAAGACAGATTGTTACTTCTATCAACTTACTGACAACTGAAATGCTATATACTGGCAATAACAAGAATTTGATAGAAGACAGATTGTTACTTCTATCAACTTACTGAAAATATTAGAATCAACTTAGTCATTACAATAACAAGACCAACATCAACAAAATTTATAGGTTCTTTCAACGTAACTGCTCATATGAAAACAGTAAGATAGTCATTGCAATAACAAAATCAAAAGTACAATCAAGTCTGGTCACCAACATCCAGACAATCCAAAGTTGTTCATGCAGTGTTAGTGAAATGCTCTGACAGACTCATATTGATCATTCTCCATTGCATACTCTGAACTCCTAGGTCCTTGTGCATTATTCCCTGCAAATAAAGTAAAATAAAGCTCAATCAAAATGCTAAATATGAAATAGAGTGCACAAATGCAGACTAGACTAAGATCATCCTTCTTGAAATCATAAAGTTTTGACAAGAATATCATAAAATAAAGTGAGGTTTTAACCTTCAACTAAATAGTAAATTACTGATCCCAACATCTCCAACTAGAGACCCGAACCATAAAAAGTGTAACACATTCAGGAGAGCAATTCCATAATTCAATATTATTGCCAATATAACTGTTTTTCCCATATCAGTAATATTTGATAGAATAAAAAGACATGTATAGAATGGAACGTGACAATGGCATAGGCAAAATTTGAGTGAGAAACGCACTTGAAGAGCCAGTCATGAATGCAACTAATGTGTATGGTACGTACATGAGTATGCTTGTAATGCTAGCATCGAAAGCATGCAGTAAGAAAGCATATTTTCTGCACAAACAAATTCTTAGAAAACATCGATAGAAAGCGCAGACATTAGACTATATGCATCAGTTAGCTAAATGAGTTCATTCAATAACTTCCAATAACTTAATGCTAACATGTACAGACTACACAGGAAACATCACCAGAAAGTGCATGCTTTTGACTGTCTCATTTTAGACAAATCTAGCTAAAGAACTGCTGAGCACCATAGATAACATCGATGTACGTTAATTAAAGCACTGCAGTCACACCTTTTCAATACGAAAAATATTATTCTATCAGCCGAACAATCTCATTCTGTTTATATGCTTGGGAGCTAGAACTTGTTCTATTTGAACATCCATTCAGCTCCTTTAACTGATATCCTGACAAGTTATGATGTTGCATGCATAAACTACAATACATAAAAAGGTTTAGAATATGCCATACCTAGAAGTTGTTCTATTCGAAAATCCATTCAGCTCCTTTAAATGGAAACATATATCAAGAGAATTAAACACGTTCCTGCAAAAAAATTAAGACGAAGGCATCAAAACAATGCACTTATACACTGATATAACAGAGTACAGAATTCCATACAGATCACAGAGTATTTTCTCATAATTGCATTGTCTTGAAGCAAAATATAACAGAGTACAGAATTCCATGCATTGTCTGGAAGCAAAATATAACAGAGTATTAAAATATAATTTGATTAATCAGGACTGGCACTACTATCTTTTTTTATGGGTACTAAAAACGTGTTACTAAAGTGGTTACTTCTATATTGTTTAGAGATTCATGTACTGCAGTATAAAAAGACAGGTAAATTTGATTAATCAGGAGTGTTACTCTGACTACTGTCACTACTATCTTTTTTAAGGGTACTAAAAACGTTTTACTAAAGTGGTTACTTAAATATTGTTTTAGAGATTCATGTACTGCTGTATAAAAAGACAGGGTGAATGGCTGGTAACCAAGTACATTGATAGAAACTGACCTTTTCTTGATTTGTATTGCAGGTTGGAGAAGATGTTGGCTCTAGATTCTTTGACACAAGTGGAACAAGTTGCTGCAACTGATCTGACAGAATCAAGAATGAATGAATGCACTTCACAATCTTAGCAGGAATCTCTACTGTGTTGTATGAAGAAAAGATAAAGAATAGATCCACACATGAAGTGAATTTTGTATAGAATGAATTGTATCAATTACAAGGAATACAGAAATTGAGAGAAATAGGAAACAAATTGTATTAGCAGACTTCGAGAGTGCTATTCTCCTTTAGAGCTATTCGAGAGGCTCTACTCTCCTATGAGCTAAAGCTCAATTGTACATTTTACAATTCTCAATGATTAATGTCCTATTCTCTATTCCACCTCTATTTATAGTATTTGATTCAGCATCTCAGCATCTTTTATTGCAGTCTAGACTTACCCCCAGGCCCTTTTGAACACTGCAAAAGAGTGCTTGGCATCTATGTAGCACACAATACAAGGAGATCTCTTTTACCATGTCATTTAGAGAGAAATAAATTGTCTAATGTAACAAACTATTCACTAATCACGACATTGTGACGTAGTAATCCAGATGAACTTATTATGTTCTTTCTTGGACATGCTGCTACTACTCATCTGCCGTTTCCCTGTCCTTTGGTATTTGTTCTCTCGTCTTGGACAGACTGTTCACAAACACCTCTTTTCCTGTTCTTTTCACCAACAACATCGTTAATTATTCTTCAACTGATACAAATGTATAGAAAAAAAACATAAAGTTATTTGGTTTTGAAGTTTAATAATGTGAGATGTGGATTGATTTGAGCGTTGAAGGTAGGCTCACAGATATAAGAACGAGACATGCCTCTCATTTGCAAGATTAAGCCGAATGCTTAGAAGCCCGTAGATGGGTGGGTGATTAGGTTAAGAAAATATCGGTATGTAGGCTAGCGAAATTTTGTGAATAGACCAGCCTGGACTTTGTGATTATTGAACGGATACATTTGTGAAAACATACTGAGTGCAGTGGTTTTACACCATTCAGAACCATCAACCATCACATGGAAGTCAATTATAAAAACATAAAAATAAAGATTACCAGTAATAAACTAACAAACAATCAAGTTCTTATATATATTAATTCTATCTATCTCTTTCACACTCATACACACTATATTCTACCTTTCCCATTTGAAACCAACTAAGCCCATCAAACAAACAATAAGTACTCACTCACTTGCTCTGTCTTGTTGTTTCAACATATTCAAGGATTCTATTTCTGTGAAAAAACCACCAAGTGAACCTCCATCTCTTCTCCCACCACAGGTTCATCTCTCTCTCTCTCTTTCAATCTCCATCTCTCACTATCTCTCTCTCTCCAAATAATTCAACACATAACATGACACATTTTTGTTGCTTAGTTCTTGGACTAGGAATATTCCACATCTATTGTACTATTCTATTTCCTTTTCTCCATTTCTTACCGTCAAACTTCTTGTGCAACAATAAACAGTTAGGAGAACTAGGCCTCACTACAGAAAGAAAAAAAAAAAAAAAAAAAAAAAAAAAAGAACTTATCTCTATAGTTAGGAGAACTAGGCCTCACTACACTACCCTGATAACCTTTAGCAACAATAAACAGTTGCACTGCACTATCACTACCGAACATTGATTTTTCTGGATAAACTGATTCTTCATATATACAATTCTAAAAGTACTCCATATAAACAAGATTACTCCACGTCCCAAACCTATATATAATCTGCAAATCTGTCTGCTTCATTTCTGCTTCTGCAGCAGCAGCAGTAATGAAGGTTCCACGTATATAGCGTGTGCACGAGTGCATCTAAGTTGTCCTGTCATGTAGCATAACATAGCTGGTCCTCCCTCTCACTCACTGCACGTGCATTCTCTCTTCTCTTCTCTTCTCTTCTACCCTTCACAACCTATTTCATTTAATTCGTTTATTATTTCTACTTGTCTAATACAAGAACATGAGATTAGATTGGTCTACTCTAATTCATACTAACATCTTTGTTTTGTTCAAGGTAACTATGTACTATAAGACACATTAGAAGACAATATATATATATATTCACTCACTCACTCACTCAGTGTTGTTTACTCATATTATTATACAATAAAATTCATCTACCCCTTTTGTGGCAGAGGTTAAATAAGAGGGCTTTTGTTTCCATCCGCATCTTTTACAGAGCCATGGAGATGATTATCACAGAATAGTACATTTGGAGTTGGGCCTCATCAGATCATCCACTACATGAGTGCAGTAGTGGGTAATCAATGTGTTTTGTCATTAAATTTCATCTAATCATTACCCCATTCCTAGATATTTGTAAACTTTACCAATCAATATTATTTCAAGCATTTCCTTATCAAATTTATTTTTGTGATTTACCAGATTTAAGTATACTTAAATCTAAAAACAAACATCTAATCTAAACAAAATTAAAAGAGTAGACTAAGATCAATCAAAACCAAACACACACAAGTATTCTAGGATTGTTTTCTGAATTTCATTTTCTTTGTAAACCTCATCTATTCTCAAAGACTTCATCAAACTATACAACAATGAGATCAAAAGAGTAGTAGGAGGAAGTAGAAACACTTCATTTCACTTCAAATGTAAGAAAACACAGAACATTAGCATCCAATATCATCAAAATGGGGGAAAACAGAGCATTTGAAATGAACTTTCAAATTAACCATGGATATTAAAGTTCATTTCAAATTCAGAGCGTAAATATAGTATAAATTTGGGATGGTATTTATAGAAGTTCAGAACCAACAGAAATGCATATAAGAGAACTCACCTTCAACTTCTAGCAAGAGCTAGGGTTTCCACAAATAAGAGAGAACGATTGGAGAAGATAAAGTGCCATCGATTTATGAGCTCGCTTGTTTCTGAGATCGATTAGAGAGATGGAGAAGATTAGAGAGCCATCGATTGTACAAATGTGAGGAAGAATAGAGATTAGAAATCACCTTGTTAACCCTAAATTGTTTCTGAGATCGATTAGAGAGCCATCGATTGCTCAAATGTGAAGTTGATTGCAGACGAGTGACTCAATCTGCAACAAATGCGAAGTTGATTGGAAAAATAATGAAACGAGACGAAGCCAACTTCATGAAACCAGAGAGAGATGGCTTACAATTCTAGATCGAGTAAATGAACTTGGAAGAGATACAGAAATGGCGAAAGACGGAACAAGAGAGAGATGGCTTACAATTCTTTCTGCGAAGCTGATCATCGAGCACAATTTAGTTGAAATCTTGAAAGAGTGATTCGAAACCCTAAAATCGCCTTCGTTGAAGAAATTTGGATTCGGTTCTGAGAGATTTTGAACTTCAACTGATAATGGAGTTATTTGGTTCTGAGACGCGCAAGTGAAAACTGATAATGGAGTGATAGGTAGCTTTTTCAAATCGATTCCACTCGAGTATCAGTAACACTTTGTTTTTCTCCCAATCAGTAACACTTTACACTTTGTTTTACACGTGAATGTCACATGGCAATTTAATAATGTCACAATTTTGAATAGTAACAGAAAATACATGATACAATATAATACAATGAGTATCACTAAAAATATGATACTAATTATCGTTACAGATTGCCAATAATGGTGTAGTGACAATATTGTAACATTTGAGTTTGATTTGTCGAGGATATTAAGTGACAACAATATTGTAACATTTGGGTTTGATTTGGTTTGCCTATAGGATCAATCATGTAGAAATAAGGTAAGACCAATGATAAGAAATAATTGACGGTAAGTCTATTTTACATCTGAATCATGGTCAATAGATAATATAATAAGTGAACAAAATAATTTATCTTAGCAAATGCAATGTCATTTTTGCAAACAAAGTTCTAAGCAGTTTCCGCAAAATTACTCTTTATAAAATAACACAGAAATACTAGTAAATGGGAAAGCTCGTGAGGTAGTAGGTAATTGTGATGGTTAATTTTGCGAAAATTCTTGCTCATTCGGGTTTTTGTCGTGGAACCCATAAGAGGATGACACTTTACATAATCAAATATCAATCACAAAATGCCTCGTGACCACGTGAATATCAAAGACAAAGTTGCCAATTAATAAGTTAGATACTGAAAGAGAGAGAAGTTCCAGAACCAACCAACTTCGATGGCTTGTGAAAATACAAATGCATAAAAATTACTCTCAAACAACTATACCGATTCAAGTGTCAATTATTTATAGGTTAGTCAAGATAAGATCAACTTTAATCAAATTTGTCTTGTATTCATTATAAAGGTAGTATTCATTATAAAGGTAGTGCGAGTGGTCAATTTCTTAGGTAGATCACCATGGAAAGAGCACTTCTACCTGTCGAGGGAGTGGGTGAGGAAAACAGCGACGGAGGGAGAGAGGGAGGGATCCGTCCATTCTCTTGGGATGTGTGCCATCATTTTTCATGCACACATCCCAAGGGAGATGGACGGCTCCTTCCCTCGCTCACTTCCTCGACATTTAGAATTTTCGCCATGGAAAATTTGTTCAGCCATAATAATAATTGCCCCATACGTGTCCATCCTGATTAGGATGTTTTGCTGATTGGTGTTTTAGAAGTCTAAATCAGAGACAAGGTTAGAAGTGAAAAGTTGTGACTCATCACTGATAAAACCTAGTTTACTGCTTACTTATTTAGAGCATTTTTTAAATAATTTAAAAAAAATGAAGTAAAAACCCTTTGTAGTGTGACCAGACGATAATCATGCAGTGGCGACCACTTCATACATGTTGATGAAGTTATCTAATAGGAAATTGATTGACTCCAAATAATATTATTTTTCATTTGATGATGCATTAATTAATCCTTTAATTCCATGCACGTGGCAAAGACAATAAATCATGAGGAACATGCACTTCAATCTCAACACAGATAACAGACTTGGTCCCAAGGTTAAAAAAGGCAAGCCCTGTCATTAAAGCCCAAAAAGGTCATAAGTAATAGACCATAATCAAAGGCCGAAGTCCAAGCCCAACGGATCTATGCCTTTAGAGAAGACAGACGTTACGAAGGAGACAAATCGTGCATCCCATAGTTGCCCCTCCCTTCTGGAGGTATAGATTTTTTTTTTTTTAAAAAGGAGGCAAGTCATGGCGGGAATCACTCCCCGAAGGACCTATCTCAATGAAGGAGGAGACCGTTGTGAAGAACGCCTCCTCTCATCACGCCCTACATGCTTAAATCATGCAAGTAGTTAAATACGTACATTATATAAGGTAAAGGAAAAATTCTACAAAAGATATGCAAATACAAATGAACTATACTCTATCAAAATTCATTTTCTCCTATAGTTGACTGACTTAAGCATCGTAGTGTCTTCAACCACCAAACAGGTGGTCTTGGGCAATTTAACATTGTTTTGCGGGTCAGATCTCTAGGATAAAAAATTTGGAAGCATCAGTTTGGCATTGTTCGTGGAGAACGACAGTTTCCTTTCTAGAAAGAAAATCTTTTGTTGGTAGTTTCCTTAGTGTAAATTAGTTATAAAAAAAACTTACTGTGAATGGAACCTTCTACAAATTCTCAGCTTAGCAACATTCAAGACAACTCTTCCACCAGTGAAACTAAACTACCAATTAGGCATACCCCAAATCCAGCGCTGTGGGAACGAATTATAAGAGGTATTACAATATCATCACACAATATGGTTGTCCAACAAGCCCATACAATATCATCACACAATATGGTGGTCCAATAACGGATCCTCGGGTGGACCAACTTTTGGCCTGGATGAATTATCTAGCTAAGGTGGTCGAAAAACTCGCTTGGGAACGTGTTCCACTTGTCAAAAACGTCTGAGCACCACTTCAACAAAATTTTACAAACCACATTCGAGAGAACGACAAAGCCACTGCAAAGCTTCGGAGAACAAACTTCTAGGGAAGCAAACCTTAGGGAGATGGATCCCACACTGATGGAATTCTGCCACATGTTCCATTCAGGATTGAGGTCACAGATCCCAATGTGCTTTACGAGTTGGCTAGACCTCCATTCTCCAACGCAATCATGAAGACACTTCTGCCGAAAAAGTTCACTCCGCCAAAGTTTGAAACTTATGATGGCACTATTGATCCGTCGGACCATTTACAGCATTTCCACCACATGATGGCACTTAAAGAAAACACGAAGTCCATTATGTGCAAAACCTTTCCGACTAACCTCACATTTACAACATTGATTTGATTCAATAGCCTTCCACCTAGATCGATAGATTATTTCCAAGCATACAACATTCATCACAAGATTCACTGGCAGTCAACGAATCAACAAGGGCACTCATTACTTGTTTAACATCATACAAAAATCTAATGAGACTCTTAGGGAGCACGTTATTCATTTAACTGACTAGTTAACTGTGATCGATGGATGCAACGACGACACAGCTGTAGCCACTTTCACCTTTGGACTAAAAGGAGGACCATTTTACAACTCTCTGGACCGAAGATTAAAATCTATTATAAAACCGAATCGACCGGTTCAGATCGGGTCGATTCTCAATTCAGTCCGGTTTTTCAATCTAAATTGCCCAGCCCTATCCCAAACAAGAAAACTCATAATAAAGTCCAATTACCTGGCCGCATCCACACCACTTTCCATAGATTATGAGTTAGCTATCATCATGCACGTCAATATCATCACAGTTAAGTTTCTCCCAATCCTCACATTGGTTTGGGCGAAGTTTTGCCCAATCCTCGCATTATTTAATGTGAATAGGTGAAAATACATTTTCTTTCGGATAGATTTGCATGATTTTAATAAAATGGCTATAACTTTTTCATTTCAAAACATTTTCAAGTGATTCAAATTGTGTTTATTGGATAATTCAGAGTACTACAATTCTCTTGCTTTGATTAGCTTGAGAATCGATATCGATCGAGCATATAAGTTAGCAGAAAGTCAGGGACACTATCCCATTTTTATTGCAAGACTGATTTGCATGACTTTAGTAAAATGGCCATAATTTTCTCATTTCAAAACATTTTCCAGTGATTCAAATTGTGTTTATTAGATAACTCAGAGTACTACAATTTTTGGGTGTTGGTGAGCTTGATAATCGGTCTCGATCGAGCATATAAGTTCAACCAAAGTAACAGATAGTACCCTGTTTTCAGAGACAAAAGGGTGAGAGAGGTGGCGGGGTGGTGGTGGTGCTTGATGAAGAAAAGAGAGAAAGATCACTACTACATTAAATTGACATTTTTGTAACAACCCCCAAAATAGTAACACATTTAAGCTATTTTAAGCAATTTTACACATTTTCACAAACAAAATGATATAATAATTTTATTACCATGAATAGTATGGTCCCACAAGTGATACTATTCATGGTGATCCAATTTATTGTATTGTTTTTTTTGTGTAACTATTTTTCATTTTTTTAAGTAAATTTAGTTTTGACTTGAAATTGTTTGGTGAATTGTAACATCTCAAAAGTGTTGATGTTTTGAGAGTTGTTATAAATATGTTAATTTGGTGTAGTGGATAGCGGTGGCGGGAGGGAGAGAAGTAGGGGTGGGCACGGGACGGGATGGGACGAGATATACCCATCCCTATCCCATCCCGTTCATACGGGATCGGGACGGGACGGGATGGGAAAAACCTCATCCTGACCTCGTCCCATCCCAAACGGGTTCGGGACGGGACGGGATCAGCGTGCTAATCTGGACATATCAAATGTTCATAGCATTTCTTAGCGAGGAGGCTGCAGGAGTGGACTCAGATTGTTCTTGTTCTTGTTGTTGTTGCTGCTGCTGTTTATGTGCATCCGCGCTATGAGGCATTTGAGAGCAAACAAAATAAATTAATTCATGAAATGATCCATTCTACATAATAAGAAACGGACAAGAATGCCTACAGCTGAGCAAACTTGGCCATCTCCTTCTCTTGCCGTACTTGCTCTCTTTTTTGTCGATCATCCCTACTGCTGCTTAGGTCATGGTCATATGAGCTTTCTATGGTTATGGTCATATGAGCTTAGGTGACCTTCAAATTCCATGGCCAATTTGTACTGCTTGTTGCAGAGATCACAATAGAACACCTTGCGTATTTCTTTCACCTCAGATTGATTTTTCTGCTCAAGCTCTGCTATCACCTAGATTTTAATGTGCACGAAGCAAGCAGTAGAAGCCACCAGGTAATAAAAACTGCAGGAAATTCTCAGGACCCTCCAAACTTGTTGGTCCCTTAAAATGACCAATTAAAAAAAGTGGCATGAAACATGATACAATATCATGAATTCTGAAGCAAAGACAACTAACTTCTACACAAAATTTGGAAGATAAACTGTGGCTGCAAGCCTCCACTTGAATATGGTTTATTAAGAATAAATGCATCAATGATTAGAGGTATAAATAGGGTGCCTTTGAAAGGAAAAAAAAATTTGAGAATGAAAAGATGATCAGTGGTCAGGATTATTATGTATTTAGTCCATATCGTAAGTTTATAAAATAAATAAATAAGTAAATAAAAATATTAATAATTAATATTAAAAAATTAGTTCGGGACGGGACGGGATTGGAAATCTTCATCCCATCCCATCCCATTCTAGATCGGGACGGGATCGGGATGAAATTATTCAATCCCATTAAGACCCGGAAAAATCGGGACGGGACGGGACGGGACGGGACGGGATCGGGATTGCGGGATGGGATGCCCACCCCTAGAGAGAAGTAGTGGTGGTGATGATGGCAGGGGCGATGGCGGTGTCTAATGGAAAAGAGAGGGAGGGAAGAAAAGAATATGGAAAGAAGGGAGGATAATTTTTTTTTTTTTTTTTTAATTTTTATTAGTGGTGTCACTACACCAAATTGACATTTTTGTAACAACCCCCAAAACAATATCACTTTTGAAGTGTAACAATCCACCTAACAATTTTACACATTTTCACAAACAAAATGATACAATAATTGTATCACCATGAAGAGTATGATTATAAAAGTGATACTATTCATGGTGATCCAACTTATTCTATCATTTTTTTTGTGTTACTGTTTTTCATTTTTTTGACTAAATTTAGTTTTGACTTGAAATTGTTTGGTGGATTGTAACATCTTAAAAGTGATACTGTTTTGAAAGTTGTTAGAAAAGTGCCAATTTGGTGTAATGTGTGGAAGAAAAGCGGTGGTGTGAGAAATAAATTAAATGGTGTTAGAGAGAAAAAAATTGATTTAATGGTGTAAGACAATACTTTAGGTGGTGTGAGACAATACTTTAAGTGGTGTGAAGTATTCGTTACCCGAGGCTCATGTCAATTTACATGTCAAAAATTCAAATGTTAATTAACATCCAAAATCCATTCATGAGTCGAACGCTCAAACTTAGAATCTTAGCATGCAAACAAGAAAACTCTGAAAATTATTGGAAGATAGAAATGGTTATGAATTTAAGATATTTTACCAATTTCCTGGACCTATCCATATGGCATTATTACAAAATTTGCATCAAATATTTCACCAACTTTTACTAATTCTTTCTCATGTCCCATTATTCGCCAATGCACAATAAAGAATACAAAATTATACCTAGATTCCAAAAAGAGCGAGGAAACGGGCGAGGAAACGAGCGAGGAGAGGGACGTGGCGGGGTGGGAGCCGTCCACCCCGTTCGGTATGCGTGCTGCAATTTTTTGTGCGCGCATCCCGAGCGGGGTGGACGGCTCCCACCCCGCCACATCCCTCTCCCCGCTCGTTTCCTCGCTGGTTTCCTCGACATTTAGAATTCCCCATTTATACATTATTTTCACCTTGTTCTCCATCCTCCACAAACCCCGCCAACTCAAAACCACCCCAAACAACAATCCTCATCATGTCAAGCTCCATGAACATAGAAATGGTAGAGGAAGGAGCCCAAACTACACCAAAACCAGTTAAGAAGACAATCAATTGGCCGCTAACCCTACTAAGTTGCTTGTTATTGAGTATAGGAATCATCGGAGGCCCTCTCATGATGCGTCTCTACTACCTTCATGGAGGAAAACGTCGATGGCTCTCCACATGCACACAAACAGCTGGTTTTCCAATTATCTTCCCACCTCTGATTTACCTCTTCTTTCGTTCCAAAGCTCAAGGCCTCCCCCCTTCAAAGTTCTTCATGGATCCTCTCCTCTTTGTTCTAAGTGGGATCATCGGTGTTCTTCTTGGTCTAGACAACTTCATGTACTCCTTGGGGATATCTTACCTACCTGTATCAACTTCGTCCCTTCTCTTCAACACTCAACTTGCTTTCATCTCCATCTTTGCATGGATTATTGTGAAGCAAAAATTCACTTCTTATATCATAAACTCAATTGTATTGATGATCCTTGGATCAATCTTATTGGGTCTTCGAACCAACGGTGATAGGCCAGCTGGTGTATCAAACGATCAGTACTTTGTAGGGTTCTTCTTGACATTAGGGAGTGCAGCTTTGGTTGGTTTGCTATGGCCTTGTATTGAGCTTTCTTACACCAAGTCCAAAAAACCAGTCAATTACACCATGATTTTGCAGTTTCAGCTCAACCTTGCTATATTTGCCACCATTTTTAGCATCATTGGCATGCTCATCAACAAGGATTTTGAGGTACATAATATACTCTATCTTTATTTTTATTATTTTTAAATTTCAATTCTTCCATAAGGTAAAGTGATGCTATCAATGATTACCCCTAATCTAAGTTGGAATGAGTACAACATGATGATACAAATTATGTATCACTATGCATGTTTTAGAATACTGGGATTCATACGTAGTGATATAAAAATTCTTTATATTTATACTTTATTGTTATTCTCGAAATTAGAAGCTGAAGTCAGGGTCGTTAGTCCAACTATTCTACTCTATGCGAAGGGACAATTGGTATCTTTTCAATTAATAGGCCAGAGGTTCATTAGAAAATGATCCACAATTGTTTAAAAATAATATAATAGGCCAGAGTGACAATTGGGCTTTGAAAATTGGTATCGCTATTGTCTTTATCATCGAAAACTTGTTTAAACTGACTTTCACACTTCTAGGCTGCCCTACAACGCCTTCCGTCTATATTTTATTTACAGTCGGTAAATTGGACAATGACTACAATGCTTACAACATGTAAAAGTCGAATTTTACCAATTCACATGGCAACTAATTGTCTGCACGTGCGTTGAACATCCTTAACACCTGTTTGTTAATTAAATAAATAAATAATTAAAACTCTCTAGATACTTTGAAAAAAAAAAAAAAAAACCTAAAATAGTTTTTAATGTGCACATTCTGTATCCTTATGTTCTTGGCAGGTTATTGGCAGAGAAGCCAGGAACTTTGATCTTGGACATGGCGCGTATTATGCAATACTTTTCGTTACTGCTGTGGTATGGCAATGTTCCTTCATAGGAGCACTGGGAATAATTTTCCTCACCAGTTCTCTGTTCAATGGCATTTTGGCTGCTGTTCTTCTCCCGCTCACGCAGGTTGCTGCAGTGTTTGCATACAAGGAACATTTTAATGGCGAAAAGGGCATATCTTTGGCACTCTGTCTCTGGGGTTTCATTTCTTACTTCTATGGAGAGTACAAGAACAAGAAAGTGCGAGATACAGCCATAGAAGTAGTTGATGATCCCTCACATACTTGATGTGTGTGCTTATTTGTAAACAATCTCAATGAGATATACTACTGTTCCATAGGTTTCTGCATAGTTCAATAAATCACGAAGGATGATAAAAGTATGCCTTCATTTTTTAGAGATTTGCCAAATATATTGATTCCTGGTTGATAGGCTGCCCGATTTTCAATCAAAAGAGACGTGGAATACTTTTTTTGTTGGATTATAAACTTGATTTGGGCTAAGTTATGTTGTAATTGGGTTTTAGTTATTTCAATTGTAATTGGGCTTAAGAGCAGAGAATAAAGGAACAAAGCCTAAATTCTAGAAGGAGTTAGATTAGAGCCCAATTTCTAGAAAGTTATTTCTAGAAGAGTCATTAGATAAAATTTAGATATTTTTAGGATTAGAAAAGAGTGGAAAAATCTAGAATGCTAGATATTTTAGTGGAGAACTCTAGAAGATCAATTGTAGCTATTAGATTAGAAATTTGTTGGCATAATCCTAGCCATTGTTTAAAAAGGAAGAAAGCTACTACCTTCTCCTTTTCTCATCATTTTCTCGCAAATTTTCTAAAGCCTTTAGAAGCCTCCTCTTCCAACAAAGTGGTATTAGAGCAAGGTATCTTTTCCTATAGTCATGGCAAGCAATGGTATGACTTTCTTTCAAGTCCCTATGCTCAACAAGAGTAACTACGATAATTGGAGTATCAAGATGAGGGTTCTCCTTGGCGAGCATGATGTCTGGGAGATTGTGGAGAAAGGTTATAATGAGCCACAAGATGAGGCATCACTGTCCCAAACACAAAGAGATAACTTAAAAGATTTAAAAAAGGGAGACAAGAAAGCTCTCTTATTCATCTATCAAGCCATAGATGATGATGACCTTGAGAAAATTTCAAGTGCAACATTTTCAAATGAGGCATGGGAGAAGCTTCAAACTTCTTGAAAAGGAGCGGAGCAAATGAAGAAGGTGCGTCTCGAAACACTAAGAGGTGAGTTTTAAGCTTTACACATGAAAGAGTCAATGTCTATTTTCGACTATTTCTCGAGAGTCTTGACCGTTTCTAACCAAATGAAGAAAAACAGTGAAAAGCTAGAAGATGTGAGAATAATGGAGAAGATACTATGCTCGCTAGATTCTAAATTCGATCACATTGTGGTGACGATGGAAGAAACAAAAGACTTGGAAGAGATGACTATTGACCAACTAATGGGGTCGTTGCAAGCGTATGAAGAATAGCATAAGAAGAAACAAGAGATTGTGGAACATCTCAAGATGCAAGTCCACTCAAAGGAGAAGGAATAAATCTACAACGATGAACGTGGTCAGTGTGGAAAAGGTCGTGGCCAAGGATGAGGTCGACGACGTGGATGAGGAGATTACGACAATAATGATGATAGGAGAGAAGACTCTACAATAGGTCGTGGGAAAAACTCAAGGTATGACAAACCTCAAGTCAAGTGCTACAATTGTCAAAAGTTTGGTCACTATGCTTCGGAATATAGAGCCCCCACATGTAAAGTTGAAGAGAAGGCTAACTACGCCGAAGATAAAAGCCAAGAAGATGGCATGTTTCTGGTAGCATATAAAGGAGAACATGGAAGACAAGACAAGACATGATATCTCGACTCCAGAACAAGTAACCATATGTGTGGAAGAATAAATATGTTCGTGGAGCTTGATGAATCGGTGAATGGCAATGTTTCCTTTGGTGATGAGTCCAAGATTTCAGTGAAAGGCAAAGGTAAAATCCTAATCTGCTTGAAGAATGGAAAACATCAATTTATTTCAAATGTTTACTATGTGCCCAACATGAAACATAATATCTTGAGTATGGGCCAACTCTTAGAGAAGGGCTATGATATTCACATGAAAGATTGTAGCCTGACTATAAGATATAAGAAAAGTAATTTGATCACCAAGGTGCCATGTCAAGAAATAAGATGTTTTTGTAAAAATTTAAAACGATGTAACAAAGTGTCTCGAGGCTTGCTACAAAGATGCATCATGGCTTAGGCATCTTCGGTTTGGGCACTTAAATTTTTGAGGATTAGACTTGCTATCGAAGAAGGAGATGGTAAAAGGATTGCCTTCCATCAATCACCCGACCAACTTTGCGAATGATGTCTACTTGGAAAACAATTCTGAAAAAGTTTTCCAAAGGAGTCAAACTCAAGAGCCCAAAAGCCCCTCGAGCTCATACACACTGATGTATGTGGACCAATCAAGCCAAACCCCCTCGGTTAAAGCAACTATTTCCTTTTATTTATTGATGACTTTTTAGGAAAAACTTGGGTATATTTCTTGAAGCAAAAATCAGAAGTCTTTGGAGCCTTCAAGAAATTTAAAGCCGTTGTGGAGAAAAAAAATTGGACGTGAGATCAAGGCCATGAGATCTGATCGACGAGGAGAGTTTACCTCGCGCGAGTTTCAAGAATTTTGTAAAGCAAATGGAATTCGACGTCATCTAATTGTTCCAAAATCCCCCAGCAAATTGAGTTCCAGAAAGGAAGAACAAAACCATCCTCGACATGGCGCGAAGCATGTTCAAGAGCAAAAGGATTCCAAAGGAATTTTGGGTTGAAGCTGTGGCATGTGCAGTCTACCTGTCCAATCGTTCACCAACTAGAAGCGTGTGGGGGAAAACGCCGCAAGAAGCATGGAGTGGGAGAAAGCCTAAAATTCTCATCTAAGAGTGTTTTGAAGCATAGCATATACATATGCGCATGTACCAGACGAGACGCGAACGAAGCTCGATGACAAAAGTTAAAAGTTCATCTTTATCGGGTACGACTCGAACTCCAATGGCTACAAACTGTACAACCCAAATACTGGAAAGACCGTGATAAGTCAAGATGTGGAGTTTGACAAATAAGGCAAATGGGATTGGAAAAAAATTGATGAAGATTATAACTTTGTCCCATATCTTGAAGAATATAAGCAACAAAGCTTGGAACAGACAAGTGAGTCCAATACTCCACCCACTTCACCAACAACAATATCTACTATAGATTCGTCATCAAGTGAAAGGAACATGCCACGCACGAGGAATCTTCAAGAAATTTACGAGGAGACCGAGAGAATAGAAGATCTAACACTTTTCTGTCTCTTCGCCGATTGCGAACCAGTGAATTTCAAAGAAGTTGTCTAGAAAAAAATGTGGAGAGATGCTATCGACGAGAAAAGCAAAACTATCATGAAGAACGATACATGGGAGTTTGCTTCACTACCAAAAGGACACAAGGCGATAGGTGTCAAGTGGGTGTACAAGGCAAAGAAGAATGCTAAAGGATTAATAAAAAGATACAAGGCAAAACTAGTCGCAAAGGGCTACAATCAAAGAGCTGGCATCGACTATGATGAGGTATTTGCTCCTGTTGTTCGCTTAGAAACTATTAGATTAACAATCTCTCTAGCTGCTCAAAATGGATGGAAGGTTTACCTGATGGATGTGAAATCTAGTTTTCTAAATGGACTTCTTGAAGAAAAAGTTTACATTGAAGAACCGCGAGGCTATGAAGTGAAAGGACATGAAGACAAAGTCCTCAAATTGAACAAGGCCCTTTATGGGTTAAAGCAAGCACCAAGGGCATGGAACAGTCGGATCAATAAATATTTTCAAGAAAATGGTTTAACCAGATGCCCTCATGAGCATGCAGTATATGTCAAAATAAAAGATAGAGACATTTTGATCGTGTGCTTGTACGTGGATGACCTGAAATTCACTAAAAGCAATCCAAGTATGTTCGAAGAACTCAGGAAGACAATGATCAAGGAGTTTGAGATGAAAGACATTGGGCTGATGTCATACTATCTTGGTATTGAAAAAAAAAAAAAACGAAGATGGTATCTTCATCACACAAGAAGGCTATGCAAAAGATCAGCTCAAGAAGTTCAAAATGCAAGATTGCAAGCCCATTAGTACGCCGGTGGAATGTGGAGTCAAATTGTCCAAGAACGATGGAGGAGAATGAGTAGACTCAACAAACTTCAAGAGCCTGGTTGGAAGCTTGTGCTGCCTAACTTGTATGAGACCCGATATTCTTTATGTCGTCAGATTAGTCAGTCGATATATGGAATCTCCAATAACTACTCTTCTAAAGACAACAAAAAGAATTCTCCGCTAAATCAAAGGTATGAGCAACTTTGGTCTATTTTATAATCGTAATTGATGCAGTCGTTTTTCGCTCCTTGTTTTAACCTGGTTCCTGCTGACCTGTTGACTTGCACAAACAGCACAAACAGCACACATGAACCACAAAACACCATTTTAGTGGCCGATGGCACTCCGATGCTAAAGCCAGACAGGGCTCTGAAGAAGGTGTAATGTTGTAACATGGATATTGTAGTGTTCCTTAGCTTACCAACCTCATGTCTTATTTATAGTGCAAGGAATCCTAGTTTAACCAAGTCATCGTAGGCATAGTTTTGGGAGGAGATCTTCGTGGAGATCTTTATCAAATTTGGAGTTGTGCTGTAGAAGGGAAGTTCCCTGTTAGCTCTAAGCTCCTAAATACGCGGGAGATAGTTCCTAATTCAAGAACAATCCGTAGAAGGGAGTTCCTCTGTGTGAAAGATACTTTGGTGTTTGCTTCCTAATTGGAAGTAGAGAGCAGCTGTAGTTTCCCGTCCGAAGCTAATCCTCAAGATACTTGCCTAAGGAGGGCTTACAGGTATTGAGGATAGCTATGAGACGTTTGGGCTTAGCGTGTTGTGAGAGTCCGGGTCAGCTTGACGGACCGAAGTGAGCGGGTTAGAACCGCTTGGGCTGGATCAACATTGGGTTGATGTTGGGGTCTGTAGTTATTTAAGATCATCATGACACGTGTACGGATCATGGGTGTGGCATTTTTTATGTATCATCAGCTACTCTCCCCGAGTTGGTAAGGCGTTAAGTCAGTCCACTGACTCTTTGAAAAAACAACTATACCGTCGAGATGATTGGAATCGAAACATTTGTCTTGACGGCGCATGACATCAATAGGTACACGACTGTTCAAGGAGGGAAAATGCGATTTGCCTTCCCTATAAATATTGACCATCTTGAGGAGGATTTCTTTATTGTTATTAACGCTATCTTTTTTAATTGTAGTATTTGTTCCATCTTCAAATGGTCGACAACGTTAAATCTTATTCTAAAAACCCGTTATCCCTTGCTTGTATCAGTTTTTTCAAAGATAGTTTGGTCGATGAAAATGAGTTGATCAAGCTTCGTAGTTTTTACCGCCTCTAGTAAGATTTGCAGATTGTTCCCGCGTTTGGAGTTTTAGTTCCGATTGTGCCTCCTCATGGGTTCATAAGTTTGCATTAAGACATGTTCGAGTTCGGGCTCCGGCTTTTAGTGCCAGATGACGTTTGGCATTTCCTTACTCATCTTCAAATGCCCCTCGCGCAAATGGCGTTGAGCGGATTCAAGATACTGCGCGCAATTTTCCTGAGGGTCCATGACGCTGGCCTTCGCTTATCTTCGTCGGTGATTCATCGCCTGAACGAGGCTCGACTGGATTCCAGGGGTATCTGTGTTGAAGTGCCTTCATTGTTTGCAACTTGTGGCGGGCAACACCAAATCTTGGGGGAAGCAATGGTTCTTTGCTTTTGCGGATTCTGGTTACTTCAAGCTCGGGAGTCGTAGAGTGTCTCGATACTTCCAATTTGATCTTTGTGAGTCTTTCGATTGTCGGGATGTGCGTATTTCTATATGTCCCTTATGTGATACTGGTTCTGACATTGTTCTTTCATTTCAGAAAGGTTCGTTATTCCGTCTCTCGGCGAGGAAGATAAGTAGCTAGAAGAGGAGTTTCTCAAGATTCCTTCGACTTCGATTGAGGAGGTCGTAATGCCAAGCAATGTTTCATGTTGCGGTCTGCTACGGTGTTCTTACGGTGCTCATTCCATGTTAGATTCACCGACTGAGGGAGTGATTGCTCGTCGGTTGAAGAAGAGAGGTATGGCTTTGCTCAATCCTTTCGGGCTCGCTGAATTGGAGGCGAACATACCTCCTGTTATAGGAGAAAATAAATTTTGATAGAGTATAATTCATTTGTATTTGCATATCTTTTGTAGAATTTTCCCTTTACCTTATATAATGTAAGCCTCGTGGAGCCCTCCCTTCTATTGATCGGTTCGAAAGTAGCCCTCTTGTAGCGAGCGAAATCAAGATCAGTACCAGGATGCTCTTTCATAATCAGCAGCAGGAGCTCCAATAAACCACGAAAAACCTCAGACGAGATAAGGGCTTACTGCCTGACACGTCAAAGTCGACCACTCCTAACAAGGCTTCATAATGAAAACACTCATCTGCCAGCAACCGCTGTGCCTCCAGAGCGCGGTGAAGCCCCTCATCAACTACGGCTTCTAGCAGCTGCCTTTCGTCGGCCCATTTCGCCCCCACTCGCTTCTTTTTGGCCTCCATGCCCTCACGATCAACAACAATGCGTTAGAAGCCTGCAACCTACCTTCCAAGGAGTCCGCCCGGTAAAGAGCGTCCGAATATGAAATTTGCCGGTTCGTGAAGGCCTTCTCCAAGGCAAGCACCCTTCCACGGGCTTCGGGATGCAAAAAGACAAGATCATGTAGCTCCGGGGTGCGAGTAGTCGTTCCAAGACCACAACGACGCAAAACCTCAACACGCGCTCCAACTTCCTCCCACTAAGTCAGCGCTTTTCCATTGGAATAAAATGGTTTTTGGGAACTTGTTTAGTAGAATGAGAGTTGTAGAAGACGAGATGCAACAGTGGGAAATTATACTTATGGCTGGTTGGGAGAAAATTGGAAATACTGGGCTCAATGTTGATGCTAATTGGGATGTGAATGCATGTTGTAATTTGAGTCGTTGTCAGGCGGAATACAGATTAGCACTTAAGTGGGAGGAGTTTTACTGGATACAAAAATCAGGGGAAAAAGAGTTCAAAGAGGGAGATCCTTGCACTGTTTTTTTTTTGCTTTAGTAAAGTCAAACAAAAAAGAATGGCCATCTCACATATCACTTTGCCATGCAGAAGAGATATTTCGGATCCTGGGGAAATTCTTGAAGAAGCTAATGTTTACTTCCATAGTCTTTTTACAACCCAAGGGGCTCCTGTGGAGGACATAGAACTGATAGATTGCATCCCGGATATCATAACCACAGCTAGATGCAATGGATTAGTTATAAGACCTACTATGGAAGAAGTTAAAAATATCGTTTTTGATATTCCGAAAAATAGTGCGCCTAGTCTGGATGGTTTTACAGCTGCTTTGTTCCAGACTTGCTGGGATTTGGGGGATTTTGATATATGGGAAGCAGCAGTGCAGTTTTCTGAAAGTGAGGCTCTTCCGTCTACTTTTTCAGCAAATTTAATTGTTTTGATACCTAAAAAAGAGGAACTAGGATCCTTCTTAGACTTTCGCCCTATTAATCTTTGCAATGTTATTTATAAAGTTTTCAGTAAAATTCTTTGCAATAGATTAGCCTTGTTACTTCCAGATATGGTGACTCAAGAGCAGGGGGCCTTTTTGAGGGGAAGGTCTATAGTGGAAAATATTGGATTGGCATAGGAGATGGTTAGAGATATCCACAAAAAGGCATTTGGAGGTAATGTGGTGTCAAAGATTGACATGGAAAAAAGCTTATGATAGACTAGAATGAAATTTTCTTTTCGCGGTGCTCAGAAGATTTGTTTTTAATAACAGATTCTACCACATTATCTCTAATTGTATAGCTAATTGTTGTTTCTTGGCATTGTTGCAAGGAGTTTATAAAGGTTATTTTAAATCCTCCAAAGGACTGAGACAAGGGGACCCTTTTTCACATTTATTATTTATCATTGCTTCTGTGGTTCTGAGTAGGGGACTACAAGCGACTTTTAACAAAGGAAATATAGGATTTTACTGTACGCCTAGAGCCTGCAGGCTAATTACACACCTTCTATATGCAGACGACACGTTAATATTTTTAATGGTAGAAATTCTTCAGTATTAGACTACATGAAATTTTTGGATAGATACTGCAATGCTTCAGGTCAGAAAATTAATGCAGGAAATTAAAAACTCTTTTATGCTGGAGGTAAAGGCGATGGCGGAGAGAGTAGTGGCTATGAAGATGTATACAGGTTTTCAATATAAAAGGGTCACCCATGAAATATTTAGGGGTTCCAATTTTTCAAGGTAGAGTTAAGACATCCTATTTTGAAGAAATGATTTCCAAAATTCAACGGCCCATTCAGGGATGGAAAATGAAACTTTTACTTCCGGGGGGTAGATTGATTTTGATAAAGCATGTTCTTAGTTCGGTCCCAGTTTATACCTTAAGTGTTGTGTGTGTGCCTAAGAAAGTTTTGTCTAGAATTCAAGATGTGTTAGCAAATTTCTTCTTGGGAGATTGTGAAGGTAGGCTGAGAAAGAAATGAGTGTCATGTGATAAGATTTGTATGCCTCGAGCTGAAGGAGGACTGGGTGTTAGAAATTTGACAGTAGTGATGAAGGCCTTCCGAGTTAAGTTTCCTTGGAATCTGATTAATTCGGATTCTCTATGGGCTAATTTCATGAGAAAGAAGTACAGGAAACCTGGAGTCCCATTAAGCAGTTAATTAGATAAAAGTGGGGCTTCTCCCTTTTTAAAGAGGCATGGATGTGCAAATCCGTGGTGCTTAGCAATTCAGTTTGGCGTATTGGCAGAGGCAATACTAGTTTCTTTGAAGAAAATTGGAACTTAGTGGCTACATTTAGAAGGTCGGAAGAATTAGTCAGTCAGAGAATATGGACTACTGTTAAGGAAGTGCACAATGACAGTTTTGAAGTGATTAATTCGAATCTTAGAGATTTGACACGTCTTTTTGCGAATAGATTTCCTAGTAAGAAGTACTGTGATGATGTTTGTGTGTGGATTCCGAACTTGGATGGACTTTTAAGTATTCAGTATGCTTATGAATTGTTAAGAGATAAGGGGAAAGGAAAAAGTTAAGTAAAAAGATATGGCAAGCTATCATTCCTTCAAGAATTTCGGTTTTTGTGTGGAAACTTCTGCGATGTTTAGCCTCGAGGTGTAGATGTTGTTATCAGCCTAATACAAAATCTTTGAACCATCTATTTTTGGATGGTAAGCTTGTTGTTATTGTGTGGAGGCAATTTGAAGGAGTTTTCGACGTGCCAATAAGGAGACCGACAGAGATTTCTACAATTTTATTGATATGGTTTAGAAGAGCAAAAGTGAATATTCAAATAAGTGTGTTATACTTTCTTACGTCTATGTTTATTTTATGGGAAATTTCGATGCAAAGATGTAAGTGTGTCTATGAAGATGATTCCCCAAATGCTACTTTTGTGATTTTAAATGTTAGGCGCGGATTGAGACTAGCAAACTCTTTTATTATCCCGAAACAAATTAGTGCTAATAAGGCGTCTTTAAGGGCTTTGAGGCTTCATGTTTTTCCGGTTAAAAGGAAGGAGGTAAGAATTTTTTACTGGCTTCCTCCCTCCACAGATTTTGTTACTCTTAATGTTGATGGTTCTTCCCGCAAAAACAAGGCGGCGAGAGGCATGATTATCAGAGATTCAAGGGGTTGTTGTGTAGCGGCTCAACAGTTGGTTTTTGGGGAAGGCACAAACAATAAAGCGGAGGCTTTGGCTCTTTTTGAAGGTTTGACAGTTGGTTTTTGGGGAAGGCACAAACAATAAGGCGGAGGCTTTGGCTCTTTTTGAATGTTTGCGTCTATGTTTTACAATGGGTCATAAGAAAGTGATTGTCAAAACGGATTCGGATTTAGTTTGTGGTTGGTTTAGGGAGGTTTAAAAATTCCTTGGCAATTGGAGAATATTTTGAGTGATAATAAAGGCCTTTGAGAGGAAAATGGTGGTGAGTTGCAAGCATATCTTCAGAGAGGCTAATGCGGCTGCGGATGCTTTGGCGGATAGAGCACAGAAAGAGAAGATGACAGTTTTTTCTTGTTCGAATGATCTACCTAGGAGATTGGCGGGTTTGCTGTTGCTGGCTAGTTGTCACACGACTTATGTTCGACATGGATAATACCTATTTGAATGATAGTGATTCAGGGTGAAAAATGGGTCAAAAACATAGGAGCAGGCACTCTGTTCTACTGGGAGATGTTGTGATTCTATTGCGTTGTGCTGTGTTGCTGCTGTGCTGCGTATGCTGGTGGACAACCACTGTTGGGCGATGTGTTGTTGTTGTGCGGTGTTGTGGATGCTGTCAGGAAATTCCGTGATATCAATTCAAATGAAAAATTAAAAAGAAAGAGGTCGCTGGGGGTTTATAGAGAGGTTTTTTGGCCGATGTTTTTGTGATCTTTATTTTCTTGGTGCTTTCTTTGGAGCAGGGCCTATTCTATTTTGCTACTACAATGTTTTTGGAAAAAAGCCTTTTTAAGGTCTTTCTTTGGTTTTAGGCCAATGTTGTGTTTTTGGTTGTTGGCTATTCTCTTAAATTTTGAGGCCTTTAGATTAGGCCTTTTCACTTGAAGATTTTATTATTAAGGTCTATTTACCAAGAGGCCTTTCCTCTTGGTGAATAAGGTCTTGGAGTTCTTGCTTAATTTTCTTTTGGTGATTTAAGCCTAGTCCTTGGGTTTTTTGTTTCCTTTTATCGAGTAAAGTCGTAATGTACCCTCGACTTGTGTAAAATCTTTTGATCAAGTAATAAAGGTATGACATCCCATAGTTGCCCCTCCCTCTTGGAGGTTAATTTAAATCAATAAATAAAAATCTACTTCGATTCACTATCTATTTAAAATAATAAATGTTTTTTAGTTTTTATACCTATTGAACTCACATACTAAAATAAAAAATAAAAATAAAACATTAATGAATTAGGGTTTTTAAGGAGGCTCTTAGAGGTCATTTGAAAATTCACGCTCCTTATTGTCTAAGACCTCATTAATATATATTATTTTAACAAATTAAGAAATCACTTTAATGAGACTCTTGGAGATGCTTTAAGTCCCTGTATTCTTAATTAAGATGATATGTCAATTGGTGTTCTAGAAGTCTAATTGGATCTGAAGTTTTGACTCGGAACCATAAAAAGTTTTAACGCTCACTAGTTTAGAAGTTTTGTTTCTAATTAAATGAGAAAAGTGGCCACTCTAAAACATGTAAACTAAATAACTAACACAACTAGCATCTCCAGGAGACTCCTTAGACTATCTCTAAGAGTCTTCTTAATTCATTAAAATAATATATATTAAAGAGCTCTTAGATAATAAGGAGCATGAATTTTCAAATGACACCTAAGAATCTCCTTAAAAATCATCCTTCATGAGTAGTTTGTTATTTTCTTGTAGTATTGGGCTCATTAGGTATACAAAACTATAAAACATTCATTATTTTGAGTAGATAGTAGAATCCACATGAAATTAAGAGCTCTCTAAGGAGTGCATTCTCTCTCCCTAAACTAATGAGTGTGAAAGGAAATCTTTAACACTAGTTTAATCATTTTTAACCTAGTTGAATTTCATTATTTATTTAAAATAATAAATTTTTTTGTGGTTTTTATACCTACTTAACCTACTACATACTAAAAAAAATATATATTAATGAAGTAGATATATATATATATATATATATTTTATAATTAAACCTCCAGTAGGGAGGGGCATCTATGGAATGTCAGACCTTTATTATTTGAAAAAATCTTATACACTTTTCAGGGGTACATGACGACTTTACCCAAGAAAAAGAAAACTATTGGACATTCATCATAGGTCCATGAAAGAAACTGTCCTACAACACTATGTGACCTTGAACAAGAAAAACCTTATGAATAAGGTCCTTGCTCAAAAGGCCAAATTCACAAAGGAATATGCCTTACAAAATAAGGCCTACCACCAAGTAAACACTACATAACAAAAAGAAAAATTGAAAACCAGACATATTTCACCAAAGATAAGGCCTAAACCAAGGAAGATTCAGGCCAAATACACCAAGAGACTAAGCCTCATAAACAAACAAATAAGTAAGTGCCTAACTTAGGCCTAAACCAAAGGAAAAGGAAAAAGACATAAATCATTTTCAAACCCTGTCAAAGACTCCTCCCAAATCAGCAAATCACTACAGCGGACAAAGCAACCACACAGCCAACTTCTCCAAACCCGCCACCCCACAAAACAGCTAGAATGACCCTGCAAAATGCATGACGCTCCCACTGTCTCCATAATTTTCCCGCCTGAACCGTTGCTCCAAATAGCTGCTTTCCAGCCACTCCACGCCCAAGCAAACCCACTGAATCCTCAATTGAACCTACACATTCCAGCAGCTCGCATTCAGCAGCACACTCCTGCACATAACGCCTAGCCGCAGCGCAACCCAAACATAGAAACCACTCTGTTTTGTGCGCAACTGTCCTCGCAGCCAACTTCCTCCTGCTGCCAACCGCAGAACACCGCAATTCATAGCACCACCGCATGCTGGCCACCGTCTGCAAAAGCCAAACAAATAACGCCCAAGATCGAGGTCAACAGCAGCAACCAACACCAAACAACAGTCCGAAACATGGCCCAAAACCCACCACTGGCAGAGCTTGGCACCGCCACTCCAACCTCCATGCAGTGACAGAAAAACCTCTACCAAATAGAAAAACCTGCAGCCTCTTGTGTCTCAAAATCACATGGAAAGACACCTCATTTAGTTACCCGAATATACGCTGTATGACTCTTGTCCAAACGGACCAGACCAACAATCCTGTATGGAAGATTCGCAGCAGTGAATTCACAACTAACACCCTCCTTCTGAGCTCTATTCGCCAAAGCGTTAGTCACTGCATTAGCTTCCCTGAAAATGTGAACACAACTAACTTCCATATGAGATACCATTCCTTTGATTTCCCGCCAATCATTTTCCACATGCCACAGAATTTTAAAGTCCTCATAGAACCAACCGCTAACAATTTTAGAATCCATTTGAATGCAAACCTTTGAGAATCCAAAACTGTTACACAACCGGAGCCCCACACTAACTGCTCAAAACTCCGCAATATTATTAGAGCCTTCGCCAAGGACGACTTGTTTTGCCACCAAACACTCGCCCACACAATTTCTGATAATAATGCCAGCAGTCGCCTTGTTCTTCCTCGACGACCCATCAACATTAAGTGACATCGAGTCCTCCGGGGGACCATTCCAATATACCACTCTATTGCCCTCATAATAACATGGGATATTGGCAGGCCAGGGGCTACAAGGGGTTTCTTATTCTTACTAACCCGCTTTGGAGTAAATAAGGAGTTCGCCAAGCGAATGCTCCTCCTGACAAGCAGAATTACTGTCACCAAGTTTGGCTTTCCATTATCGAAAACACCCCGACACCGCTGTTTCCATATTTCCCAAATGATGAACATGGGTGTTAGGAAATAAAGTAATCCAACTTGAAAGTTCTTGTTCGATCTCCCAAACCAAAATTTCAAGATCGTGGTGATTTCCACTGGCCTCCTAATATGAATATCAAAAATAGCTTCAAAATGACTCCAGACCCCTGTAAAAAGCTCACCTTCAAGGAAAAGATGTTTTAGAATTTCCACACTCGGTGAACCACAACAACAACATCTCGAAGTTAGGCTGACCCCACATCTGTGGAGTTCTCCATCGACTAGCACGCCTCATAATAGTAGCTTCCAAACAAAGATTGAGATTCTAGAAGGAAAAAAGGATAACCAGATCTTGTCAAACAACATGCTTTTACCTTTCTTGTCACGGAGAAGCTCATATGCCGAATATGAACTAAAAAGGCCATCCAGATCTGGAATCCAAATGCATGAGTCCTTATCCTGCTTTCTCCCTTTAATTCTACCATCAAATAGAGATTTCGCCAACACTCTCACCTCAGGATTAACAAGCTCAAAATCCCCACTTTGGACCGCCGTTATCGTAGGTCAGTTCCCTTGTGCTTCCAAACCACCCGTTCTCAAGAAAACTGTCGAAGAGTTCCACTTAGAGGCAAAAAAACTCGAATTCGCATAACCAATGCACCATAGACTGTTGCCAACAAAGACTCCTTTATATTTCATGATCTCCTTCATAAAAGGCGAAACACTCTTCCTCTCCAACTGATAGAAAACTGGGACCCTGTCCTTCCAGTATTTACATCTCATGTAATTTTCCCACAAAGAATCATAATTTATCATATTCCAAAGGGCTTTCAAAAGAAAGGCCTTAGCGACAGTGACAAGGTTCCTAACTCCCAAGCCTCATTCACCCTTAGGGAAACAAATTTTTTCCCAAGAGATCCATTTCTTTTTCAATTTGCCTTCATAATCACCCCAAAAGAAATTCGCCAATAATTTATGAATTCTTGAGATTACCTGTTGAGGAACACACATGGCGCTTGACGTATAGACCGGAATAGAGCTCAAGACATGTTTAATCAAAAAAAATTTCCCACCTGGAGACAATAGCTTTGCCTTCCACCCACTGATATGCTTTTGGATTTTACTAACCATCTTATCAAAATAGATAATGTTGCATCTTCCCTGATAAATAGGCACTCCCAATACTTCAAAGGAGATTATGTATATTGGAAGCCTGTATAGGTCTTAATATCCACCACACGTTCCACTGCTGAATTTTCCTCTATCATGAAAGAACTTTTGTTTGCATTAATTTTCCTGAGATACGAGCATATTTTTCCAAAAACTTGATATACCCTGTAATGGACGACTTTCTCCCATTTAGAAAAATAAGAGTGTCATCTGGATACAAAAACTGCGTTAAAAGCCGGCAGTGTCTAGGTGTGTAATAAAAACAAATGAGGCGAGGTCATTTGTAAATCCATGATTCTTATTATTTAAGAGCTTCTTAAATTTATTATTTTAATAAATTAAGAAATCTCTTTAAGGTGACTCTTGAAGATGCTCTAAGTCACGGTATGTCTTAATTAAGATGTTCTAAAGTCTAATTGGATCTGAAGTTCTTACTCGGAACTATACAAAGTTTTAATGCTTACTAGTTTAGAATTTTTGTCTCTAATTTGATGAGAAAAGTGGCCACTCTAAAACTTGTAAACTAAATAATTAGCACAATTATATCAGACAATCACACAGTCTGACTTTTACTCAACCAATGACTTCATCACACGTACGAATTCAGTACATCTAGTAAGTACATGGATTCCACGCACGCGTGTTGATCATCGACGGCAAGGATGGCTTGTATTGGTTAACACGTGATTCCCGTGGTTGGTGCTCTTCATAAGCAAAATTTCCGTGGGCAAAAATAGTCAATTGAAAAAAAAAATAGTTTTGTTGGCCTTTGTTTATCCAAGGCCACACCCTTAGATTTTATATGCTTAGAATTATTCAGTAACTAAATATTATTTCACATCTTGAACATGGGATTGGATGCATGTGAAGATTGCTTCAAAAGTTTGCCAATTTTGATGTATATAGTCCATATGTCTTGTATACGGATTTGAGAAGATCAATTTGTTCAAGGCTTTCTTATTTTTGTATAGAATATAAAGAAGTATCCGTGTTCTCACTTAAGAATTATCACTCGATCCAATAAATCGTTGGTAGAGTTGTAAGAGATGAAACCTCAAGTGGAGGTTGCTTGAAGGGTTTTTTTTTTTTTTTTTTTAAGTATGCCGGGCGGGTATAACCAGAAGCAACCTTCTACATGCTCCTCCAGCTAGACGTTTAGTTTTAGTCGTCTAAGATAATAAAAGAGGGTTGACATGTATGTTCTTCCAGATAGCCGGACATGTGAATCTGCTGGCATATTCACACCAATGACGAGCTTTGCTACAGAGCGAGGGCAAGGGGCGAGGGATGAGTGTAACCACCCATCCTCCTTGGGATGAGCGCATCATGTTGGAGATATACGTGAGCACTCATCGCGAGAAGGATGGGTGGTTACACCCATCCCTCGCTCCCTTTCCCTCGACCCCTAGAATTTTCCCACCAATGATATAAAGTGAATCAAACGCAAGCGAATCCTCCAACACATGTACTCACAATGGGAAATGAGTTTGTCTCGATAAAAGAGCTGACATTGGAGGAGGGAGTCAAAACTTATAAAGATGCATGCATGCGTAAAATACTGGCAATTGGCCATACCTATTTAAAACGTAGCTATTGAAGTTCTTATAACAAGATTGGTGGCACTCTTGTCTTAAAATCCAATGCCATGTTGAAGGTGCCTTTTTGTTTTTTAAATGAGTTTGTTAATTTGATCGAGTCATTTCTAATTTGCAAAATGCTAAAACCTTACCCATTAATCGTGTTGGTAGGATCCAGAAAATAATCAAAACCAAATAACTTTCGATCTCCCAGAATGTAAGATAGAAACAAAACCGGAAAAAAAAGAAAAAAAGGAACAAACCTGAAATTGGACTAATTAATGAGCATTCATCAACAACACTGTCGCTTCTCAATTGTTCCTGGATTTTACATGTGCAATCTCTTTAATCCAAATAGCTCTTCCTGGATTATAAATTGTGCAAAATCTCATTGAAATTTTTGTTTTTCAATAACGAAAAGAAAAAGGTGAAATATAGATTTACATTTTTTGAGGTTTTCAAAAAATTTCTGATTTTTTCTATATTTTTTTTAAATTCGATTTTTCACCCAAAACACAAAATTCAGTGATCAAATTTTCATTTTTTCGAAGGTTTTTTCGACAAATTTCAGAGTTTTTTTCCTTGAATTTTTAGTTTTTTATAGTTATCATTTTTTCTAATTATTTATTGATTTTTGAAACAACTCCATTTATTTTCTAATTATATATTAATTTCATTTTTGTTTCATTTCTTGGTATTTAGGCTTCATTTAATGTGTTTAATTGATTTATTTACTTGCATTTTTCTCACATATTTCATATACCCTCAAAATACATTATGTATATTTCATGTATCCTCAAAATTTTGACATTTTTTCTTTCAACACTGAAATATTTCTCGAAATAATTCTTAAAATCAGGAGATCGAAATTAACACAAAAAACGAAATCATAATCCTAGATAGTGACATTGTTTTCCAGCTGAAATTCATTCTGGTCATTCTATAGAGACTTATTGTATTTTATCCTTTGCTAGTTATTAAGGTGATGATCTGTAAGTTACCATTTGCTTCTCACCAAGGAATGCAATTTCTCGAAGTATGTCGTAATTTCACGAAATATTTTCTATTTTAGAGTTACATTTTCCAAATTTAAAATATTTATTTTTTAGGGTTTTTTGAGAAAAAAAAATATTTCAATCTCCATAAGCGATTATTATGTACTATGTAACTTTTATGATACTATAACTCATGTGAGACTTTTTATTTAGTATTTAATAGTTTTAAATGCATAACTTATATTGTTAAATTCGAAATTACAATAAACATTTATTTGTTTTTGTTTTTACACAAAACAAAATGTTTTCACAAATTTCTTAAAATCAAGGGAACGAAATTAACTCCAAGAATGAATTCACAACCCTTGCTTCTCACATGGTCTTTATTGTACCATTTGGGGTGTTTTTGGGAAAGGATATTCTTCATCATTTTCTGTAAAGGAAGAATTGACATCGCTATACCATGCTACAAGCCACATTAGTTGTTGTAGCTTTCATACATGAAAAAAAAAAAAAAAAGGTCCTTTTGGACATGAATTAATAAATATTTTCAAGCTGTGCAAGTTATCTCCAACATAACCTTCTAGAATAAGTCAGACATTTCCTCATCATCACCTCTCTTCCATCCTCCTCTCTTCTTCTCCTTCCACCCTCTCCTTAGCACACACTGTCAGTGAGTTTTTTCTCCATCTTCTTAATTATATCCCAAATACATACTGACCCATCCATGAACATGACAGACATTGAACTCCAGAGCATAAAACCTGAAAACCAAATAATCGAACACAATGAAACCCAAACCAAAACCACGGAAGATCATGACATTAATGAAACCCAGAGTCCAACAGATGGTGAAACCCCAAAGAGAGCTACTCAGTGGGTTCTTCTTCTACTCAGTTGTTTCGCAATGGCTGTAGGATCAATATCAGTTCCTATGTTAACGCGCCTTTACTATATTAATGGCGGTAGTCGAAAATGGCTTCTTAGTCTTTCTCAAAACCTCGGCTTTCCAATCATTTTTGTCCCTCTAACCTTCATGTTCTTCCGGTCTAGATCAGAAGGGGTTCCTACCTCTGAGTTCTTCTTGGAACGTAAGTTGTTCATCCATAGTGCCCTCATAGGAGCTTTTACAGGTCTCGCTGGCTTTTTAAGTATCATAGGTCTGGCTTACATTCCAGTGACCACATCTACTCTTCTATCTGCAACTCAGCTTCCTTTCCTTGCTGTCGCGGCATGGTTTATAGTGAAGCAGAAGTTCAACCCCTTTTCCATAAACTCGTTGGTTTTGATGACACTTGGATCGATCATTTTGACTATTCACACACAATCTGATCGGACAGGGAGTGTAACTAGCGCACAGTACATGTTGGGTTTCTTCATGACTTTGCTTGCTTCATTTTCAATTGGTGTTGCCACTCCATGGATTGAATATGCATATATAAAGGCGACTCGAATCATTAATGTTAACGTTATGTTGCAGTTTCAGCTCAACATTTCCATTTTTGCTGCCATGGTTAGCTTAATTGGAGTTCTTGTCAACAAAGATTTTCAGGTAAACTCCACCTCATATACAATCAATCTAGATGCTATAACATGAATCATCATCATTGCTGATCACCTTCACGCATAATCGATGTAGAATATGTTATAGTAATATAAATTAGATAATTAATTAGTCCAAAAGATGAGACAAATCATCATCACATGGGGAATCTAAGATCCTCACTAAACTCTTACCAGTTCTTGCCTTGATGCCATGCCACTACCAAGAGGAATATATCGATAACTTGGAAAGAGTTAACACCCAACCATAGCTTCTATGGTAATACTTGTAGCCAGAATCATGGAATGACTTTTTGCGAAATCTCACCGAAATTTTTGTTTTTTTTTTTTATTTACGAAAAGAAAAAAATGCGAAATTTAAATTTAAATTTTTTGAGGTTTTTTTTAAAAAAACTCAAAATTTTGATTTTCACCCAAAACACAAAATTCAGTGACCATATTTTCAAAGGCTTTTTCGACAAATGTCAGAAATGTTTTTGTAAATATCTAGTTTTTTCTAATTATCATTTCTTTTAATTATTTATTGATTTTTGAAACAATCGCTCTGATTTTCTAATTATATATTGATTTAATGTTTGTTCTATTTTCTTGGTATTTAGGCTTCATTTAATGTCTTTAATAAATTTATTTACTTACATTTTTTTTCACATATTTCATATATCCTCGAAATGCATTATATATATTTCATGTATCCTCGAAACTTTTACGTTTTTTTTTACAAATTGAAATATTTCTTAAAATCAAGAGACTGAAATTAACTCGAAAAACTAAATCATAATCCATGGCTAAAGCCAATAAAATAAGCCATATCCGAGTATTATGTTGAAGTTTTAGAGTCTGAATCTATGGTCCTCAGAAGTAATTTTAGCAGCTCAAGATGTCGCCGTGGCATGGCAAAGCAATAAGGTTTGACAAACCATTGTTTCTTCCATATAACTTCAGCTTTTAGAGTCAATTTCATCAGAGTCCAGTAATAAAACATTTGAAACTCACATTCTCCTTCATCCTGATTTCCATTGAAAGTGCTTACGACAGTACCATGATCTGTTTGGGAACAAACATAAAAACCAGCCATTTGAGAGACTAATTAACAAACCTAGTCTGGATAGTATATATGTCCATCAATATTGTTGTCTAGACTGTATAAATGAGACATTGGCATATTTGTAACAACTTCAAAAATAGTAACATTTTTTTAACTATTACAATCCACCAAACAATTTCAAGTCAAAAGTAAATTTAGTCAATAAAATGAAAAATAGTTACACAAAAAAGTGATACAATAAATTAAATCACCATGAATAGCATCACTTGTAAGCCCATACTATTTGTGGTGATACAATTATTGAATAACTTTGTTTGTGAAAATGTGCAAAATTGTTTTGTGGATTGTTATAGTTCAAAAGTGTTACTATTTTTTAGATTGTTACAAAAATTTTAATTTGATGCAGTGACTTGTTATCTTCAAAATGTGTTGGTCGGACTTTTCAGTGAGTATTTTTTTTTTTTTTAGCAAAAGACATAAATGTTCATCAACCTATATGATGTGGTCATATATTACAGAGGCAATAAACAGACAACTATTAATTGACTACCAGGAATTCAGGTCATGGCCCAGAAGGAGGCAGCTGTCCCTAGGTTGAACAAAAAAATCAAAGGAATGACTAAATCACTCGAACCAAACCAAATCAATCAACACCTTTCTGGCTATCAATGACCTTATACTCTGCAAATGACTAACTCTACCTACCATTTTTAGCCATAACAGTTTGGAGAGTCTTTGCTCTTTAGGATAAGTGAATAACGAGTGTTTATATATAGAGATATAGTACTCGGTCTCAATCCGCGCGGTTTGTTTTCTTGTCCAAAGCAAAGGAGGAAGGGATTTCCCTGAGAACTGGCATGAATTAGATAAATGTGGTGCATTAAGATGCAGACAGAATTGCATTGAAAAGGAAAGTTACATTGTGATCCAGCACCAAGTGGACTGTAAACAACATAGATGTGAAAATTATTTTGTGCCAGAGTATGTGAGTTTATTAATGTACAGACAGGAATTTTGTGAGCACATATGGGTTTTTTTCCCTGAAATTTTTTGTGATGTGTTTATCAGATTCCAAAAAATTATTTTTGTTATATTGATGAAAAACCTAGTTAGTGGAAGTAAAGTGTAAGCCACACTCAACAACTCTCCACCTATGCAGGGGAATTCCACAAACACACCCTCCCCTTCTCAACCGACTTGATTCACATTGCAATATATTGATTTTGTTCAGCATGCTTTCTTTTGACAGGCAATGCAAAAAGAATCCGAGGAATTTCATCTGGGAAGCCGCATGTACTATACAATACTGATCGTGGCCTCTATAATAATGCAACTTTCTTCCTTCGGAATGCTAGGCATTATATTGTATGCGAATGCTCTCTTTAGTGGCATATTTGGTGCAATTCTCCTTCCTCTCACCGAGATAGCAGCAGTCATTGCGTATCACGAGTCCTTTAATGCTGAGAAGGGCATGGCTTTAGCACTCAACCTATGGGGATTTGTTTCTTACTTCTATGGAGAGTACAAGAAAAACCAAAAAGTCCAGAGCCTGCGGCCCAGTGCTGTCGAGAAAGCTGATGAACTGTGCACCGTTTGAAATTGTGCCCCATTTGCCACTTTTATATGATTTGTATGTATTCTTCACTACTTTGTATTTGTATCTTTCTAGGGCGTGTTGCAGGATTTGAAAGCTAAAACAACGTTTGTAAAATTCACTGGGCGTGAAAGACCCTTGCGGAGACTCATATTGAGAAAGAGGAGACAAAATTGCATGGATGCATTGGATTAGATTGTATGTGATAATACTGTGTCCATAACTTTTCTCCTCGAATTATGATTTTATCTCATGGAATGATTTTTATGGAAAAAAAAAAAACCACTAGAGAGCAGAGACAATGATAATGCATGGATCCTCACTACCTTTAAATCCTCATTATATATATAAATATATCCCCACCACTTGTTGCTTCCATCGTGTAGGATCTTGAATAAATGATACAGCAAGCTCTCCAATTTTAAAAAATAACAAATTAACCCATTTTTTTTTATTCAATTAAGTCTGGATGGTGTGCAATGACACGACGATGGTGTGATCTAAATGCCTTCAATGTGTGCAACGACACGACGATCTTCTCGGCCTTTATAGACGGTGTGGGGAAATGAAAGTTTTATAACTTCCTAACTCTGGACCCACCGAAAAATATGACGGACCTGGCTAGGGAAGCACAGAGCTACATCGACCTAGAGGAAAAACCGACAACTAAGAGCAAATTCGGGCCTAGGGAAGAATCCCCGATAGTGGGGAAAGGAGAATCAGCGGATGCAATATGCATGCTTCATGGAGCCCACTCCTAGTCCGAACTATCCAACAAGTCCAGGAAAAGGGCCCTCAGAAATATGAGGGTCCAAGCAATATGTGGCAAACAACTAACACCGCAGGCCCAAAGGCGTGGCCACCATGCACCGCTAGCCATTACAGATGAAGACCTCCAGAGCATACAACTCCCACATAATGATGCCCTAGTAGTAACGATCTCTCTGGCAGGCTGGGAAGTAAGGAGATCCTTGGTGGACACTGGAAACTCATTGAATTTCTTGTTTTTCCGCACGTTCCACAACATGCAACTAAAGGAGAAAGTATTGACCCCCGACAACCATCCGATGATAGATTTCAACGGCGAAAAGCGCTTCCTAGTGGAAAAAAAATACGATTGACGATCGTAGCGAGAAATAAGCTAACTCAAAAAAACTTTGTTTCAAGAATTCATAGTGATCGATGCGGCAGTCTCCACACTCCACCAGCGCATCAAGTATCCGACAAATCGAGCGGTCGGTACGCTAAGGGGAAACTAGTCATTAGCCTGGGAATGCCAGTGCATGATGGCACTGCCACCAAGTGATTTTTAGTTGGCAGATGGCCCCGCAACTAAGATGACTCTTTATCCCGCCCGAGAAGCAAAGGGAGAGCAACCTATCCCAGTTGACCAAGCTCCGTAAGCCCTCGAGGCAGCCCCAATGCCGGCCAACTGGAGGAAGAAACCATCATGGTCTACATGACAACCCCTTTAATAGCAGGGTTATCCAGATAGGTTTTCGCTTGAGCAAAGATTTGGCAGAACAAGTCACAAAGTTGCTACAGCGGAACCAGGATGTCTTCGCCTGGACCATGCGAGACATGGTGGGAATCAACCCGTCAATAATCACCCATCGCCTAGAGGTGGACCCCACGAAGAAAACCATATAGCAGAAAAAGAGACCCATGACACCCGAAAGGAACGCGATTATAAATGAGGAGGTGCAATGTTTGCTCAATGTGGACATGATCAAATAAGCGCAATATCTAGACTGGTTGGTAAACATCGTCATTGTAAAAAAGAAAAATGGGAAATGGATAATGTGCGTAGACTACATGGACCTGAACAAAGCCTATCCGAAGGACATCTTTCCACTTCCCTGCATTGATCAGATTGTAGACGCCACATCAGGGTACAAGTTACTAAGCTTTATGGATGCCTATTCAGGCTACAATCAAATATTGATGCACCCCCCAGATCAAGAAAAAAACTCATTCGTAACTGAAAGAGAGATATATTGCTATAGGGTTATGTCGTTCGTCTTAAAGAACGTGGGTGCTACCTACCAACGGCTTGTAAACCAAATGTTTAAAGAACAGATTGGTAGGAACATGGAGGTCTATATCGACAATATGCTGGTTAAGAGCCTTCGCAACCCCAACAACATAGGAGACCTCACTAAAACATTCAACCAGCTTAGGAGATACCAAATGAAGCTCAAACCCACATAAATGTACTTTCGGAGTTGAGTCTGGAATATTCTTAGGCTACATAGTGAACAAGAGGGAATCGAGGCTGACTCAAAACAGATTCAGGCCCTTCTCGACATGAAAGCCCCACCAACCTCAGAGACGTTCAGAGCCTGACTGGGAGGGTAGCAGCATTCAACAGATTCATATCTAAATCGACCGACAAATGTTTTCATTTATTTAAAATAATAAGATAAAGCAATGGATTCTCTTGGAACGAAGAGTGCGAACAAGCCTTTTAGAGTCTGAAAGCATACATAGGGAGTCTACAGCTACTATCAAAACCTGCGACGGGGGAAACACTCTACTTGTACTTGTCTGTTTTCAAGCACGTTGTCAGCTCAACCCTTGTACAAGATGACTGAGAGACCCAATGACCAGTGTATTATGCCAGCAAAACCTTCGTGGATGTGAAGGCACAGTACCCAAACTTGGAAAAGTTAGCTTTGGCACTAGTCATATCTTCTAGGAAACTAAGGTCTTATTTTCAGGCTCACTCTATAACGGTTCCGACCAAGCATCCGCTCCGCTCGGTATTGCATAAACCAGAGTTATCCGGCTGGATGGTGAAATGGTCAGTAGAACTCGGAAAGTTCGACAAAAGCTATGCTCCAAGAACCGCCATCAAAGCCCAAATGCTGGCGGACTTCATTGCAGAGTTCACTGGTAGAGAATAGCTAAAGACTGATCACTAAACCTCGGATTCAAGCATCCAGGAGTGAATTTTGCGCTACAACGGATCATCGACGGGGAAAGCAAATAGAGTCGGGATCACACGCTAATCCCCTAGCAGTTTCACCCTCGAAAAAGAAATCAGGTTCGGCTTTCCCGCTTCAAACAATGAGACTGAATATGAAGCCCTCATGTTCGGCCTAAAGTTAGCCTTGGAGATCAGAATAGATTGCCTAACGGCATACAACAACTCAAGACTGGTAGTCAACCAGGTCAAAGAGGATTTCAACAATAAAGACCCACGCATGATAGCCTACTGCGATAAGGTACTTGGTGTAATGGGCAGGTTCAAGAGGTGCGAGCTCGTACAGTGCCCTTGAGACAACAACAAAATAGCTGACGCGTTAGCCAGAGAGGTTTCAGCCTTTGACGAAGTCTCAAGTGGCCTCATTGAATACCAAGAACAATCAAGCCTCGATGAATAAGAACCGAATACATCGCAATCGGAGCCCTACCAACCGAGAAGGTCGAAGTTAGAAGGCTTAAAAATGGAACAACAATGTACACTCTCCTAAACGAAAAGTTATACAAAAGATTAGTGACAGGGCCCCTGTCCGATGTCTATCACTTTTAGAGGAAAATCAGGTCTTGGAAAGGATCCACAACGGTATATGCGAAAATCATCCAAGCGGGATAACCTTTTTCCCACAAAGCTTTAACTCTAGGATACTATTGGCCAACCATGCAGCGAGACACCAAAGACACTGATCGCAAGTGCGGCAAACGTTAGAGGTTTGCGTCATACACACATATGCCTGCCCAGGACGCCGATGACTGGCCATTAGCATAGTGGGGAATGAGCATCATCGGACTGCTCCCAGCCTCAGTCGATAAAATGTTCCTTCTTGTGGCTGCCAACTACTTCACCAAGTGGATTGAAGCCTAGCCCCTTGATATTCACATAATTATTATATAACATACCTCCTAATTTATATTTGTTAGTGTTTCAAATAGTGTATTTTAGTTTAATTATTTTATTTTTGTATTTTTGTAGGATTTGGAGTTTAAATGACAAAAGTGCATTAGCGTGGCGAATTTGAAAATTCATAGACAAATTGATGAAGTGGAGAGGGAGACACTCAAGCCAAAGATTAATAAAGAGAACCAAAGAAGAAAAAAAAAAAAAAAGGAAATTAGTTTTGAATTTTAGTGGAACAAAGGAGTAATATGGATGAACATAGCCAAACTCACCTTTCCTGTTATTAAAACAGAATCTAACCTTTTGTGTTTTTTTTAGTTTCCAATTATATTTGGTTTCCAATTTGTATTTGATTTTCAATTGTATTTGGTTTCCAATAAGGAGTTGTTTCTTTCTACCATATATACAGCAACACACAGGGAAGGGAGAACAGGCAGAGAACACAGGAACAACAGAGAGCGCATCGCTAATTCACCACACACTTCCATAAAGCTCCACACCGCTATTGATGTCATCATCTTCACCATGTGTCACTAAACTCCACGCAAGGCGAAAAGATGAACTCCTAAATGTAACACACTTAATTGGTATTTGATTCGTTTTATACTTTCACGATGAATAATGGTATTTATGATTTTCACTTTTATTTAATATATGAGTTTATGTTATTTTAGTGACAAAGATTTCATCAACTTCTTCGTAGATTAATATTCCGGTGGTTGTCTTTTTCTTCTTCATGTAAGTCTAGTCATGCTTTTCTTTTGTGTGGAATTTTAAAGATCAATTAATTTCGGTAGGTTAGTTATATCTGATTGTCTTTTATTACGTTATTGTCTCCGGATATATCGTAAATTTAGGATATCATATATGACCAATCTTTGTGCTTTCTAGAAAAAGTGAAATCTGAAATCCATTTACATTAGAATATATTGGTGCATTAAAGACTATTTTTTCGATTATGTTGTTTGGGATGTGAAACACGTAATTGAGTTATCATAGCGAATCAATACTAGTTGACGCGTGAAATCTAGGAGGGATTCTTGGAACCTTGTTATTTTTCTAAACTTGATTTTTATTATACTAAATTCAATTTTATATTTTAAAATTGCTAGAATTTCTTAAATTTAGTTTCGCGTAGTTCTTCTTCCTTGACCTTGTTTTCTAGATTGTTTTTCCTCGTTGGATCGACACCCCAATCTTTACTACAATTGACCGCGTGTACTGATTGGGCGTAATCCAATTTTGGTGCCATTGTCGGGGACAAACGTCATTCTTCAAGGGAGGTTTCGGGTATTATCTTCTTGTTCATTGTTTTATTTTATTTTTAGTTTTTAGGTCCATTTTATTTTTATTATTATTATTAATATTATTTTATTTTATTTTATTTTATTTCTTAAAAAAAATATTTAAAAAAATTGCAAAAAACAAAAAAGGACATTGGGGGAGTGTGAGTTGGAATAGAGACCACTTAGGGAGACTAATTAGGGTCTCAAATTTAGAACACCCACAAATTCACATTGAGACCAAATTAAGTCCTACTTCTAATTCTAACACCATGAGTAATCATGAAGATGATCATGTTCGGTCGCTAAAGGACTATCTCCACCCTACGCGCACTGCTACTCCATCATGTATCATGTTTGCACCAAATACACCAAAGCTAGATTTTAAGCCTGGTATGATACAATTATTACCCACTTTTCATGGCCTAGAAAGTGAGAATCCTTATGTTCACATTAGGGAATTTGAGGAAGTTGTGGCTACTTTCAACAACAAAGTTGAGGTTGTAGACTCGGTTAGACTAAGGTTTTTTCCTTTTTCCTTTAAGGAAAAAGCGAAGAGTTGGCTATACTCTTTGCGACAAGGTCTATAGGTTCGTGGGAGGAGATGACCCAAGCATTTTTTTAATAAATACTTTCCTCACCACAAAATCAACGGTCTAAAGAGACAGATTTCTACCTTCACCCAAAAGAATAGAGAGACATTATATCAAGCATGGGAGAGGTTCAATGATCTCTTGAATACATGTCCACACCATGGGTATGAGAGTTGGCGCTTAGTCAGTTATTTTTATGAGGGGCTCACCAGTAGAGAGCGTTAGTTCGTTGAGATGATGTGTAATGGAGAGTTTTTGCATAAGGGCCCTGACGAGGCCATTGAGTACCTGAATGACTTGGCTGAAAAGGCTCGTACTTGGACTGGTCCAAGTGCTACTGAGAGCACGGATAGAACACGACCAGCTGGAGTCTACCAACTTAGGGAAGAGGAAAGCCTTAGAGCCCAATTGGATTGAGTGACTAGGGAGTTAGAGGCACTTAAGGCCAAGGATGGTAGGCCCACACATACCGTTTGCTAGAGTTAAGCTATAAAAGGCATGTTTTATATGCGGGGGAGTTGAACACTTAGCACAGGATTGCCTGACCTTGACAGAGATGAGAGGGGTTTATGAGGATTAATGTAACGCCTTAGGGATGTACAAGAAGCCTTACTCACCATTCTCTAACACTTACAATTCTAGCTGGAGAGATCACCCTAACTTAGGTTGGAGATCCGAAGCAGACCAACCTACATACTCACAGGCACAACCACCTAGGTCATACCCTGCACCTCCATACAATGCGCAATCTAACAGAAGTTCCTTATCAAACACATTACATGCATTTATAGAGGCACAGGTAAAACTAATCAAAAATTTGAGGTTGCATTGACATAGTTGACAGAAGAGAACAAATAGATCAAAAGCTAGATAACCAAGCTGACAAGTTCATTAACAGTACAAGAGCGAGGCCAATTCCGTCACAGCCTCAAGCAAATCCGAAGGGCCAACTTATGGCACAAACCTCTGCTTCAGACTCTCAGAATTTCAAAGAGGTTAATGCCATCACTACTCGGAGTGGTAAGATTTTAGATGTATCAAGCTCGTCCACAACTATAGGCTCCTCCCCAAGTGCAAAGGAGAGCATCCCTGAGGATGAGCCCAACAAGAACATTCCAGTTTCAGTTCCTTTTCCTCAAGCACTACGACCTACTGGAAAAAAATCGGAAATGCATGGTGAGATTCTAGAACACTTGAAATAGGTTAAAATTAACTTACCTTTGCTACATGTGATTAAACAGATACCAACTCATGCGAGGGTCATCAAGGATCTATGCACTATCAAGAGGAAGCATCATGTCAAGTAGACTGCCTTCTTAACAAAACAGGTAAGTGCGGTGATTGAGCAGAAGACACCACCCAAGTACAAAAATCCAGGGTGTCCTACAGTCACCTGCCAGATTGGGACTCATGAGTTTGGCCAAGCCTTGTTGGATTTATGAGCAAGTGTAAATCTGATGTCATATTCTATTTACTTGTGACTAGGTCTAGGAGAGATTAAACCCACATCCGTGGTACTATAATTGGCTGATAGATCGGTTAAGAAGCCAAGAGGAATAGTTGAACATGTCTTGTTGCAGATTGATAATTTTTATTATCCCGTCGAATTTCTTATCTTAGATACTCATTATGTGGTTAATATGGAGTCTACATTTCCGATTATTTTAGGTAAACATTTTCTTGCCACAGCTAACGTTCTTATCAATTGCAAGAACGGTCTAATGAAGCTGTCTTTTGGGAACATGACTCTGAAGGTCAACATATTCAATATTAGCAAGTAACCACGTGATGATGATGAGTGTCATCATACCTACATGATAGACAGGCTGATATCAGAGGAGGCGCTCCTGAGCGCAGTTTCTGAAACCTTAGAGTACCTCATTTCTATTTTTGATTCTGAGAGTTTACTTTATCCTGACAATGCTTATGATATTTCTGTTGTTTTAGGGTTAAAGGATAATGGAGGATGACAATGGCAACCATGCTTTGAGGAGTTGCCAAAGGAAAGACAGAAACCACAACCATCCACCGTCGAAACTCTAAAAGTTGACCTAGCTCCACTACCTAAGGGACTTAAACATGCAATCCTCGGACCAGGTGATACCTTTCTTGTTATTATTTATTCCCTGCATGATGGCTCACAAGAAGAAGAATTGATTAATATGTTACGTGAGCACAAATCTGCATTAGGTTGGACTATAGCTGATATAAAAGGTATTAGCCCCTTAATATGTTTCCATAGGATTCACTTAGAAGAAGGAGCTAACCCCCGCAGAGATCCTCAAAAAGACTTAACGCCACTATGAAAGAGGTGGTGAAAAAGGTCTTAAAATTGTTAGATGCATGCATCATTTATCCCATCTCTGATAGCAAGTGGGTTAGTCCAACTCAAGTAGTTCCCAAGAAATCTGGAATAACAGTGGTGACTAATGATGAGGGGGTGTCTGTTCCTACTAAGGTAGTGACAGGGTGGCGCATGTGCATTGATTATAGGAAACTTAATTCTGCCACCTGCAAGGATCACTTCTCACTTCCATTCATAAACCAAATCTTAGAGCGAGTAGCTGGTCATTCTTTCTATTGCTTTCTAGATGGGTTTTCAGGATATTATAATATTGAGATTGCATTAGACGATCAGGATAAGACTACTTTCACATGTCGTTTTGGTATTTATGTTTTTCGACGTATGCCATTTGGTTTGTGTAATGCACTGGTTACTTTTCAGAGATGCATGATGAGTATTTTTAGTGACATGGTTGAAAAATATATGGAAATAGTCATGGATGATTTGACTGTTTTTGGTGATTCCTTTTTTTCATGTTTATTTTACTTGAAGACTGTTTTAAGTAGATGTGAAGAGAAGGGTCTGGTGCTTAATTGGGAAAAATGTCATTTCATGGTTCTCTATGGAATAGTTCTGGGACACATAGTTTTTGATAAAGGAATTGAGGTTGATAAAGCAAAAATTGAATTGATTTCTAAATTACCTACACCTAAAAGTGTCAAGGAAGTGAGATCATTTCTAGGGCACGCGGGTTTTTATAGGAGGTTCATACATAATTTTCTGCCATCTCTAGACCATTTAGTAGCCTCCTGGTCAAAGACGTCATGTTCCAATGGACACAAGAGTGTGAGGACACCTTCCGAACACTCATTGATAGGCTCACCTCTGCCCCCATCATGCAACCACCGGATTGAATTTACCATTTGAGATAATGTGTGATGCAAGTAACTATGCTGTGGGGGCAGTCTTGGGTCAACGAAGGGAAGGGAAGCCCTTTGTCGTTTACTATGCTAGTCGAACACTTAATGATGCTCAAATGAATTTTTCGACTGCTGAAAAAGAGTTGCTAGCCGTAGTTTTTGCTTTAGATAAATTTCGTGCTTATTTGATTGGTACACCTATGACTGTTTTTACTGACCATGCGGCTCTTAAGTTCCTTCTTTCTAAAAAGGATGCTAAGGCAAGATTGATTAGGTGGATTTTACTTCTGTAGGAATTTGATCTAATTATAAAGGATAAAAAAGGGGTCGAGAATGTTGTGGCGGATCACTTGTCTCGTCTGGAGTTCAATGACTCTGCCAATGGCCCACCCATCCGTGATTTCCCTGATGAACACCTATTCGCTGTCACTCAAGTACCATGGTATGCACACATTGTTAATTACTTGGTTTTTGGCGAAGTTCCATCATCATGAAGTGCTCAAGATAAACGCAAATTTTTGGTCGAGGCAAGCAATTTTCATTGGGATGATCCTTATCTATATAAGTATTGCCCCAACCAAACAATGAGGCGCTGTATCCCTAAAGGTGAGATTGAAAGTGTCTTACATTTTTGTCATAATGCAGCTTGTGGAGGCCATTTTTCTATGAAAAAGACCGCTGCAAAATTTTTACAATCAGGATTATATTGGTTGTTTAAGTCTCACTAACAATTATTGTCGTTATTGTGATAGATGTCAGAAGTTAGGTGCACTGTCCCGGAGACACATGATGCCCCTTAACCCCATCCTAGTCATTGAGATAATTGATTATTGGGGGATTGATTTTATGGGACCTTTTCCACATTCTTTTGGATATTTGTATATTTTGCTTGCAATGGACTATGCGTCCAAATGGGTAGAGGATGTGGCTTGCCGGAAGAATGAAAACAACACAGTTGTCAGGTTTATCAAAGAACACCACGAGCCATTATTAGTGATCAGGGGACTCATTTTTGTAATCGCTCTTTTGAGGCTTTAATGCGTAGGTATGGAGTTCATCATAAGGTCTCCAATGCCTATCATCCGCAGACAAATGGCCAAGCCGAGCTGGCAAACTGAGAAGTGAAACAAATCTTGGAGAAGATGGTGAATCCTGATAGGAAGGATTGGTCCTTGCGCCTTCCTGATGCACTTTGGGCTTTCCGTACCGCTTATAAGACAATTATCAGGATGTCTCCATATCAACTTATATATGGAAAAGCTTGTCATTTACCTGTTGAGTTAGAACATCGCGCTTATTGAGCTGTCAAAAGCACTAACTTTGATCTCAATGATGCAGGTATTCAGTGGAAATTTCAGTTAGCTGAAATTGAGGAGTTGCGAAATGATGCATATGACAATTCCCGAATATACAAGGCGAAGATGAATGCAGCTCATGATAAGCGAATTTTGAGGAAACATTTCGAGCCCAATCAACGAGTCTATCTCTATGACTCACGACTTCATCTTCATCCTTGCAAGCTAAGATCGAGACGGACGGGCCCATTCATGGTAAAACAAGTATTTCTTAATGGTTCCATAGAAATTGAAGATTCAAAAGATGGGAGAGTATTTAGAGTAAATGGACAACGTTTGAAGCACTATGTGGAGCGAGTAGAGGTGCCAGAGGAGATCTCTCTGATTGCCCATGTTTACTTGATTTGATGTTCTCCACCCTATCTTTAGTTTAGGTTTTTTATTTTATTTTGTTTAGTTTAGGTTTTTCTTTTAGTGTTTCAGGTTATTTTAGGTATTGCTACTGGAGTCACTTGGAACCCCTCATCCCATGTGTTCCTTTCTCCCGTCGGTATGATTTTTTTTATATTTTGATGACTGTGAGGACATTGTCTATTTGAAATTGGTAAAGCTTCACCATGGTAATATCATTCTAACCCTCTTATTTCCTTTTTCCTTCATTTGTCATGATTATTATTTTATACGTTGAGGACAATGTTTGGTTTTGGTTTGGGGGTGATGTTGTTTATTAGATTTTTTGTGCAATTTTCAAATATCTTTGAACTTAAAACATATTTTACAATTAAACCGAGTCATTTTTATTTTTATTTTTATTTTTTTTTGTGTTCTACTCAATCTCCATTGAATACTTATATGATTATGGTAATTGTGCAAAATCTTTATGAAAATGCACTCGAAATCAGAACTCTTGGTGAATTTAAAAAAAAGGGGGGGGGGGGGGGGGGGGGGGGGGTTGAGTCTTTTTAATTTTAGAGAATATTTTTGTTTCCTTTAATTTTGAGAAAACACATACTAACACGTGTCAAATAGTTATATTAGTAGAAAACATGATATTTGATATTATCCTTATATTAGATGTATTTCGTGAGACTTTTCAACTCGACTATTTGTGCACTATAAGCCAAGTCAACATGATTTGAAGTTGATTAGTGAGATATTGAACTAGAAAACCTTAGAATAATAGTGGAGACTTAAACCTTGTGAGTTTTGAACCATTCTTTATTTCTTGAGGGCTATTAAATACGCTCTGATTTTTCTTGAGTTCGCATTATTTTGTTGATGATCTCATTATTCTTGAATTTCTTATTGGTTGCTTTAAGAACGACATAAAAATTGAATTTTTACACTAGAACTTTTTGCTTTATTTAGTTGAGATGTCCTAGTACCAACTAGAACTTATGAAGTGATATAGGCATTTCTTTCTTTAAACTAATTTTTTTTAGCCTTTTAGCCTACCCAATAATAAATGTCTATTTGCAACCCTTTGACCCTTTAAATAGTCTTCTCTTTTTTATTCTCATTCCCATTACCTACTCCAATCAAGGAGTAATACCTCTATTATTTTATCCTTACCCAATTTTCTGAGAATGTATACGGTGACATATATTTATGGAATGGGCAAATAGAAAAAGTTGAAAATAGATATTTCATGCGCCCTCGAAATAAAAGTGTTTGATTGTATAAACGGGGGAAAACATGTAAAAAAAAAGGGTTGAAAAAAATGGGTTGAAGAAGAAAATAATGAAGAAAAAGTTAATGGCGTACAACATTGATTTGTTTTTCAATGCCCTCTGTGTTTAATCAAGGGTGTAGCCATTCTCAAGAAAAAATTTTATCCTTTTTTATCCATTATTGTTTGTCATAATCCAAGCCCTATTACCACCTAGTAAAGACCTAATTGATCTTAAGTGAAAGTTGGTTTAGTAGATGTGGAGATTGAATAGGCAAGAACTATGGTGTTTGATTCAACATTCTCGAAAGTAATCAATATTCCTGTCCATGAGGTCACATTCATTTCACTTTTTGAAAATTCCGTTTTTCATGATAATTATATGTGAGACGTTTGCATTTTCCATAGTTTATATCATTTTCCTCACATATAAACTGAGTGCCCAATCTTTGAATGTTTTATTTTTTAGTAACATGAGAGATTTGTAGTCGAAGCGTACTTTCTAAAAGTTATCTCATCACGTCTTTACTATGAGATGAAGAGTTATGTTGATAAGGTTTCTCACACACACACTTCGAGTTGAGAATGATTATGAAATTTATTTAACCTTTAGATACTATTAAATTATTGTATTCTATTGATATACTATTGTGACATTTTTAGTTTGTTGTTTTTCTTGAATTTTAAGCAATTAGAAAATTACTCTAAGAAAAATAAAGGAGAATGCCCATGTTTTTGCATTATGTTTTTAGAAAATAGATTTTATTCTATTGAGTCAGTAATGTTTGGGGGTAACATTTCTGGAAACCCTCACGAGACTATAACCACTAGATGTAATCTAGGGGTTTAAAGCCTTGTTGCACGTTAAGGTAAGTGCAATCGTGATTCCTACAAAAGTGAGTTAGGATTTTATTCTTAATTTTGTTTTGCTCGAGGACTAGCAAAATAAAAGGTTTGGGGGTATTTGATATTCACATAATATACCTCCTAATTTATATTTGTTAGTGTTTCAAATAGTGTATTTTAGTTTAATTATTTTATTTTTATATTTTTGTAGGATTTGGAGTTTAAATGACAAAAGTGCATTAGCGTGGCAAATTTGTAAATTCATAAACAAATTGACGAAGTGGAGCGTGAGACACTCAAGCCAAACATTAATAAAGAGAACCAAAAAAAAAAATTAGTTTTGAATTTTGGTGGAACAAAAGAGTAATATGGATGAACATAGCAAAACCCACATTTCCTGTAATTAGAACAGAATCTAAACAAAGGGGTTCCTTTTGTTTTTGTTTTTGTTTTTGGTTTCCAATTTGTATTTGGTTTCCAATTGTATTTGGTTTTCAATTGGGTTTCCAGTTATGAGTCGTTTCTTTCTACCATAAATACAACAAAACAAAGAAAAGCCTAACAAAACACGCCCGCTTGCAGTAGCATCTTATTCATAAACTTTGTCTGCTTGGTGCTCAGTTTGGTAATGTCCTCTATGCCCACCATTTGCAGATATTCTCTCTCCAAGTCAGGAAGAGAGGCAAGGGCCATGACTTGAGCATCACGCCCTACAGAATAGCAATTTCACCAGGCTATTGCCTAACAACATCACGCCCTTCAGAAATAGCAGTCTTACCAGGCTCTTGCCCGACAACATCACATCCTTCGGACGAGGCCAAACGCCTGCGGATGGACTTAGACAAAGCACAAGATCTCTTTTAATGCATAGGAGAAAGAAACGCCTCATCTATTTTTGCCCTCATTGAAAGGCTTGGAACCTTGATCTTGGGAAGTTTCCTCTTCCGTGAAACATATGTTCCTTTAGGCTTTGGCTTTTTCACCCGATACACAATGGGAGCCTCGTGCCAATAATTCCATAGACAGCTACGCTCAACATTAGAAGGCTTGACTACATCCTCTACCTCCAGACGAGTCATGTCGAGAAAAGCATCCAGAGTCACTTTATTTTCAGTAGAAAGAGGCGAAGTAGAGAATCTCCCTGAAAAAATCACAACAGGTCAATCTATTATGCAGTTGACAAAAGCAAGACCAGAGAAGGAATCAACTTACTCAGTGGTCTAAATTCACGCTCGACCGGACGACCTGCAAACTCAAAGTACGGGGAGTCCACAAGAGCCATGAAACATAACTTCTAACTCAATTTAAAAATCACCAGGAAGTTTAACAAAACAGTTGGACGACATCATCACACACGCAGTGTGCTCGTTTATTTGAGGAAAAATGAGCAATTGCATCGCCCTCGAAGACACTGAGACACCAGTGTCTTTAGCCCTAATTAGAATGTTGATCAAAGTCCTATACCCGTTTGACACTGAGCGAGTGCAATGCCGAGGTATGGCAGGAACTCCCAATTCTCCTTAATAACAAGCAAGCAGACACCAGATTGCATCATACCTCGGTGAAGACAGATAAACCCCTGGAGGATACAATGGCGTTAGATCAACGCCTAGAGTGCAGAGCACCAGATCATCAAGAATCCCGAATGTTTTACCGAGGACTTCCAAATCATAATCAGAGAGCAACCTCTCATAAAAAACTTATGGCGAACAGTTCATCAGAAAGTTGATCCCGACCCGTAATGAAAGAAAGTACAAGCTTTCAAATACGAAGGTTAAGCAAAGTCAAAAGCACAACAGACAATACAACAAAGCAGAATCTCAGAGATCAGAATAGTAAAGGAGTCATACTCCACATGCAAGAGATCTATATAAAAAGCTGCACTCCCTTTTTCCCCACTTTCAAGATTGCGCACGCCTATTCAATGCAATTCACCGCTCGAGGAAATCACTCAATCAACATGACTGCACAGCTGCTTCATGAAATGACCCAATCAACTGATAAGACGCCCACTAACTTGGGGAGAGTAGCTGATGATACATCAAACTGTCCTCTGATCAACATCGTACACATGTCATGATAATATGGTCAACAGAACGAAGCAGACCCAATTGCACGTTCAATTTAGCAAGGCCCAATCAGCAGCAAACCCATCATTGGGAGAATCCAGACACTCGGGTTTGAGTTACAATGAGCCAGTAAGCCCATACGTAACGCGGTTAGACCCAATACTCGTAATGACCTCTAAGGCAAGTATTTGAGAGATATACCTAAGACAAGCAGGCCAAAAACACATTGGATCCGACTAGGAAACATATATTAGAGTATAAGTCAGACAAGGAAACTTCTTTGTATGGACAACACTCGGAAAGGGAAACTTCTCCCGCAGATTTAGGAGCACGAGTTGTGTAGGAAAACTATCCCACATGAAAAACTCCCAATTAGGAAATGAACTTCACAACAAGATTACTTTCCCTAAACTATACCACCAAAGTTCTAACTAAACGAAGACTTCTTCACTATAAAAGGGAAATAAGGTCGATAAACTAGACGTATGCAATATAACCCAATTTTCAGTTTTAAGCCTCTCCCAAGCCTTATCTAATTGAAGCATCGGAGTGCCATCGGCCACCGCACGATGGTCCTTAATTGGCTCACGTTGGTTACCTGTGTAGGTCTAGGTAAGCAACGAAGAAGGATAGCAGAAATCGACTACATCAAATGTGTTTCTAAATTTTTTATTCCCAAGAAAAAGAAAGCAATTGCTTGTTGACACGTAAGTTAGGTATACAAACTAAAAAGGTGGTGGAGGCCCCTATTCGGGAGGTCTATTGAACTTTCCCTCCGAGAGGATGGTTTGTGCTTAATGTGGACAGCTCTTGTATAGAAAATTTAGCAACTGGTGGCTTTGTGGTCAAGAATGATGAAGGCGTTTTTGTGGTAGCAAGGCAATGTTTTTTTTGGGATGGTTCAAATAATGCTGCGGAAACAAAGGCTTTATTAAAGGATTTGAGATACTGTAAATTGAATGGGATCCCTAAATGTATGATTCAAACTGATTCTATGTTAGTTAAAAAATGGTTTTTTCGGGAAGCAAGTATTTCATGGTTTCTTAATGAGTGGTGGAGGGGGATAGTAGCTCTATTGTGTGCCATTGTAATCATGTCTTCAGAAGATATGATTACAATGGCGGATACTTTGGCTAGGCTTGCTCAAGAAGAACATGCTTCACGGCTTATTTGTGGGAGATGCTTTCAGATAAGCCAAAGTCATTGCTTATTTTGGATAAAAACAAGACGGCTTATCTAAGGAAACCTCGGTGATTGTTCTCATCATTGTTTGATGCTATTTCAGTGTTCCAGCTGAGGGAATTATTTACAGAGTATGGACCGGATGTTCATTTTCATAAATTGAGCAGGCAATGTATTTTTATTATCTGGCATGTACTCCTGGCAAATGGGGAGCGACGTCTGATAAGAAGGAACATTTTTGGCATGTTTTTCTTGGAAAACATATCATCTCAAGGTTTGTTTTATCATGAAACAGAGGCTCCTTACTCAGCAAGAAAGAATGAGATGGTAGAGTCTAATGGCAGCAGAAAAATGCAATCTTGGATGATGTTTTGGTTCCGCTCCAAATGGCTGCTGAGCAGCAAGTGCAGTTTTATTTTAAAACAGAGTTTACAAGGCTCTATTTTAGAAACAGAGCAGTCACAGAGTTTGGGTTTGCAGCCGGTTGAGCTGTTTGGCAGTTTTTTTTTTTCTCTCAGCAGGTTGTTGCTGTTGTTTTGATGCAGTTCTGAGCTTTGTTTATAAGATGCACCTGGCGGGGTGTAGAGAATTGTAATGGCAGTTATTTGGGGACGGTTTACATCTGCTGTTGTTATTTGCAGCTGCAAACAGTGATACTTGATGCAACACTTCTTCTAAGTCTCATGTAGCTTGTGGGTTATGAGAATAAGGTTTTTAAGGTGCTTATATAGGTTATGAGATTGTGAGGGATTCTTCAACTTCAATTGGCAGAGAGCACGTGGTCTATCTAAGTAGTATGGAGTACGTCAATATTTGCTTGGTATGTCATGTAGGTTTAGGCCATGTTGCTTGGATTGTTTTTATTATTTTTGGTGATTTAGGTCTAGCTCCTAGGTTTTTAGTTTCTTTCTTCGGTAAAGTCGTAATGTACCTCTGATATATCTAAAATCTTTTGATCAAGTAATAAAGGTCTGGCATCCCATAGTAAGCTACTATATGATGGTTGTTTGGTGTGATACAATGGGTTATTCCCGAAGTGCTAAGGTAAGAGTATAATATTTTATATTCATTTTACTGAATTGCATATGCGAGTTAGTGATATTTGGATATGCAATACTGCAAGCGATGGTCTCTTAAATCTATGATTCGCGTGGGAACATAATCATGTTTCTTTAGTATTTTAATCGACATATTTTGCATGATTTTTTAAATAATTATGTATCGTGTATAATTGCTGGTATGTAAATTAAAAGATACTTATGAGTCTTAGGGACATGGTGTAACGTTTGAGACCCTAGAAGTGTGTATAAGGCTCTTATTTACAATACTTTTTTTGCATCTCATACATTAAGTCAATTGTTGTTCTAAAAGTCTAATTGGATCTGAAGTTCTGACTCAGAGTCTAATTGGATCTGAAGTTCTGAGTGGATGTCCACCAATTGCAACTCAGTTTATTGGACATCCACTCTCCCTGTGAGAGGTTGCTAGTTCGAGACTCACCAATTAAGATTTTGTGAGTTTCTCCTAACTATTAAGTCTCCATTTGAGATCTATAGGATCAATCATGTAGCCTTTGGGCATTAAGATTTTTTTTTGTAATCGACTTCTTTGTTAAAAACACTCTGCTAGGGACAACTTGGAGTTACTTGGGGCATTAAAGTCCTTGATCTAGATTTTGATTATAACCATTAGATCAACCTCCTTTTGTACTCTGGATCGTTAATACAAGGGCTACTCATCTTCTTCATGGCGGTTCCTCAAACCGCCAAGGGAGGAGAGCCTCCGGGTGGGGTTGGAGGCACCCCGGTTGACGACAAGACTCCTCGAAGCTTTCTTTAAGCTTGGGAGTTCTAAAGAAGGTAGTTTTTGAAGAGGAACCCATGAACGGTAATTGCTTTCGCAAGGAGGGCAGTCCAGCATTATCTATGAATATTTCGGAAGCAAAAAGATGTGAAAGGTATGTTGAAACCTATGTTATTGTGCTAAAGTTTTCTAGTTATCACCCTTCCCTTGAGGCTATTCGTGAGACCATCCACAGATCTTGGGGAGTTATGGAGGATTTTACCATGGGTTTGTTTGACCAAAGACATGTTCTTGTTAGATTCCAGGCGGAAGAAGAAGTAAACAAGGCATTGTCGCGGGACTCTTTTATGATTCGAGGTGTCATATTCAAAGCATTTTGTTGGCATCAAAGCTTTAGTCTTAGGGAAGATCCGGTGCTAGCCCCTTTGTGGGTGGATCTCCCTAATTTGCCTTTACAATTTTTTCATCCTTTATATTTGAAAGAAGTTGGCGACTCAATTGGGTCTTTCCTAAGGATTGACGATAGCACCCTCAGTCTTACACGTCCCGAGGTGGTGAGGATGTGTGTTGAAATGGATCTATCAACGGAACTCCCTAGTAGAATTTGGTTGGAATTCTTCGGTATCACAGGGTTTTGGCAAAAAATTGTTTATCCGGGATTCAAGTATTGTGTTAGTTGTGCTATGATTGGGCACACCAATGAAGCGTGTAGGAAGCGGTTGGGGAACGACAAGAACAGCCGATAAGAGGGAGAAAACGTCGGCACAAACAAGATTGTAGAGGAGAGCAAAAAATCACCGATCTTAGGGGTTAAAGATAAAGGGTTTCAGTCGAAAGGTGGGGAAGCTAAGAAAGTCTATAGACCTATCATGAAGGAGGCTGAGAGAAAAACGGATGAAGAGGGTACTAATGTGGGCCACGTTGGTCCTAGCGGAGCGAAGGATGATGAGGGAGTTGAGGTTGTCAGCCAAGATGTGAAGGTTTTGTCTAAGGTAATTGAAAATGGTGCTACAATAAAAAAAAATTCTTTCAAAGTTTTAGCAAGTTTAGATCCTATTCCACAAGATGAATACGTTTTGGACAATGCCAATTTCGTCTCAAAATCGGTGGCGAATATAGAAACGAAATCAGCGTTTCAAGGAAACAAAAACAGGGAAATGGATGCTATTTCGGAAGGCAAGGGACATTCTATTAATACCCTGAATGTAAGAAGGAATTCCAATTTTAAGTCGGATTACAAAGATGCAGGGTATACTTCCAGTGAGATTGAAAGAGCTCGACAAGTAGCATCGGAGGAAGGTACTCAGAGGTCGAACATACTACCGATTACAACAGAAGTGGTTGCGATCGAGAATGAAACAATTGATGATTTTAACAAAACCGTTGGACTGGCTAGGGAAGCAGCGGCTGTTGCTGCTTGCGAGGAGGCAGGGAATGCAGTGGTGGCTGCTGTGAGTAAGGGGGAAGTTGACGTTGAAATCGTTCAGGAACCAGGCAAGGTATCGGTGACTACGCATGGGTCCAAAGAGGAAGAATTTATGACGACTACCCATGGGTCCAGGGTCCTAGCTTCGTTGCAGGTTCCAATGGTAGATGAGATCACGCTGGTTGGTTTTAATCTTGCTACTAAGTCATTGCCTAAGGGTGAGGGCAAGTTAGAAGAAGAAGTTGCTAAGAATGGTCCTAATTATGAGACACATAAATTGGGAGATACATTGAACAAGGCTATATCTTTGTTTAAAGAAAACAGACTGCTACGGAGAAAGAAATTGAACATTAACACGCTGGAAAACCTTAGTGAGGATAGTGATGAAATTGGCTCAGATTTCGAGGTTGGTCCGCAGGTAGCTTTTAGCAAAGATTTGGACTTAGGGGTTGTGTTGGAGGGAGCGACGAGTAAGAAAGTCAGGATGGCGCTTCCTCCGGGTATGCGTCGAATGCCGAGGCCGAATGAACCTATCGCACAAACTAAAAATGATTGATAACATTATGTTCTGGAATGCTCGTGGAGTTGGCAATTGAGCCATGAGAAATAGACTCAGAAACATTGTAAAGGAATTTAAAATACGTATCATTATGATAGCAGAACCCATGATAGAAGCTAGTAGATACCTGGAGATTGGTAACAAAAATCAGATTGTCAGGTTTTACGTCTAATGAAGCAGAGGGTGGAAAAATATGGATTTTCTGGGATCCGGAGTTAGCAGTCTTGGTGTTGGAAGTGTCAGAACAGTGTATTCATTGCCAGGTAACTTATTCAAATATTCAATCCTTTTTTATCTCTTTCATATACGCTAAATGCATAGTGGATGAGAGAAGGGAGTTATGGGCGAAGTTGGAGTTTTTGGCGTCATAGTATGATGGCCCTTGGATGGTTAGCGGAGATTTCAATGCAATTGTCAGTGAGCAACATAAATTAGGAGGGAACCCCCCAACATTGGCTAGTATGTCGAAATTTTCAGACTGCATTGAACATTGTGGACATTTTGACTGTGGTTTTAGTGGTCATAAATATACTTGGTACAACAATAGACGTGGCGGTGACCGTATTTGGGCTAGGCTGGATAGAGTTTTTGTTAATTCTTTATGGTTGTCTCAGCTACCCAATACGAGGGTGAAACATTTTCAGCGCACTTTCTCAGATCATGCGCCAATTTTGGTCTCCATGCCCATGCAGACTAGGGCGGGTTGCTCTCCTTTTAGATTTTTGGATATGTGGACTACACATCTATCTTTTGAGACTTTCGTGGAATCAGTTTGGGGTCAGGAGATGTATAATAGGAGGGCGCTGGACGATGTGGATTTTAAACTCAAGCACTTCGTAAAGCACTTATTAAAATGGAATAGGGAAGTATTTGGGAATGTTTTCAGCAGACTTAGTACTCTAGAAGATGAAATGAGTCAATGGGAAATTTTTCTGATCTCTGGTTAAGAAACGAATGTCAGTAATGGTCTCAATGTGGATGCAAATTGGGATGTTAATGCGTGTTGTAATTTGAGCAGATGTCAGGCTGAATACAGATTGGCCCTTAAACAGGAGGAACTGTTTTGGATGAAAAAAAAGGAGAAACAGATTTTAAGGAAGGGGACGCTTGCACCAAATATTTTTTTTGCTTCGGTAAAATCAATACAAAAAAACGTCTATCTCTTCAGTCACCTTGCAGTGTGGTTGGGAGATAACTGATTCGAGGGAAATTATACGAGAAGCTAATGGATTTTTTCAGCATTTGCTCTATTCTCAGACCGTCCAAGGATATGATAGTGATTTGTTGGAATGTATTCCTTTGGTTATTTCAGGTTTGAACTGTGACCAAATAGCTAAAAGGTTGTCCTTGGAAGAAGTGAAACAAGCGACTTTTGACATTCCAAGAAACAACGCTCCTGGACCAGACGGGGTTACAGCTGGATTCTTTCAGTCTTGCTGGGAGATTGTTGGTATTGATATCTAGAAAACATTCAATTCTTTGAAGGCGAGGCTCTACCATCGACGTTCTCGGCAAACTTTATTGCATTGATTCCTAAGGTGGACTCACCAAGTTTTTTCTCTGATTTCCATCCAATTAGTATTTGCAATGTTATTTATAAAATATTCAGTAAATTACTTTGCAATAGACTTACTTTATTTCTACCATAAATGATAGCCCAAGAATAGGGGGCCTTTGTCAGGGGCAGGTCTATTGTAGAAAATATTGGATTGACTGAGGAAATGGTGCGGGATACTAATTGTGGATTTTTTGTGTTGCTGCAAGGAGTCTGCAATGGATATTTTAAATCTTCTAGAAGTCTGAGGCAGGGGGATCCGCTATCCCCAATGTTATTTTTTATACCCTCGGAGGTTCATAACAGAGGATTGTTGGCCACCTTTGCTAGAGGAGATATCTGCTATTATTACACGCCTAGACATTGTCAGCCTATTACGCATTTTTTTTATGCAGATGACACTCTATTTTTTTTCAATGGGAGAAAGTCTTCTGTTGAAGGTTGCATGAAGTTTTTGGAAAGATACGCTCGGTTCTCGGGACAAAAAATTAATGCAGATAAAAGCTCTTTTATGGTTGAGGAAAAAGCCGCAGTGGAACAAGTGGTGGACGTTAAGACCTATACAAGCTTCCAGGTCACAGGTTCTCCGATGAAGTATTTGGGAGTTCCTATTTTTCAGGGAAGATGCAAGATAATCTATTTTGATGCGCTGATTAATAAAATTCAAAAGCGAATTAGTGGATGGAAAACAAAACTTATATCGCCTGGTAGGAGATTGGTTTTGATTAGGCATGTTTTGAACTCTATTTTAGTTTATACGTTAAGCGCCATGTGTATCCCTCAACAAGTTATATCCCGGATTCATAAAATATTAGCGGACTTCTTTTGGGGAGATTGTGAAGGCAGGTTGAAAAAGAAATGGATTTCTTGGGATAATATTTGTTTCCCTACGGTAGAAGGAGGTCAGGGAGCTACGGACCTTTTTACAGTCACTAGGGCTTTTCGTATAAAAGCCCTATGGAATATGATAAATGTTGATTCGTTATGGGCAAATTTCATGAGGTGTAAATACTGGAAGGACAGGGTCCCATTGATCTATCAGGTTGAGAGAAATAGTGTCTCGCCATTTATGAAGAGATCATGAAATTTAAAGCAGTCTTTGTTGGAAACAATGTCTGGCGAATTGGTAATGGGAACTCGAGTTTTTTTGCGTCCAACTGGAACTTAACGACATTTTTCTTGAGAACAAGGGATTTGGAGATACAAGAGAATTGGCCTACGATCGCGAAGGTTCGAAGTGGGAATTTTCAATTGGTTAATCCCGAGTTTAAAGTCCTGGCGAAAACACTATTTGAGGACATAATTAAGGGGAAAAAAACGGGGAAAGGATTCCTGTATTTGAACCTCGGACCCGGATGGCATATTTAGCTCTCATTCGGCATATGAGTTACTTCGTAACAAAAAGGGCAAAACCACATTGTTTGACAAGATTTGGTTGTCTAATTTGCCATCTAAAATCTCAATTTTTGTTTGGAAGCTTCTATTAAGAGACGTCCCAGTTGATGGGGAGCTTCATAGGTGTGCGCTCAGCTTAGCCTCAAGATATTTTTGTTGTGACTCACTGAGTGTGGAAACATTAAATGACATTTTTCTTGAAGGTGGACTGGCTAAATGGGTTTGGAGACATTTCGAAGCTATTTTTTATGTCCATGTTAGAAGGCCGACGAAAATCGCTACCGTTTTAACAGTATGGTTTAGGAGAGCCAATAAGAATTCACAAGTGGGATTACTCTACTTCTTAACACTGATGTTCATCGTCTGGGAGATCTGGAAACAACGGTGTCGGGTTGTCTTTGATAATGGTAAGCCAAGTATGATGACAGTTATATTGCTTGTTAGGAGGAGTCTTTCCCTGGCTAATTCCTTTTTTTCTCCCAAGCAGGGTAGAGAGAATAAGAATCCAATCTTGTCTCTTGGTCTACCTATCTCAAAGATAATTAAGAAGGGCAATAGAGTAGTTTATTGGACTTTCCCTCTTGAGGGTTTTGTGGCTCTTAATGTAGACGGTTCGTTGAGGAATAACAAGGCGACAGCTGGCATCATTATCAGAAACAATTTGGGCAATTGTCTAGTGGCAAAGCAAGTTTTTCTTGGAGAATGATCAAATATTTATGCCAAGATTCGAGCAGTCATTGAGGATCTTCTTTTGTGCAATAGGATGGGAGTGTCAAAGGTACTACTTCAATCGGATTCAAAAATTGTGTGTGGTTGGTTCTATGAGGACTTTAAAATTCCTTGGTACATGAAAAATGCTTGGCGGGAGATTAAGCGACTGGTATCTCATATGGAGGTTAGTTGTGTTCATATTTTTAGGGAAGCTAATGAGGTGGCAGATGCATTGCCGGATAGAGCTCAGACAGAGGGAGTTAGTCGTGAATTTTGGACCTCGGATCTTCCTAACAGGATTGCTAGTCTGGTTCGGTTAGACAATATTCATATGCCGTATACTCGTCTTCCTAAATGACTTGCTCGTTAGCTACTTGTTCTTGTGAATTTTCGCAAAAAGTGTTGCGGCTGCAGTGATCATTTCGGGCATCGCAAAGGGACGAGATGTTGGGAAGAGGTGCTGGCGGGTGCAGGCGAGGGGCTGGGTGCTTCGGGTGCTGGCGAGGTGGAGTGGTTGGGGACGTGGATGATGCTGCAATGTTGAGTGCTGGACGGTCCTTGGAATTGGACGGTGCTTTTTGGACGGGGCTTCTTTGACGGTGCTTGCAATTGGACGGTGCTTGCAATCGGACAGTGCTTGCAAGAGGCTTTGGTTTGTTTGATTGTAATTCCAGTGTTTGTAAGGGATAAAACTTTGGTTTGTTTGCTTGGAAGTTTTTCTGTGATTCTAAGCTCTTCTTTGTTGAGTAAGGCCTTTCTCTTGAGTAAGGCCTTACTCTTGTTAAGGCTTTATCTCTTGACTAAGGCCTTCCTCTTCTCTTGAGAAATGCCTTATATTTGAGACTGGCCTTATCTCTTGAGTTGAGATTTTATTTTGAAACTTGCTTGATTTAGGCATTTACCTAGGATTGTTTCTGCCGTTCTAGTTCGGGTAAAGTCGTAACGTACCCCCGACTTTGTGTAAAAAAAATTTTAACTATGGTAATTAAGGTTTAGCATCACATAGTTGTTCCTCCCCTCTGAAGGTTTAATTAAAAATAAAAATAAAATAATAATAAAAAGTTTAGAATTTTTGTTTATAATTAGATGAGAAAAGTCACCACTGTAACACTTGTAAACTAAATAATTAGCACTACTAAAACAGACAATCACACAAACTGGACTTTTAATCAATCAATAACTTAATCACACGTATGAATTAAGTTCATCAACTAATAATGATGACTTGTATTGGCTCACACGTGACTTGTATTGTCTCACACGTGATGTCCGTGATTGCTCCCCTTCATAAGCAAAATTTCCGTGGGCAAGCTAAGATTGGATTAATTAAGATAGTGAATTAAAAAAATAGTTACTTGTTCACCCTTTTATTTTGCATGATTAGGATCTTTCACTAAATAAATATTAGTTCACATCTTTAACATCTGAAGCTTTTATTGTCTCAAAACATCTACATATAAAGATCCATGCATTGCATGTGTGCAAGTGATCAACATAACCTTCAAGAAAAGTTCACATTTCTGAAAGAAGTAGGGAGAGCATCAACATTAATTTCCAAGGAGAAGCTCTTTTGATCCATATAACACATTATTATTCCTCATCATCATCACTCTTCCATCCTTCTCTATTCTTCTCCTCAACAAACTCTCTCTCACCGACTATTTTCTCCATCTTCTTAATTACATCTCAAATACATATTGACTCATCCATGAACATGACATACATTGAACACCAGAGCCCAAAACCAAAATACCAATTAATCAAAGACAATGAAACCCAAACCATAACCACAGAAGATCATGACATTAATGAAACCCAGAGTCCAACAGACGGTGAAACCCCAAACAGGGCTACTCAGTGGGTTCTTCTTCTATTCAGTTGTTTCATAATGGCTGTAGGATCCATATCATCTCCTATGTTAACACGCCTTTACTATATTAATGGCGGTAGTCGAAAATGGCTTCTCAGTCTTTCTCAAAACATTGGCTTTCCAATAATTTTTGTCCCTCTAACCTTCATGTTCTTCCGATCTAGATCAGAAGGGGTTCCTACCTCTGATTTCTTCCTGGAACGTAAGTTGTTCATCCATAGTGCCCTCATAGGAGCTTTTACAGGTTTCGCTGGCTTTTTGAATATCATAGGTCTGGCTTACCTTCCAGTGACCACATCTAGTATTCTATCTGCAACTCAGCTTCCTTTCCTTGCTGTCGCGGCATGGTTCATAGTGAAGCAGAAGTTCAACCCCTTTTCCATAAACTCCTTGGTCATGATGACATTTGGAACGATCATTTTGAGTATTCACACACAATCTGATCGGACAGGGAATGTAACCAGCGTGCAGTACATGTTGGGTTTTTTCATGACTTTGTTTGCTTCATTTTCAGTGGGTGTTGCAACTCCATGGATTGAATATGCATATATGAAGGCCACTCGAGTCATTACAGTTAACGTTATGTTACAGTTTCAGCTGAACCTTACCATTTTTGCTGCCATCTTTAGCTTTATTGGAGTTCTCATCAACAAGGATTTTCAGGTAAACTCCACATCACATGTATTTAATTAAGATGCTATAACATGAATCATTATCATCATTGACGATCACCTTCGTGCATTATAAATTTGATAATTAATTAGTCCAAAAGATGAAACAAATCATCATCACACATGAGGAATCTAAGATCCTCACTAAACTCCCATCAGTCCTGGGCTTTGATTCCCTGCACTGCCAAAAAGAATATATCAGTGTCTTAGAAAGAGTTAACACCCAACCAGTGGGCAGACCTACAGAGAGTCCATAAAGGGGTAGCTGCTCCCTCTAAATTTTCAAAAATAAATAAATAGTACATACCTAACATTTTTTATATTTTTTTTAATATAAACATAAGGACATGACATTATAAAATGTTATTTAATAAAGAACATTATAAATTTTTTTTTGAAATGTACCCCTAATTGTATTGTTTTTGGGCATTACTAATGACGGTTTGGCATGCCAGAGGTGCCTCTTCATACCGGAGGTTTAAATTAAATATAAAAATATTTAAAAAAAAAAAAAAAAAAAAACTTCGATATAGTTGTTGGTTTTTAAAACTTCGTCACCAATGACCTAAGTTTGAGTCCCTTGGAAAGTAAGAATTATTTTAACATAAATAGAGTAATTTTTATTCTCTCTAATTGTTACCATCCCTTAATTTTTTTTTCATAAGATGATTTTATGCAATTATTTGAATACATTAAAAATAAAAAATTTAGTTTAATAAGTACCTGTTTATTCACAAGTAGTACAAAACCCAAACAAAAAATAATGTCATACAATAAAACCCACCAAAAAAAATACGTAATTAAAATCTAAGATAACAAACTATAGAACTCAATGAAAATATATATCATTCTTCAACTCATATAAAATTTGATGGTTGGATTGGCTTGTAAACCCCATCCCTCCCCTCCCACCTCCTACCAATTTTTTTCTTTAAACTTGTAGTTATGATCTTATTATGTTCGTACATTTCAGATTTTTTCAGATTAAACTTACATACTTATCTTAATTATTTTTCAATTTTAACAATGTACTCTAGTTATTAGGCTTGTTTGCCTTTGTTAAATTTGTCGACGACTTGATCTCAATTTAGTTTAAAATGATATACCCAATTCAGTTTGATATATAGAATATAGTTGTAAAAATAAATGAATAGTGCTAGATTAAGTTAAAAAGAATACAAATAGAATTATATTTTTTATTGTAGTGTTTACTTGTAGATATTAATAGTGTTAAATTATCAGTCCAGTGGCAAGGATTGTGATTTCGATTTTCGAAGTAATTTTTGTTCCTAATTTTAAGAAATATTTCGTTGTATATAGAAAAAACATACAAATTTCGAGGGTGTGTCAAACATATATAAATATGTGGAAAAGTAAGGTTCAAGTAAATTAAACTAATAAATACATTAAATATATAAAAAGAAGTCTAAATATTTATGCCTATAAATGTAATCTGCTTTACGATTTTCTTGGTTGTACACTAAAATAACAACTCTATGAAAAATGACAAAATATTTTAACCGAAAAAATGTTATTTGCTTTATAATTTTTTTGGTTTTACACTAAAATATCAAAAATTTACAAAAAACACGAAATATTTTGAAATAACGTACTTTTCGTTTTCGGCACTTTAAATTTCAAGACAGCAAAAAATTAAATATTTCACAAAATTTCGTAAATTTTCACAAAATCACAATCCTTGGTTCAAAGTAGAAAATTTTCTAGCTTCGTCCTGATGCCTCCTATTATCTTCAACAATCCTTACCATTTCGCCCCTCCTTGACTAATATCCGCCACTGGTTTAGGGCTTCAATATATTTATTTTATACAATGCATGCCTTCTTTTGACAGGCAATGCATAAAGAATCCCAAGAATTTCGACTGGGAAGCCGTATGTACTATACAATACTGATCGTGTCGTCTATAATAATGCAAATTTCCTCCATCGGAATGCTAGGCATCATATTGTATGCTAATTCTCTCTTCAGTGGCATCTTTGGTGCAATTCTCCTTCCTTTCACCGAGATAGCAGCAGTCATTGTGTATCACGAGTCATTTAATGCTGAGAAAGGCATGGCTTTGGCACTCAACCTATGGGGATTTGTTTCTTATTTCTATGGAGAGTACGAGGAAGACCAAAAAGTTCAGAGCCTGCAACCCTGTCCTGTCGAGGAAGCTGATGGATTGCTCACCGTTTGAAATTTTCCATGAAGTTATGATCAGTCTCATATCGACACTTGTATATAATTTGAATGTATTCTTCAGTAATTTGTATGTGTATCTTTCAAGGGTGTGGTGCGCGATTTGAAAGCTCAAAGAACACCTGTAAAGGTCATAGGGCGTGAAAGACTCTTATTGAGAAAGAGGAGATAATACCGTGTCCATAATTTTTCTCCTGGAATTGATGGTTGAGAGAGCAGAGACAACGATAATGCATGGATCCCTCGCTACCTTACAATCCTTATTATATAATTCTATCCTCCATCACTTTGTATATCCCTCCATTTTAGAGAAGAAAAAACCAGCCATCCTTTTCATCTGTGAATCTGTTTTTGTCAGTCACTACTTTTTCGCTTCCATTGTGTAGGATCTTAAATAAGTGATACCACAAAAAAAACAAAAACAAAACACAAAAAAAAAAAAAGCTTGCCAATTCTAAAAAATGACAAATTAACCTTTCTTTTCTTTTTTTATTCAATTAAGTCTCGATATATATAAAATTATACTTTTGATTATGATATGTATGGCGAAATAGATAAGCTTATACACACCCTGTTGTAAATTGACCTCATCGGCTGAAGTCGGAGATGTGCCTTGAGGCTCACAAAATATATTAATTGGCTAATAGGGACGGGAAGTATAGATTGTATAAATTAGTCGAAGGTGTCTTATATATTTAACCTTTTTGTGAAGCTATGTGGATGTCCATCTCATGCTATAGAGGTGGCATCCTAAGACATATATGTCATGAGCTCATGCTGAACTTAATGTTTATTTATAGGCCCTTATGTATTTGTAAAAGAGGGAGATGGAGAGAATGCATAAAAGAGATGCAGAGAACAAAATAGTACTAAAGAATATAAAGAGGATTTCATCATTTTTGTGCATATTAAGTTTTTTTTTTTTTTTTTTTTGGTGTTGATCCTTTTTATTTATTTATTAATTAACACAAACCAGGCCCGAAGGCTACAATATTGGTGTCACTTAATACCTTCATCGCTTCCATCGCGTATGGAGACTTGCTTTCACTCTGGTCCATCGCCTCCACCTTGCATGAAGACTTGTTTTCACTTCGTTCCAGTCCAGTCCATCTAAGGCTACAATAGTCTATGTTGCCACTTAATATCTTTGTCGCTTCCATCGTGCATGGAGACTTGCTTTCACTCCGGTCCATCACCTTCACCTCGCATGAAGACTTGTTTTCGCTTCACTCCAGTCCAGTCCATCTAAGCAACTACATTCAATACTCGAATACTTGTCAACGGCGGAGCACTTGTGCTCCTAATAATCGGTCGAAAAGTTACAAAATTCCAACAAATGAGTCTCAAACCCGCGACCTCTCACAATGAGAGTTGATGTCCGACCAACTGAGCTACAATTGGTGGACAATGCAATTAATTTTTAGTTGGTCTCATAAGTCTATTGTTTACAATACGTTATCAACACGAAGTTCTGTTTGAATAATTTTTCTTCTCCTTCGTTTTCCAAACTTTTTATTCAAAGGAGTTAAAAAGGTAAATTTTCTAACCAAGAACTTATATTCCTTAAATTTTGATATAGTATGCCTCATTTATGCTTGCAATATTGAACCACATACAAATATGAGTTTCGAACTAACATGATCTAGCTGTTATATGTTTGTCATATGTTTAAGTGTATAAACCCATTCATATTCCTGCTAAATGATTTATGCATTAGGGTATTGTTTACCATCTATTATGTCTTTGTAGATAATATCCATGTGAGACCCTATACTGTTTTTCATTATTTGATAGTTTCTTTTGCATTTTCTGTGTACCATGTTTGTAAGATACAATGAGATTTGGATAGATGATTCATTATTTTATCTAACCATTATTTTGGTGTCCATGAAATGAAATCCAATTGCTTTTGATTGATATGTGTTACCTTGTTTGGTCAGATGTTTTGACCCATCCAGATTCTACTTGGACACACTCTTGGGCTTACAATTTATGGTCATGTTCTGAGATAAAATCAGCCTAATGGATGAGTTGGGATTAGACCCTATTTGTATGTTTGGATAGTGTATTATGGTTCATAGTTGAATCATTAGGCTTATTAGGCCCAGATATAAATATAATATTAATTGATAGCTCGGAATGGGCTTAGACTTGGACATATGATCATTTAGTTAGTTTTTAGACTTAAATTAAATTTGATATTTGATTTGTATTAATGTTTAGGTTAATACGAAGATTCAGTGTATGGGAGTAAAACGTGATGTTTTAAATGATTTAACTTAGAGGTAAATGTCTAAAAGCACCTTGTATGGTAGTCCTTAATGGACATATATGATTATGAGAAGATGTTTGCCGGTGAAAATGGACTGAAAAGAGACCCAAGGCTTCAAGCCATTCGAATTATTCCTGACTCTCTCAAGCTAGGAATTAATTTCAAGATATTACAACCTTATTTCTTGGTACACCAGCTATGACCAATCTTACTTCTTGACTCTCCCAAGTCTCATGTATCAACTATGAATACACCTGCTCAAATTTATATCTCTTGATGCAGTCCATTTTCGCTCCTTGTTTGACTTTGACCTGCTGACTTGCACAAGGAATGCACGTGAGCCATGGACAACCGTTGTTGTGGCCAATAGCACTTCGATGCTAAAGTCAGACGAGGATCTGAGGAAGGTTTAGTATTGTAAACAAGGAATTTGTAGCGTACATTAGCTTACCAACCTATTGTCTTATTTATAGTGTGAGAATCTTAGTTCGACCAGGCCATCAGTGGTGTAGTTTAGGGAAGGAGACCTTTTTGGAGATCCTTATCTAATTAAGAGTTGTGTTATAGAGGGAAGTTCCCCTGTTAGACTTGTGCTCATAGATACGCGGGAGATAGTTCCCAAGTAGAGTGTTGTTCATAGATGAAAGTTTTCATGTACGATGTATACTCTAGTATTTATTTCCTAGTTGAAAACAAAGTGTTGTTGGATTGCTTGTCCGATGATGATTTCCAAAATACTTGCCTTAATAGGCATTATAAGTATTGAGGATGGATGTGTGATGCAGCGCGGAAACAAGAAAAAGAAGGATGAGAAAAAAATTAAATGATAGGTTTGAATCCGTTGATTGACTCACCAATAATTCGGAAACAAGAGTTTTACAATTCGTTGATTAGTGCACCAATAATCAAAAAAGTAAGAAAAAAAATAAGAACACAATAACTCCCTCGGAAAAAATATATCAAGTTTATTAATTATCAAAAGTTTACCTACAATATTGAGGAAAAACTATATTTATAGTGCTCAAATAACTTGAATAACAAGCAGTCTATTCCTAAAAAAAAAATAAAGTTTAATCCTAAAAGAAAATTAAAAAGACTCATAATTAATTGAAAGACTACAAATAAGTTATTTAGTAAATAACTTTGAAAGCAAAGGCCCCAAAATAAATTTTTGTTCTCGCAAAAGAAAAGAGAATGAAGAAATCAGTTCTTCTCTTAAGCCTCAACTTCTTCTTCTTCTTCTGCATGCGTCCGCTCGCCAGTCGCCTCCGCCGGCTTCAGCCACCGGCTTCTTCTGCGTGCGTGTTCTTCTTCAGGCGAGTTTTTCACTTCTTCTTCATCAGTTCTTTATTCTTCTTCATAGAACACAAAAATTAGCAAAGTAAGCTTCAATCCATAAAAAATTTCCCGTTTTGCAAGTTAGATCGAACATCAACAAAGTTGATTCAGCGATTTCGCACCAGATCTGAGTGAGAAGCTCTTCTTGAAGGTAACATTCAACTCTCTCTACAGTTACTTCTTATGAGTTGAGCACAAATTAAGTGGCCTTTTGAAACCCTAGCTAGATTATCTATTGCTTTACCCTTTAGAAATTAAAATTGGTTTCTCATATGGGGATTTTGAATAATGCTTTGTGTATTCTTTTAGATCATTTTCAATGACAGCCATTTCTTGACAAATCCCTTCAACCTATATGTGTTACATTTCTACTGGGGATTTAGTATTTGGTGGATCCCTTGTATAGATGATCTTGTATAACTTATATAGACAAAACCTGAATTTCCATTACTTATATTGGGATTCCTATAGCTTTGGAGAAAAGGTCGGTGAATTCAATTCATTGGGGTTTGGATGGGCATGTTTCGAGTTCATTTGTAAATAGGTGTTTCAAGTTCATTTCAGTTGTTAATTATTATGAGAATATAATCAGAAGCAGCTTTACACTACTACAACTCAACGTTTTGTTGTTTGTATACATTCTTAATTGTTGAATTTCTCCATATTTCATATCGTTTTTTCTTCAATTGTTGTTCATGTCATTTACCGTGTTTTTGGAATGAATGTTTATGAGATTCGGATAATATTTCCCCGTAACCCAAAGAAAATCAGAGATTTGTAATTGTGATCTAGTAGAGAGGTGTAATTGAGCCAAGGTATTATGCTAAAATTCAATGTATTCTTCCATTTCTATGGTAATTAACGATGAGCAACAAAATGGACTTCGAATCTCTTGAATTTCAACCAAGCAATTTGTGTCAAAATGTTTAGAAACTTTGCTGGACATCCTTCAACAATTCTGACTTTGTCAACCATCTTCAATTTGCTCGAATGGCTTGTGTGAAGTTTGGGTCCAAGACTGATGCCTTCCAAAGGCAAGGGCAGGCATGGTATGTTTCTTTTCTCTTTGTACATGAGTTGATGAAAATTGGGCTGACTTTTTTTGGACATTTGATGTGTAAGAGCTGCAAACTTGTAGGGAGACCACTGTTGAAAAACTTGCTTAGAATACTCTGTGCTTGTTGGGATTGTTGGAATGTGTGCAAAGAGAAGAGAAAGTTGAGGCTTTTATGCAAAAAGTTTCTTGTTTTTACTACTATGTTATGAACACACCAAGAAGGCTTGGTTTGATATTTATAATTGACTTAGGTTTTATAAATGTTATCATAGCATGTGTGTCATCTATTAGTAAGAACAATTAGTTTACAAAACTTGACTTTAGGTGCTCTTCCATGCTCTGTTTATGGACATTTCAAAACAAAAAAAATAATTGAGAGATCCTTATCTTACAGTTAAGGTAAACTCTTTGAAAAAACACCTAAATCAGTAGTTGATGTTGTAGGCTAGTAAGCTCCTCTTCCCTTCTCTTTTTGGAGTCAAAAGTAGAGCATAGATAAGTTACTTTGAGACTTTGAGTTGGTTACTAAGAAGGTTAGTTTTTATTTTATTTCCGGTTGGATATTCTGATTGCACAAACATGATATATTCATTTACATTCTTTTACAAAAAAAGGACATTTTAGTAGGGAGATGATCCACACAGATTACCACATAAAAAGGGACATTTTGGGTTCATCCAATTGGCAATTGAAAGCATCATTGTTGTTTCATCTCACTCTCTCGCTGAGTGTGTGTTTGCTTTGCAGATAAGAACAGTTGAAGTAGGCAATGTTTCAGATCTAGCAAGGCAAAGAGAGATTCATGAGTTCTTCTCCTTCTCTGGAGAGATCTGAATCCAGATCCAGTAATTTTTCTTGATTCATTCATTCAACTTCTTTCTTTCTTTGTCTTGTCTTTTGTGTTGTTGTTAGATCAACTTCTTCTTGAGGTTTGTTTTCAGACTGAGATTTGGACTTGTTTTATTCTAATTTTTATTGCAGTGGTGCTTGGAGATCCAAGCTTGCATTAGTCACCTTCACGGATCCTAAAGCGCTCGAAATCACCTTCTTATTATTGGTACCTATTATTCTTCACTTTGTTTGCTTCAAATCTTCATATGCTCACTCCTATTTGGTTAGATTCAAATTCAGTCCCAAATATTCAACTTAACTGATGAAGAGTCCTCTATGTATGTGTGGAGGAGCATATGAAAGAAATTAATTTGGGGTTAATCAAGTGGCGAGAGCCATTCATTTCAATCCTTTCTGTTGATTTTTAGTGGATTCACAAACTGACCAAGGAGGTACCAAGAGCAGAGCTGATGAAATAAAAAAGAAAAAGGTTGAGTCTTTGGAGCCAAAACAGCAAGCACAAAGTGCTACTCATTTACCTTCTCCTCAACTGCACGTTCAAGATGTGTAAAAACAACATGTTTCTTATGCAGAGGAAGTTGAAACTAGTCGCTCAAGACGTCCAAAGCCACCTATTTCCTATGTGGAGGAGCCTAAACTTAAGAAATCCCCTAGTGTAAGTTATTCAATACAAGGTTGGGTTGGGTTGTTTTTCTCTTACATCGATTTTCATTATAAGCAAGATTTTTCATTCTATTCATTTGGGCTCTTTATCGGTGGGTTGTGTAGGAATCAAATATGTGTCATCAATGCTAAAGGAACGATAAAGGGCATGTTGTTCGATGCACCAAATGTACCACAAAACGATATTGCATCCTTGCATAAAGCTCTTGCCATCCTTGCTTAAAACTCTGGTTAGTATTCATTTTAACTTTTATTTTCATACTTGTCCTCAATGAATTCATAGTCATGCATTTTCTCATTTAACTCCTAATTGGATTTAACCTATTAACTCACATCATCAATGTCTTTAATTTTTCACTATCTGCTAATTGTTTATTATTCTTTTTCTTTTGTTCAATTATGTTTTCAATCACTATTTGCCTTGATGGTTCTATGTTTTATAATTTCCATTGGAATGTTACTTCACGATATCAATTAATTTGTTTCTACAATGAAAGAGAAACAAATAATTTGTCATGAAAACGTACCGAAAAAGCTTAGAAACAGTTGAAACAAGTCATCAATCATATCAGTAGTTTATTTTTGTTTTTTCAACTTAAATCATCCTTAAAATAAGTCATCACCCACTTTAAATCCTCCTTAAAACCGACTGCTACCATATATGTTCACCTTTTCCCTTATCAACGGTTCTACTTATGGATTTTATCAATAAAATTACCTCCCGTTCAATTGTGGATGCTATAGCTCTTAGACAATGTTTAACCAAATGATAATATGGGGAATAGATGATTGAAATATGATCTTATTTTCAATTCATTGTTCTTGGATTCCTTTGTTTTGATTTTGTGGTGAAACGTACTCATATTTTTTTGTGATTCCCCAATGCAGGGAGAGCATGATCAGTGATGAGCACCAAAACTTGTGGAGCATTTCATAATTCAATTTCTTTTAAGCTAACTAGCCAGCCATTGTACAACTTCGGTTTTGGTTGTTAGATGTGAACATTGAGAATATGTAACAATTTAATTTGTAGTTTTCTCTGGATCATGTAATATTGATTTTGAAATGAAATTAAGGTCCCTTGATGATGGTATCAAAGTTTAGTGTCATTTATACTTGATTTTTTATTTGAGTTTAGAAGTTGTGCACATGTTGGATAGACTGTCTTCACCCTATTGAAAAGAAAGTACTACAAGTTGAAAAATGTGATTTTTTTGGTTAAAAAAAAAGGAATTAGCGGCGGTTATAATCGTCATTGTGTTCATGAATTTTAGCGGCAGTTAATAATCATCGCAAAAAAGTGTGTAGTTCATCAAGTTTTTGCCGACGGTTGTAACCGTCGCTATATGGTATTCAACGACGGTTTTGCCAACGGTTATTGACAACTGTCGCTATGTGTATACAGCGACGGTTATGCCAGCGGTTGCTGAAAACCGTCGTTGAATATCCCAGTGACGCCTTTATTAGCGGCGGTTGTCCAACCGTCACAGTATTATGTAGCGACAGTTATAACTGTCGCTAAATACCTTTGGCCACCGTTAAAATACAGTTTTCTTGTAGTGAATTAGGAACCCTAGAAACCCTTATTTAGTAAATAACTTTGAGAGCAAATTAAAAACCCTAGAAACCCTCTCTACATCATCCTCCCCGGGTGGAAGTGATTTCGCCCTCGAATTTGAATCTTCAAAACAACTAGAATCATTTGTATATGGAATGAGGTGCTTGACATTGAACACGTCATGGGTCTTGATGTGACTAGGAAGCTTGAGACGATAGGCATTGGGATTGATTTTTTCAATGATCTCCAAAGGTCCAATCTTCCTAGCAGAAAACTTATTATACTCATCCACTGAAAAACTATTATTGGTCAAAACGGCCCACACTAAATACCCCTTCTCAAATTCCACCATACGTCAGTTTTGATCAGCTATGGACTTGTAATGAGCCGTAGACTCCAATAACTTTGTTCGTGTCTGTTGGTGAATTTGCTGCAAATTATTCACTAAATCTTCTGCCTTCGTATGAACACGCTTAATATCCGGAATAGGAGCTAGTTCTACTGGAGCTCATGGTTGATAATCGTACACAATAATAAATGGACTATTACCCGTACTCCAATTAACAGAACGATTGAAAGTGAATTCAGCTTGGAATAGTTGTCGATCCCACGTCTTCACATTCTCTTCAACCAAACAACGCAACAGATTGCCAAGATAATGATTAACTACCTCCGGTTGACCATTTGTCTGAGGATGATAAGCACTACTGAAATCAAGTTTTGTACACACTAACCTCAAACGACATCGCAAGAAATGACCAAGAAACTTAGAATCCCAATCAGACACAATAGATAATGGAAAGCCGTGTAAAAAATAGACCTTCCGAAAATACAGTTGGGCAACGTTAACAACATCAGTGGTCTTCTTGCAAGCAATGAAATGTGCCATCTTCAAAATTCTATCCACCACAACCATAATGGAATCTACTCCCAGCTGAGTACGAGAAAGCCCGACAACAAAGTCCATACTCACATCAACCCAAGGCTTCTCAGGTATAGGAAGAGGCATATAAAGTCCAACATTCGTTGAAGTACCTTTTGAAACTTGGCACACCCGATAATTTTGAACAAAACACTCCACCTCTCGCCTCAAAGTAGGCCAATAGAATGTTCGAGAAATTAGTTAAAACGTCTTGTCCCTCCCCATGTATCCCTTATTATGCAATTCAGACACAATTTTGACTCGTAAGCTAGAGTCAGGAATACACAAAGATGTTCCTTTGAACAACAAACTTTTATGTAATAGAAAATTTGATCGTTGGCCTGTAGTAACTTCTTCAAGCACAAGAGAGAAGGAGGGTCAGTTGAATATAACTCAGAAAAAAGTATCGAAACCCAACACTTTTGTCTGCATAGTCGTTATGAGCATAGAACGTCGACTAAGAGCATCGACTACTTGATTGAGAACTCCCAATTTATGCTTGAGGACAAAGTTAAACTGTTGTAAGTAAGCAGTTCAAGAGGCATGACGATCCGACAACTTCTCTTCAGAGTTAATGTGTTTAAGGGCTGCATTATTAGTATAAAGCACAATATCCCGATGTAGCAAATAAGATTTCCAATGTCTCAAAGCCTGTACTACCGCATAAAACTCAACATCATAAGTAGAGTAACATAACTTACTCCCATTCAATTTCTCACTGAAATATGCCATCGGCTTTCCCTCTTGACTCAAAACAACTCTAGTGCCCACTTTGGAAGCATCACAATGCAACTCAAAAGGTTTGGTGAAATCAGGTAGAATTAGAACAGGAGTCGTAGTTAGCTTCTGTTTGATCTCCTCAAAGGCCTTAGTGGCTTCAGTAGTCCACACAAACTTTCTTCCCTTCATACAATCTGTAATAGGACCCATGATGGTACTAAAGTTTTGTATAAACCGCCTGTAGAATGAGGCCAAGCCATGGAAGCTACGAACCTCAAATAAATTCTTCGGTTGTTTCCACTTTCGGATTCTTCCACCTTCTCAGAATCAACAGAAATCCCATCATTTGACACGACATAGCCAAGAAATAAAACACGATCCTGCTTGAAAGAACACTTCTTCAAGGTTGCAAATAACTTTTCTCTCCTAAGTACAGTAAGCACCTCTTTTAAGTGATGCACATGAACAGCCAGATTAGGACTAAAAATTAGAATATCATCAAAATATACAACAACAATCCTCTCGATAAAGTGCATAAAGGTACTCGATGCATTTGACATAAAGTGCATAAAGGTACTCGATGCATTTGACAATCCGAATAGCATAACCATCCATTCATAAAGACCTTCGCGTATTTTAAATGCAGTCTTCCATTCATCCCCCGGTCTAACTCGTATCTGGTGGTACCCACTCTTAAGATCAAACTTGAAAGACTGAAGCACTACGCAACTGATCAAGCAAATCATCCAACCTCAAAATGAGGAACCTATACCTCACAGTAATTTTGTTGGTGGCACGACTGTCAATGCACATCCGCCACGAACCATCCTTCTTCGGAGTAAGAAGAGCAGGAACCGCACATGGACTAAGACTTTCCCGAATAAAACCTTTGTCTAACAATTCTTCCACCTGCCTTCGTAATTCTTCATGCTCAGTCGGACTCATCAGATAATGGGGTCTATTGAAAAGTTTTGGTCCAGGCACTAAATCAATGCGGTGTTGAATATCTCATAAAGGTGATAATCCTTGCGGTAAATCATCTGGGAAGACATCTTGGAATTGATCAAGAAGTGGACGGACCAATTTTGGAATGTCGAGTACAACGCTACCACTATCCTTCCCAATCAATACAAACACAATCTCATTCCTTTGTAATTCTCCCATAAACGATGGTCTGGTCAATAAATTTGGATTCTTTCTCTATACCAATTTTGGAGCTTCTTCCTTAGCCGGAGTAAGGACAATTTTGACTTGATTAAATAAGAAGCTATGTGTGTTTCTCCTACCATCGTGTCTATCAAATTTCCATGGACGCCCCAAGAGAATATGACATGCATCCATGTTCACAACATCACACCACACATTATCCTTATAAATTGAACCAATAGAAAATGAAACCAAACAACGCTTAGAGACCGTTACTTGATTGCCTTTCTTTAGCCAAGATAGCTTGTAAGGACTCGGATGGTCTTCCGTCTTCATCTCCAATTTGTGAACCGTTTCTTCAGATACCACATTCTCGCAGCTGCCCGAGTCTATTACCAAACGTCACACTTTTCTCGCCACGTATTGTGCAAGTGGTTTGAAAGATATTGTTCCTCAACCAACCATTGCCATCTGTTCCTCGTGGTGTAAAACAAGCTCGTCAGACTACAAGTAATTGACCTTCGTTTCCTCCGACAACCTCCTCTTACAACGAATTTGAATCAAATAGCAGTTCACCCTCATTCGAGTTGACTTGGAACAACTCATCCTCTCCCAGCTCTTTATTGTCTATGAATAGACCTTTTCCGCTCCTGTCACCCTTTTGAAAATCTGCCATACGATGTCCTGCTTCCCCGCATTTGAATCAATGGTAAGTTGAACTGTTCGGTTGGGGTCTATTGCTTGGCACCCCGCCTATAGGAGCCCTCGTGGTGTTTGGGATTTGTAGCTCGTGTGGGTTGAGGGTTGCTGGTATTAGTCTGACTATTAGACGATCCCCATGAAGGGTTAGTGGATTGCCTCTGTAATTGTTTCTCAAACTGTAAGGCTCGTTGATGCGTTTCTGAAAGTGTAAAAGCATCATACATGTTAAGAGTATCTTTAAAATTATCACACATACTTTCAATGTATCTTGCGATCAGTTGTTCATTGGTCTTAGTGAGGTCATTTCGAGCCACCAATTTGTAAAACTCTGTCGTGTATTCGTCCACCATTCGCGCTCCTTGCTTCAAGTTCTGAAGTTGTTGATACATCAACTTTGAATAAATATGGGGTCGAAATTGAGCGCGCATATGTTTCGTCATATTTTCCCAAGAGGTATTTTTCGGCTTTCCTTGTCGTTGACGAGTGAGTTTTGATTGTTGCCACCTAGTCGCTGCTCTCCCACGAAACCTTGTAGCAATAAGAGCCACCCGTCTATAATCCGGAACCTCCTTAAACTCGACTACTTCCTCAACTGCTGCCAACCAATCCAGAAATTCTTCAGGTTGACCAATCCCATGAAACTCTGGTATTTCTATCTTCAAACCAGATTCCCATCACCTAGGCTCCAGATTATATTCAAAACCCAGACCACCTTCACGATGTCCGTGTCCTCCGCCGCTTCCTCCGAAAGGATTCTCGAAGCCCTCATCTGTGTCCTCTTCATACGCACAACTATATTGATGATTATTGAAGCCCCGTCCTCTAGTGCCATGCCTCCAACCACGACCCCTCAAAGGCCATTCGAAGTGTTCATCAAACTCGGCATCCCCCTCCTTAGCGGGTGGTTGCCGATTTGGTTGTCTACCAGGGTGAATTCGTAAGAGCCCCGTGATTTGTTTGGTTAGGGTCGTGAGATTAGCATTTGTGGTTTCAAGTTGGGCTTGTACCTGTGCTACATGCGCCTCAACTTGAAGAATTCGACCAAATTTGGCACGTTGCCTCTCTTCATCCCTCTCATATATGTTTCCAACTGTCGCCTCCCTTGGTTGACGATGTGCCATAATCCAAGAACATACTAGGCTCTGATACCAACTGATGCAACGCGAAAACGAGAAAAAGAATGATGAGAAAAAATTAAATGATAGGCTTAAATTCGTTGATTGGCTCACCAATAATCCGGAAACAAGGGTTCTGGAATTCGTTGATTGGCTCACCAATAATCCGAAAAGTAGGAAAAAAAAAATAAGAACACAATAATCTCCTCAGAGAAAATATACCAAATTTATTAATTATCAAAAGTCTACCTACAATATTGAGGAAGAACTCTATTTATAGTGCTCAAATAACTTGAATAACAAGTAGCCTATTCCTAAAAGAAAAAAATAGAATCAAAGACTAAAATAACAAGCAGTCTATTCCTAAAATAAAAAGCAAAGCATAATCCTAAAAGGAAACAAAAAGACTTCTAATTAAATTGAAAGACTACAAATAAATTATTTAGTAAATAACTTTGATAGCAAATTAGGAACAGTAGAAACCCTTATTTAGTAAATAACTTTGAGAGCAAATTAGGAACCCTAGAAACCCTCTCTACATCAATGTGAGACGTGTGGGCTTAGCAAGCTGTAGTAATTTGAGTCCATTTGGCAGACTGTGTTGTGCGTGCTTAAAACCACTTGGGCCTGATCAGTGTTGGGCTAACGCTTGGGTCAGTTATTCCTTGTGATCATCATGACACCTGTACGGTGTAGAAAATATGATGTTTCGGTGTATCATCAGCTTCTCCCTCAAGTTAGTGGGCCATCGTATCGATCCACTGAGTCACTTCTCGAAAAGATACGCCGCCTCATGTTGATTGAGTCTAAACCGTTACTTGAGCGGCGCGCTCCATTAATTAAGTGTGCATTGATTCAGTGGAGAAAATGTGGGAAATCAATTATTATTTAGATCTTCCTTTCTGCAGAGATTGACTTTTCCATTTCTTTATTTTTAGAGACTCCGTTCTGTTCAACTTTTGGTTAAAAGTTTATTTACCTTTTCATGGCTCGCCAAAATCACCTTGATGATGAACTTCTTGCCAAGGGCCTTTAGTTCTTTGAAAATATGTCGATTTTTGAATCGGGCCTAGCTGAGATACGAAAAACATATGGGGTCTCTGAAGACCAGCCACTCTACACCTTGAGTGATGATCAGACGCCAATGTTTTCTCCAGCAGGATTAATCTGTTTCACCACGACATGCTTCAAACTAGTCTTTGTTTTCTTGTGTTTGACGAAATCTAGGGCTTTCTAAAATTTCTTGGAATCCCTTCTGCCCAGTTGGTACTGAATGGATACAAGACTATTCTGCTAATATTGATCATAGCAAAGGATGTTCATGTCCGCGTGACTCCGAGGGTGATTCAGTTACTGACTTCTCCTTGGTTGAACGATCACGCCGTGTGCAAGATGATGTCGCCGGCTTGTTTTAGGAAACTGTCGGATGACTTTAAATTCTGGCAGAAATTCTTCTTCTTGGTTCCTTCGGATTCAAAGTACTTCAAGTTCAATGGTCGTCCGCTTGAGCAAGAGTTCAAGCCACTTCATAAGTATAGTTTTGCCCTTTGATTCTGTTGTGTTGATTGTATGTTGCTCGCTACATGTGTTCTTTGTAGGGAGGTTCCCCATTACTCTTCTTTCTCCGAAGGAAGAGGCTACTATGGAGGCATTTCGTAACATGCCTAAAATGAGTGTGGAGAAAGTTATTTGCCCTCCCAATTTTAGTCGCAGTAGGTTGTGGGCCCATAGGCACATGTCTTCCACTCTTTTAAGACCGCAAAAGATTAAGTCCCAAGGTGGAGCCCCTTCCAAGAAGAGGAAGGCCTCCTAAGAATCCCACCTTGCCAGACACAAAAGGATTTTCTAAGACGCTTGCCTTCTTCATAGGCTTGAAGAGGTCTCGCACTGGGGCCAAGCTGGCTTCCAAACGACTCACTCTCTTGACGGAGGAACGTGATTCTCACCTGCTCGCGGAGGGGGAGGTTGTAGCATCTGGTTTGGAGAAGGACAACATGCGGTTAGCAGGGGTTGATGATGCGTCGCAGCTAAGTACCGAGCAGGCTGAAGCTTTGAATAAGAAGCTGATGCTAGCTATTGTGGCAGCTTCTATTGCTGCTAACCAATCCAAACCTATTTTGCTAGAAGGTTTTGATAAATATTTGCCTATGGTCCTGAAGGTCAGTTGTCCTGCAGCATGGACCAACCCTCTTGCAGTCTGTATTGACCGCCATCTCGCCCCAGGCCGTACATCAAGGTAATGAAGGGTCCGCTGACGCTTCCTTCTTTCCTTTCGGATTCCACTGAGCTTGCAACAAAGAATAGGTTGTTGGTGATAAAGGGAAGGTTGTAGATGAGGGCCCAGTTGCGGTGGAGACTATAAAGGGTTGTGTTGGCGTAATTTTGCATCCGGGAGAGCTTCATCCGGATGTGTGGATGAGTTTGTTTGCTCCAGACGTAGTGGAAATGAACAACCATGCCTGGCACCAGAAGGTTGACATTGATTATGCTTCAAGGAAGCATATAAGTAGACGTTATAGCTGGCTACCGGACTGTGCTCCGAAGCCCTAGAAGGATGCACTGGAGGAGCGTATGGATAAGGGGCCAAAACATCTTATGCTAGGGATGTCACATCTAAGCCAAGTCGTCGTCGCTGAGATGGAAGTTGAGATTACTCGCGAGAGGGTGTACACCATGGAGCATGTCTTCTCAACTATGCAGAAGTCGTATTCTGATGCACTTTTCGAGATTGAATCACTAAGAAAGCTGATTAAAGAGAGGAGGCTAGAGCAATTAGCCATTGATGCTGAAACCCAGAGGGTTCGTTTGGAAGCCCTTGAGTCTAATTTAGCAGAGGTAGTGTCTGCAAGGGACAGATCCAGAGAAGTATTGAACCTAGTCCGCCGTGATCTAGAAGTATTGAACCTCTAATTTAGCAGAGGTAGTGTCTGCTAAGATGCATTTTGAGTTGCAGTCACTTGTTGATGAGAATTCCATGAAGGAATCTGAATGGGTTGTCCAGAGACAACAGTTACAGGCTGATGTGGAATTCAACGCTCGAGAAACAAGGAAAAATGGGGACCAACTTCTCCTGGAGCAACATGAACTTAGCGCAATCAAAAGTAGCCTGATTACTGAGCAGTCTCAGACTGATGCGCTAACAGGCAAGCTGGAGCTGCTGGAGCAAAGATGCGAGGGAGAGTTTCTCAAAGCGCAAGGCACGTGCGAATTCTGCAGGATTGTACATGGGAGGTTAGAACTATTGGCACTAATGAAAGAAGAGCATCCGGAATGGGACCTTGTTTATTACAAGACGATGTCTTTCGCAGACTTCAGAGTGATCTCTGAATTGTTAGAGAAAAAGTGTGATCCGGATCATGACACTGGAGCTGAGGCACGCGCGGACGCACTTCTTTCTTCTTCTCATGTTAAGCTTAGTTTTCCTGTAATCATACCTCCTCCTGATGAGGATTAAATTTCATACATTTGTACCTTTTGTTTCAACTGTTAATGAAAACAAGTTTCTTTTAAGTATGCTTTGTACCTGTATTCTGCTTAGTGTCCTTATTGCACGCTTTCCATTTTGCTTTGTCATTTTATTTTGACATAGGTCCGGTTGGGTTAGCAGGGAGCCGAGTGGTCTGTCTGCTATTGAGAACTCGACCATTTATGCCTTGAATAATTCTGACCTATTCTTCCGTGAGGTCTCAAAGTTGCTATCACGTGGTTACGTCCAATAGTGAACATTCTGCGGATGGTTTGGCAGCGGGTTACTCTACCCAGGTTGCATGTCATCCTTGGGGTAAGCCGTTGGATGCTCATGTTATGTATCTGACCGTTGGTTGCAGTCGTTAGCATGAGTGAACTATTGTAGTCGAGCACATGCGTTGTCTTCCGCAGGATTGTGCATGGGAGGTTTGAACTGTTGGCGCTGATGAAAGAAGAGCATCCGGAATGTGACCTTGCTTATTACAAGACCGTGTCTTTTGCAGACTTCAAAATGATCTCTGAGTTGTCAGAGGAAGAGTGTGATACAGATCATGACACTGGAGTTGAGGCACTCGTAGACGCGTTTCTTGCTTCTTCACCTGTTAAGCTTAGTTTTCCTGTAATCATACATCCTCCTGATTAGGAGTAAATTTCGTACATTTGTACCTTATGTTTCAACTGTTAATGAAAACAAGTTTCTTTTAAGTATGTTTTGTACCTGTATTCTGTTTAGTCTCCTTGTTGCACGCTTTCCATTTTGCTTTGTCATTTTATGTTGACGTAAGTCCGGTTGGGTTAGCAGGGAGCTGAGTGGTCTGTCTGTTGTTGAGAGCTCGACCATTTATGAATCGAATAATTCTGACCTATTCTTCAGTGAGGTCTTAGAGTTGCTATCGCGTGGTTACGTCCAATAGTAAACATTCTGCGGATTGTTTGGCAGCGGATTACTCTACCCAGGCTGCAGCTCATCCTTGAGGTAAGTCATTGGAGGCTCAAGTTATGTATGTGACTATTGGTTGCGGTCGTTAGCATGAGTGAACTGTTATAGTTGAGCACATGCATTGTCGTCTATAGTTGAGCAAAAGTGCTTGGCCTGAGTCAAGTCTTGTAAGCTCAGGCTGGCATCTCATGCAGCATTCGTCTGTGCTTAGCGGGTTGGTTTTTCAGTTGGCTCAAGTGGCCATTGCTGATAACGGGATGTGAGCTTGTGTGGGTGTGAAGACGTTGCTTGAGCTATAATCAGATTCGGCAACCGCTGTCCTGAGAAATAGCAGTGGTTTCGTGGCGAGTTGTTGACATCCGTCGGGGCTGACTGGGCTCCCACCTTCCAAACCATCTACACCCGCACAAAATGGGCTACAGGTTTGGGATTAGAGAATTTGGTGATCAGGGTCTATAGGAGAGCAGTGATTCTGTGGCGAGCCGTTGACATCAGTTGGATCTGACTAGGCTCTCACCTTCCAAATCATCTACACCCGTGCACATCGAGATACAGATTTGGAAGTTTTCGACGACTATGGTCTGTAAAAGAGCAGTTGTCCCATGGCAAACCATAGTCATCAGTATGGACTGACTAGGCTCTCACCTTCCAAACCATTTACATCCGCGCGGAGAGGGCTACAAGTCTGGGAGTTAGAAATTCGATGACCATGGTCTGTAGAAGAGTTGTGGTCCCGTGGCGAGCACGTCGACATCAGTCAAAACTCACTAGGCTTCCGCCTTCCAAACCATCTACACCTCTGAGGAGCGGGATACAGATCAGAAGTTGTCGTCGTCAGTCTTCACTGGCTAGGCTTACTTGATCGGGTTCAGTGACCATCGTCCACGAAAAGGGCGACGATCCTTGGTGAGTCGTCATTATCAGGCGTAAGAGCGCTGATTAGACTCCCAATTCCTAAGCCATCAACATTTGCACACGGCGAACCAGAAGTCATTGTCGTCAGTTAAAACTAACTAAGCTTTCCTGGCTAGGTTGGGGCTCCACCTGTTACGGGCGTGCGAGCCTACTTATTGCATTGTGCGGATTAGTTTTCATTTCAAGAAAAAAATGTACCTTAAATCAACTGGTGATATGTAGGTGTACTCCGTGTATCAAGAGTGAATAGGGCTTCTACTGCTTGTGTAAGCACACGTAGTAGAGTGTCGCTCAGATAGCGAGCCAAGCCGATGGGCCCATATAAGAAGAGTTGGGTCCTGTTGCAGGATCATGGTATCACGTGTATAGCGTAGATTGCAGGATGACACATGTAAGGCTTAGGTTGCGAGACGGTAGAGTATCGGTTACTCCCCCCAATTAATGGAGTTGTATGCAGCATCATTGATTGATTGAACGTGGACCTATGCGGTTTCCTTGGAAACCATCGCCTTTTTGTTTCCCATATGGTATTCAATGCTGATATTTAATGCTGGCGTGCCTATTCGATAAGCCACTACGACTATATAATGACGCTTCTTCACCATTGTAGGCCTTATTTTCAACAGAGTGCACTCTTAAGATGTTCTTACTCAAAGAATATGCTTTGAGTTTTCAAATGCTGATGGATGATCTCCTCCACCGGGGTCTTCGAATGTTCTGACATTTGCGCTGATGAGTCTTGATAAGACTTGCTATTATACGTGGTCACTGTCTCCTGATGAGCACCCGATTAGTTCGCTGACACCTTTTAATTTCTTCTCGTAAACGTTTCCTCAAGAGATGAGTATGTCGTTTATGTGTTGTGCCCCGTCGGCGCTTCGAACCGCATAACTTCTGAAATAACACTAGCAGCCAACCTTGGAGCAATTGGTTTCCTCCCTTCTTAGCTAGCCTTAACACGTTGTGCTAAGCTGGAAATTGAAGTTGGCGGGGAGAAGCAAAGTGGGACATGGCCTGTCGGAGTGGGCCATTGACTCCTAGACGCCCCTCTCATCCCTCAACGAGAAGGTGCACTCGATCTGGTTCAACTTGATACTCGTCCCAAGTTCGTCTGTTTGGGCGGATCGAGCATGTGAGTTGGTTGTAGTTTTGGTTGGTGTGTCGCGGGACCTCCAGTTGCTGCTTTTAAACCACCTCAGGTCATCCTTGCAAGGTGGGTTCGATGAAGTATCAAATGCGTTTTTCCATACTTCTTTTCGTACATTTTCTTTTGTTCACGGATCATCTTCTTCGGAGAAATCACATAGCAAAACTCTTAGAGGGCACCGTAGTTTACCTAGGGTACCTTTGTTATCCTTCTGAGTGCTTTTCTGAAGTCAGACTGTTTAAGTGAATCTTCACTATACATCGCATCAAATTCGGATGCTTGTAGTTTGTAATCTTTTGTACCCGCCATCTAGGCGATCGTTGTTACATCTCTCCAGTAATCAATAAAGTGTGTTTGCATAATTCTCTTTTATTTATTAAATGAGTGCAAATCACATAAGCTTCTGGGAATTGCAACTTTAAATTGACTACTGAAAGAAAGCTAAACAACTGGATAGATTGACTGTTAGAGGACAGGGGTTGATCCGGCCTTGAAGTAAATTTGCATGGCCCTTGCTTGGATCGTTGATATGTTCAATGAATTGTCATCGATGCCACTGAGGTTACTGAAGAATAAACCTTGCGTGGGAGGGTCATTCCCCGCCCACTAACAGTTGTGGGGTTGTGCTCTCGTTTTCAATGACATCTCAACTGGGCCTAAAGTCCTGTCGGGCTAGAGGATGGATTACTTCTGTGATGTTGGACTGTCTTCTATCGCTAAGTTGAGCCACTGTTGTTGGGTCTTTGTCTCCATCTATGTGGAGCGTCTTTTCCACAATTTTTGAGTCTGGCTTCTGTGCAACTTGCCTAGCGGGCTCCAACTGAATCTAAGAACATTCTATCTGCTTTAGAGCAGTATAGTGGTAGCCCTGTGTCATTGGTTGGTCCCCGTGAATTGTCCCCTCTGAGTGGTTGGCGGTATGATTTATGCACTGATGAAGGGTGGAGACTATTGCCTTCATCTAATGAAGCCTAGGTCTCTCCAAGATGAGGTTATAGGTAGACGGTGCATCTACCACCATGAAGTCCAGGAACAAGACCTTCCTTTGTCATGGCTCTCCTGCCACCACTGCTAGCCTTATCTTCTCGATCGGAAAACATTTTTCACTTCTGAACTAAATCAGTGGGTAGTCAGAAGGTATTAGGTTCCCTTCTTTGAGGTCCATACTGTAGAATGCGTTGTAGAATAAGATGTTGAGAGAGCATCCCGTGTCAACCGGGGCCCTATTCACTTCCCACCTTGCAATAGAGACTGAAATTACAATAGCGTTATTGTACGATGTACAGACGCCTTTGAGGACCTTATCTGTAAAAATCAAGGTCAGGATAAGGCTCTGCATCGCGAGTAATACACACGTCTGTCCTAGTTGGTGTGTTGTGTTTACATCTCAAGAAGTGTAAGCTTTCATGACTTGTTTGACTGTTCTTCTTTTAATCCGACTCTGTGAATGACATATATAACGTCTGGAGTCTCCTTCTCGATTTCTTTGACTGCCTCTCTTCTTTCAGTAATTTAGTCCTGCCTTTTCTCCAAACAAAGGAACTCTTTCAGCTTGCCCTTGCAAATCCAGTACTCAATTTCGTACCTTAGACTCTTGCAGTCGTTGGTGTCGTGGCCACCCACCTTGTGGTATGAGCGATATTTGTTGTCGCATTTAGAGGGAGCTTCGTGCTGCTTCAGGGGCCATTTCAGATCTTACCCAATTTTTCATGGAATTACGAACGTTCGACAAGCTAGAGTTGAGGAAGGTCATGGTTCTAAATCCAACATAGTTGGAGGATTTTTCTGGCCTAGCGCGGCCAGAGTCCAACCTATCGTCGTGGCGCTTACGCTTGTTTCTATATTTGTCTTCTCGTCTCTTTCCTTCCTTTCTATTTCTAGAAACGAACGGTTTCTTCTCTACTTCAGTTTCCTTCTTCGCTATTCTCATTTCCTCCAAGCTGGTGTACCTCTGAGCGCCCTTCAAAAGTTCTTCCATATCCAAGGGGGTTCCAAGGTGAGGAAGTCGTAAAACTTTCCCTCTTTCAGACCTGCAGTAAAATTCATAACGGCGGTATTGTCGTTACATCCGTCAATGAGCGTCAGCTCAACATTGAAGTGCATGACATATTCCCTTAGTGTTTCGTTTGACTTCTGCCACAAGGAGAGCATATACTGCGCGCCTTTCCCGATCCGCTGGCTTCCGACAAAATGTCTCAGGAATTATTTTATCAGTGTCTTGAATGAGTCGATTGACTGGAACTACATCAGCACTGACTTCTTCAGGCTGGTAGGGAACGTTTTGCACATCACCGACTCAAAACCTTCTTTGAGCGTCATTACATGTTGGTAAATACGCAAGTGATTGAGCGAGACTGGTCCTATCATAGAACTCAAGCTTCGGAGGGCTGAACTTCTTTGGCAAAGCCTCGTTCATGATGTGGTCCACAAATGGAGGAACAAAGAGGCAATATAACACGTCTAGGTCGTGAGCCCTTCAGCAGAGGGGGTTCTACGGGGCGAGTCTGTCTACCATGAAAGTTGGATCTGCATTGACCGTGCCGCCACCTCTAGTCCAGTGGGAACTAGCATGTGCCGACTCTCTGTTGTCATCTGGAAATTAAGGTCTGTGTTGCTCCTGATCTCCATCGGTCGATGGAGGGTTCTGCTAAATGAAACTCTCCACTGCTTTAGTGATATGTTGTATTTGTGATGATAGCAGATTAATCCTGGGGTCCGTCACTACCACTGCTGGCACGGGGGAGTGAGCCTACTGCCCTTGTGTTGACGGCACTGCTGGAAGCGGTGGTATAGCGCCAATCTGAGCGTTTGATGTGTCACCCTATTCTCCTTTGTTGCGAGATCTGGTGGTCACCATCTTCTTTGATTTTGAAGAGAGATGATGTCAATGCTTGGTAAGGAACTATGTCGTCCCCACGGATAGCGCCAAACTATTGCAATTGATTTTTGCTCCCTGCTTGACCTTAACCTGCTGACCTGCACAAGGAACGCACGTGAGCCACGGACCACCGTTGTGTTGGCCGATGGCACTTTGATATTAAAGTCATACAAGGATATGATGAAGGCTTAATGTTGTAAACGGGGAATTTGTAGTATACCTTAGCTTACCAACCTCATGTCTTATTTATAGTGCTGGAGTTCTGGTTCGACCAAGCCATCGATGACGTAGTTTAGGAAATGAGATCTTCTTGGAGATCCATATCTAATTAGGAGTAGTGTTGTAGAGGGAAGTTTCCCTGTTAAACTTGTGCTCCTAGATACGCGAGAGATAGTTCACAATTCAAGTGTTGTCCATAGATGGAAGTTGCCATGTACGACATATACTCTGGTATTTGCTTCCTAGTTGGAAACAAGGTGCTACTGGCTTGCCTATCCGAAGCTGATCCCCGATATACTTTATTTAATAGCTCTTACGGGTATTGGGGATGGTTTTTAAATGTATGGGCTTACCAGGCTACAGTAATTTGGGTCCGTCTGGCAGACTGCGTTGTGCGGGCTTGAAATCGCTTGGGCCAGATCAGTGTTGGGCTGACGTTTGGGTCAGTTATTCCTTGAGATCACCATGACACGTGTAGGGTGTAGAAGATAGAACATTTTGATGTATCATCTTCTCTAAAAAATAAAGTTCGAATAAGGCAGCTAGATAATCTACGACAAGCAAGAAGCGTGGTAGACACCTGCTCGAATGGGCTTCAAATAGGAATTGACTGCCAGTTAGTGTGTGATTATTGAGGGGTCGATTTTAACCATGCCTTTCATTGTCTAGGCAAACAAATCATGGTTCTCCTTTAAGAGTGCGGCTAGTTGATCTGCCAGCGATCTGTTAAGGTTAGAGCATATCTAGATTGCTTTCGTGTTAGCTAGGTAAGTATATGGTGATGGCTTCCTCTTCCGACTGCCCAACATTTGGCATCTCTCTCTAGCTGGATGGAGGTTCGACGTCCGAAGTCACAAATAGATCCTTTCTATCTAGATTCAGAGTTTTTTTATCCGGATCCTTTTACTCAGGTCGTTGTGCTCCGTGTATTGGTTGACTGGTCGCGATGTAGTGACATTCTATAGCGACGGTCTGGTCCCTATAATCGTCCATACTTTTCCTTCAAAAGGGTATTCGAGGCATTGATGCTTGATGGAGACTACCGCCTTAATGCGGTGTAACCAAGGTCGGCCTCAAATTTCATTGTATTCATAGCAGACATCTACGACCGAGAAATCCGTTATCAGGGTCCTCTATAAGTCTGGTTGCCTTGCTACTATCGGCAGCGTAATCGTTCCAAATGGGTAGCAACTTTCTCCTTTAAAACTGAACATTGCTTGGTTTGCATGCGTCAACTTCTCTTCCGTCAGATGAATTTTGAGGAATGCGTCTAGAAACAGGACCTTGACGGAACTACCTTTGTCCAGCGATCTTCTAACTTCCCAGTTTGTTATCCCTATTGAGATTACTAGGGCATCGTTGTGGGGGAAGCAGACTCCCCTCATGTCTCGTTCCGTGAATGTTAGGCTCGAGGCTTTTCTTTCCTCTCATATATGTTGGACAAGATGGTCCTTGAAGTGCGAACTGACTCGCAACTCCCATATTGATTTCTTTAGTAAATGATTCAAGTGTTTCCTCTCCTTGTTTTTCCCATAAAGGACACACATGAGATCAAGAGTTACATCTTCGGCTTCCTGTATTGTTTCTTGGCCTTTCGGTCGCATGTCCTCGAAGCCGATGAACTCCTTTCAATCGTCCTCTCTGGATCCAGCATTGGATCTCATCCCTGAGGCTTCTGCAGTCTTTGGTCTATATCGTGGCCTATCTCCTTGTGATAAGAATAGTGTTTGTCATTATCACGTTTTGAAGGATCCTCTTTGGGTTTCGACGGCTACTTATGTCTTCCAATTTTTCCATGGTGGATAGGATATCGGATAGACTGAAGTTGAGCAGAGTGTAATAGAGGTATTTGGAGCAGCTAGCCTTGTATGGCTTGGCTTGGCTTGGCCGAACCTAACCTAACTTAACCTGGTTTTCATTTCGTTTCCGCCTGGAATTATCTCTTTTTTGTCCTTGTCCTTGGCTTTGGAGTAGTGTTCTACCTCGCTTTCCTCCTTCCTGGCCGCCAACATTTCGTCAAGGGTGATGTATTTTTGGCGTTTTTCAACAAACACGTCATATCCACTGGGGTTGAGGAAGTTATAAAATTTACATCCTTACAGGCTAGAAGTGAAAGCAGTGACCGACGTGTCGTCGCTACAACCGTCGATCAAAGTTAGCTCGTCATTAAAGCAAGTGACATGTTCCCTGAGGGTCTCACATTACTTATACTTAAGGGTTAGCAGGTAGTAAGGCCCTTTCTTGATTCATTGGCTCCTGACGAATCTGGTGATGAATGCCTTCCCCATGACCTGGAATGAATCAATAAATCTCTGTTGGAGGCTATGGAACCAGGTCAGTGCAACCTTCTTAAGGCTAGTTGGAAAAGTTGTGCACATGATGACTTCTGAACTTTCTTTCAGCGATCTGATGCTCCGTCGTAGAACTCGAGCTTCCGGGGGTCGAATTTCTTTGGCAGATGGGGCTCATGATCTCCTCTAAGAATGGAGGGACTATGAGATCAAACAAGACATCTAGATTAGTCGCCCTTATTTTTAGTGGGTTCCTCACCGTGGTCCTGTTTGTCTTTGGGCATAGTCCCCATGATCCCTATCATATCTTAAGCTCCTTCTAGGCCAGCTATTCGCTCCTACACGAGGAGGTTCTCGCTTCCAATTAGTGGCATCCACTAAGAAAACACAAAGTGAAGAGTCTGATAGAAGTCGACCTCGAAATTTGCTTTTATAGTTACCGGCACCTCAAGAATCAGAAGAAAAATCTAGCACCAAAAAAAAACCAATCTCAATATTGAGCCGGAAGTAGATATATTGCTTGATGGGAAAGTTTTGCGCAAATTTGTCCTCAGAATGTGCCATAAATTGACCCAAATTGGATCATAAACTCTGTCCTGTGGGGGTACTGCAATATTGGTTGGTATAAATAGCAAGAGGGATTCAGGGACTTGAATAAAAAAATTGTTAGCAGGGGTTGAATTGAAATTGGAAGCAGAGACTTTTTGAAAATTGTGCTTTCTTTTTCTTACACAACTAAAACAGGTGAAAGGGGAGAGGGGAATTCTAATTGGCGAGGAAACCAGTGAGGAAACGCGCGAGGGAGAGGGTGGAACCCTCCATTCCCCTCGAGATGCATGACTGCACACATCTCGAGGGGGATGGAGGGTTCCACCCCCTCCCTCGCGCGTTTCCTCGCCAGTTAGACTTTCTCAAGGGGGGATGAGGGTGCAACTTGGGTTCCGACTGGGAAGGGAGAAGTTTGTGGCTATGGTTGCGGCTAGCGGCTGGATGAGGGGGTTGGGAGGTTGCGACGAGGATAATAGAGAGGGTTTTGATGGAGGCCACTGGGGAAAGAGGTTGATCGACCAAGGGATTGGTTTGTTGGGTCGATCAACAAAAGGATTGTTGTTGTCAATCCAGTTGTGGGTTTGATAGAAACTTTCAATCAGGGTGGCAATCAAACTTAGGACTCACATGTCAGTGGTATGCCTACGGTGATAGAATTACAGATCCAGAGCTCAAACCCTGCCGACGACATTTGGGGTGGGAAGGGTTAAGGGATTAAAAAAATCAAACTTGGGACTCGATAGGGATTGGCGATCGTCCTTGTGACTCGATGTGGTATGCCGATCGAACAACTGTAGTAGTTTGTCAGAGTTGATCGACCTTGACTGGTTGGCGTTCAAGGAGGTGATCAACTGGAGTATTAGGGGCATCCCCTTCACAAACTCTTCTTTTGTCATCTTTCACACTTTTTTTTTCACAAATTTTTTCTTGAAATCTTCTTCCTCTTCAAAGTGAACCAAACTAATTAGAATTGTTAGGCTTGGATACCAATTGATAAATATAAAATTGCAAAAAAACCTAAATTCCAAATTGACAATAACTAAAAAATAAAGCACAAATTGAAAAAAATAAATCTACGATAAAAACGAATAAAAAAAATATTTTTTTTTGCTTCAATCAACCTATTAACACTGAACAACCTACACACCTTTTCTCACTTACTTCATTTCTACGAAAAGGAACACAATAATATTGATACTGATATTGCTAAATAACTCAATTACATCAATTAATTGTCAAAACAAACTTTAAGATAAAACAATCTGATGCAGTCGATTTTCGCTCCCTGTTTGACCTTGACCTGCTAACCTGCACAAGGAACGCATGTGAGCCACAGACCACCGTTGTGGTGGCCGACGGCACTCCAATGCTAAAGTTAGACAAGGTTCTAAGGAAGGCTTAATGGTGTAAATAGGAAATTTGTAGCGTACCTTTGTTCACCAACCTCACGTCTTATTTAAAGTGCTGGAATTCTGATTCGACTGGGCCATTGGTGGCATAGTTTAGGGAAGGAGATCTTCTTGGAGATCCTTCTCTAATTAGGAGTTGTGTTGTGGAGTGAATTTTCCCTGTTAGACTTGTGCTCCTAGATACGCGGGAAATAGTTCCCAATTGGAGTGTTGTCCATAGATGGAAGTTTCCATGTACGACATATACTCTTGTATTTGCTGCCTAGTTGGAAACAAGGTGTTGCTGGATTGTCCGACCGAAGTTGATCCCCGAGATACTTGCCTTAATAGGTCTTACGGGTATTGGGGATGGATGTGAGATGTGTGGGCTTAGCAGGCTATAGAAATATGGGTCCGTCTGGTGGGCTGCGCTACTCGGGTTCGATGTCGCTTGGGCCCGATCAGTGTTGGGCTGCCACTTGGGCCTATTATTCCTTGGAATCATCATGACATGTGTACGATGTAGGAGAGAAGACGTTTCGGTGTATCATCAGCTGCTCCCTCGAGTTAGTTGGCCACCGTATCGGTACACTAAGTTACTTCTTAAAAATATACGCCGCTCATCATGATTGAGTCTGAATCGTTACTTGAGCGGCACATTCCATTAATTAAGCCTGCATCGGTTCAGTAGAGAAAAGGCGGGAAATCAATCCTTATTTAAATCTCCATTTCTGCAGATATTGACTCTTCCATTTCTTCGTTTTTAGAGTCTCTATTCTTTTCAGCTTTTGATTGAAAGCTTATTCATTTTTTTCATGGCTCGCCAAAATCACCTTCACAATGAGCTTCTTGCCAAGGGCCTCCAGTTCTTTGAAGATAGGTCAGTTTCCGAATCGTGCCTGGTTGAGATTCAGAAGAATATGGGGTCCCTGAATATCTGCCACTCTACACATTGAGTGATGATCAAACGCCAATGTTTCCTCCAGAAGGAATCGTCTGTTTGCACCGTGGTATGCTTCAATCTGGTGTCCTTTTTTCTGTGCTTGACGAGATATGGGGCTTTCTTGAATTTCTTGGAATCCCTCCTGCCCAGTTGGTTCCAAATGGGTACAAGACTATATTTCTTATATTGATCAGGGCAAAGGGATGTTGGCATCCCCTCATTTGAACGATCACGTCGTGTGTGTGATGAAATTGCCGGCTTGCTTTGGGAAACTGCCGGATGACTTTAAATCCTAGCAGAAGTTCTGCTTTTTGGCTTCTTCGGATTTGAAGTACTTCGAATTTAATGGTCGTCAGCTTGAACGGGAGTTAAACCACTTCGTAAGTATAATTTCGCCCTTCGATTCCGTTGTGCTGATTATATGTTGATCGTTGTGTATGTTCTTTGTAGAGAGGTTCCCCACTACTCTTTCTCTTGATGAGGAAGCTGCTATGGAGGCATTCCGTGACATACATTGAATGAGTGTGGAGGAAGTTATCTGACCTTTCAACTTTAGTCGCAGTGAGTTGTGGGCCCACTGGCACGTGGCTCCCACTCTTTTTAGGGTGTCGAATGTTCAGTTTGAAAGTAGAGCCCCTTCCAAGAATAGGAAGGCCTCTAAAGTTAAGGCTCTCACCATGCTAGACACAGAGAGGCTTTCAGAGACGCTTGCCTCCTTCATAGGCTCAAAAAGGTCTTGCTGAGGCCGAGCCGGCTTCCAAATGGCCCGCTTCATTGAGGGAGGAGCATAGTTCTGACTTGTCCGCTGAGGCAAAGGTTGTAGCATTTGGCTTGGATAGGACCACTTGCGGTTAGCAGGGGTTGATGATGCGCCAAAGTTGAGTACCGAACAGGCTAAAGCTTTGAATAAGAAGCTGATGCTGGCTGTTGTGGCAGCTTCTACTGGTGCTGACCAATTTGGACATGTTTAACTAGAAGGCTCTGATGAAGATTTGCTCATTTTCCTAAGGTCCCGGAGGTCAGTCATCTTTTGGTGGTTTGTCTGGCAACCATCGTTGCAGCGTGGACCGTCCCTTTTGCAGTCTGCATTGCCATCCATTTTGCTCCAGGCCATATTATGGTGTGAGCATAGTTGGATACTGGGCATATGGTTCATCTGTTTCAGAATATCTTCCTAAAGAATTAAGTGGGCCTAGGTGGGGTAAGATCCTCATCAACTCTATGGTCTTCTTGCAGACTATAGTCTCTCAACACGTAAGTTTTCAACTCACTTTGCTGCTTTATAGGCACCGACATTTAGAATTGAGGGAGGTGAACACAAATTGTTTGCAGGCGATGATTCTGGATTACAAGCTTACCTACCCAAGTGGAACAGCAACAGCTATGTTGATAGATAGCTTTCATACACATTCTGGTGCTGAGCTTGCTAGGTAAGTAGAACTCAAATAATTTCTTTTGCTCATGTTCAGTGTTTTCACTTTTTATAGATGACTCTTTGGGGATTGGCCATTCGTGAAACTATATTGGTTATGCTTTGGTCATCAATGTTGAACATCCCAATGCTTGTACCTGCCGATATTTCTGAAACCACTATGACAATTAACAGAATACATGTGAAAATTTCATTTTGATTAGATAGTGTTGTTGAGAACTTGATCCTTAATGATTATAATATCAATTATAAGTGGTTCTTTAGCGGCGTTGGGGATTCTTGCGGCTTTGATAAATTTCCCAGCTTTGGTTTATTACTTTATTAGCATTTAAGAATACGTGAGATGTTGTTGCCTCTTTTTATCTTACATCCTTGTTTTCTTCAGCATCAACTCTGGGTACTTATATATGCTAGTAACATAGGCTTTGGAAAGCAAAATTGAAAAGAAAAATGATGTTGTACTTGTTCATAAGAGATTAAGGGAATTCTGATTAGTACTCTGACACACTAGATCCTATGTATTAATTATAGGGTCATCAAAGGCCAATAACAATGGAGGTGGTGGTGATCACCATCCTTATTTTTGTTATGTGCTTTTGTCATTGAAATTAGAGTCAATTCTTTGTTGCTGTGGTGGTGATCATTTGTTTGTAATATGGATGTTTATAACTAAAATTGTATCAAATGGATGTTTGGATGAAGTAATTATTGAAACAAACACGCTTTGTGCATGGAACTTCTAACTAGTATCAGCACTGTATCTCTTCTTTCTTGTGAAAAATGTATGAAATGATTTTCTTGCTACTTCAGCATCCCCCTGTATGCAATTGTGTTAAGAAAAGTAACAAAATTAGACAATTGTATTGGAGGGACACCCATCTTTGAGTGCATTCATCAATTCAATAACTCCACACAAACTTCAACTTATCAATACTTGCATGAACCAACTGCTGCTTATCATGCCTCATCTTCAGAATTTATTTCACCAGACCTCATTACAACAAGTAAAAACAGCAAATTTCATTGTCCTTCTGAAGATTATGTCTTTCCTTCCATCCAAGTGGAAGATTCATCTAATTTCACATTGGTTGACTTACAGGATATTATCATGAATTTATTGAATAGTTTGCAACAAGCTGAGGTTGTAGATGGTGAGTGGAATATCTCTTATTGCAGTTCCCGATATCATTGCTATTATACCTCATGATAAAAGTACCATGCAAGTTCAATTGAAGTGTTGTTGTTGTGCTTCAGATCATCATGCGAAATTGCCTCCACTACCTCGCAATTCTGAGAATGATACAAATGTAAGCATTGTAATTCATGTTCTGGATTTGTAGTTTGTTCCATCAGCAATGCTGAATGAGGCAAACCTTTTCCTGTCTCACTACTTCTGCAAGCTGACCACAGTAATCAGTGATAAGATCCCATTCTTTTGTAAACCAAGAAATTTATTCAGGTTAATCCTGTTATTGTACATTAGTGCTATTTGTTTACATGTTTTTGTTTGGCGTCAAAACTTGACAAGTTCCTTTTTACGGTTGATTTTGTATTTATTTAGCATATAGTTTGTGGAATCTTATTCGTGCCGGAGGCATGACACAAACCATAGTACGGACTGATTTTGCAGGTGCGACGGCTGTGATTTTGCTGCAGCAGCAAAAAAAAAATATAAATTTTTTTTTCGATTATATTAATTTGCAACGGTTTGAAACCGTTGCAACAAACCAGATTTCTTTTTTTTTTGAATTTTGTTTTACCTGCCAACGGCTTACAACCGTGGTTGCATCTTGCCACGGCTACAAACCGTAGCTATGATGTTTGCCACGGTTTATTTCTCACTGTTTAGCCACGGCTTCAAACCGTGGCCAGGGTTAGCCACGGCTTCAAACCGTTGCTACCTTGTTAGCTACGGTTTATTTCTCACTGTTTAGCCACGGTTTCAAACCGTGGCCAGGGTTAGCCACGGCTTAAAACCGTTGCTACCTTGTTAGCTACGGTTTATTTCTCACTGTTTAGCCACGGCTTCAAACCGTGGCCAAGGTTAGCCACGGCTTAAAACCGTTGCTACCTTGTTAGCCACGGTTTAAAACCGTTGCTAATATCCACACTTTATCACGGCTTAGAACCGTGGCTATTGTTGCCACGGCTAAAAACCGTTGCTATTGTTTTTGCAACGGTTTAAAACCGTGGCTAAATGCTGAAAATCACCACCCCTACTCAAGCATAAAACCGTTGCTACAATGTTTAGCAACGGTTTATAGCCGTTACAACAAATTTCGCGACGCCTCTGTAGCCCACGGCCCTTAGCCGTGACAATGGGTTACGCCCACGGTATAGAGCCGTTGCTAATGGGGGTTTTTGGTGTAGTGAAGGATCGGCTACTGGTGACAAAGGGAAGGTTGTATATGAGGGCCCAGGTGTGGTAGAGAGTACAAATGGCGGAGCTGGTGTAATTTCGCATTCGGAAGAGCTTCATCCGGACGCTTGGATGAGTTTGTTTGCTCCGAACGTAATAAAAATAAGCAACCAGACCTGGCACCAGGAGATTGACATTGATATGCTTCAAGGCAGCATATAAACAGACGTTATAGTTGGCTAGCGAACTGTTCTCCAATGCCCGATGAGGATGCGCTGGAGAAGCGTATGGATAAGGGGCTGAAACATCTTATGCTAGGGATATCACACCTGAACCAAGTGGTCGTCGTCGAGACGGAAACTGAGGCGGCTCATCAAAGATTGTACACCATGGAACATGCCTTCTCAAATATGCAGAAGTCGTATTTTGATGCATTTTTCGAGATTGAATCGCTGAAAAAGCAAATTTAAGAGAGGAGGCTGAAGTAATCAGTCATTGATGCTGAGACCCGGAGGGTTCATTTGGAAGCCCTTGAGTCTAATTTAGCAAAGGCAGTGTCTACAAAAGACAGATCCAGAAAATGGTTGAACCTTATTTGCCATGATCTTGAAGTTACACAGGAAGCTGCTGCTAAGATGCGCTCTGAGTTATAGTCTCTTGTTGAGGAGAATACCATGAAAAATCCGAGTGGGTTGTCCAGATATAGCAGTTCAAGAATGATGTGGAATTCAACGCTCAGGAAACAACGAAAGTTGGGGACCAACTTCTCCTGGAGCAACATGAAAGCGCAGTTAAAAGTAGCTTGATTACTTAGCAGTCTTAGACTGATGCACTAACAGGCAAGCTGGAGCTTGCTGAAGTAAAGGTGCTCGAAGAATGGGTTCTCAATGCGCAAGGCACTTGTGAATTCCACAGGATCATATGGCTTATGAAAAAAGAGCATCTGGAATGGGACCATGCTTATTACAAGATAGTGTCCTTTGCAAACTTCGGAGTAATCTTCAGTTGTCACAGGAAGAGGGCGATCCGGATCATGATGCTCAAACTAAGGCACACGCGGACGCAACTTCTGCTTTTTTTCCTGTTAAGCTTAGTTCCCTTGTAATTGTACCTTCTCCTAATGAGGAGTAAATTTTGTATATTTATACCTTTTGTTTCGACTGTTAATGAAAACATGTTTCTTTTGAGTATGTTTTGTACCTGTATTCTGTTTAGTCTCCCTATTGCATGCTTTCCGTTTTGCCTTCTCATTTTATTTTGACGTAGGTCTGGTTGGGTTAGCAGGGAGCCGAATGGTGTGTCTGTTGTTGAGAGTTCGACCATTTATGTTGTGAATGATTCTAACCTGTTCTTCCGTGAGGTCTCAGAGTTGCTATAGCGTGGTTACATCCAATAGTAAACATTTTGCGAAAGTTTGGTAGCAAGTTACTCTATCCAGGCAGTAGTTCATCCTTGGGGGTAAGTCATTACAGGCTCAAGTTATGTATCTGACCGTCGGTTGCAGTTGTTGGCATGAGTTAACTGTTGTACTCAAGCACATGCGTTGTCATCTACAGTTGAGCAATAGAGCTTGGCCCAAGTCAAGTTTCATAAGCTCGGGCTAGTATCCCATGCATCATTTGTCCGCGCTTAGCAGGTTGGTTTTTGAGTCTGCTCAAGTGGCCAACGCTGATAATGCGATGTCAGCCCATGTGGGCGTGAAAACGTTGTTTGAGCAGTGATCAGATTCAGCGACCACTGTCCTGAGAAAGAGCAATGGTCCCGTGGTGAGCCGTTGACATCATTCAGGGCTTACTAGGCTCCCACCTTCCAAATCATCTACACCCGTGCGGAGCGGGCTACGGGATTGGGATGAGATAATTTGGCGACCATGGTTTGTAGTAGAGCAGTGATCCCGTGGCGAGTTGTCGACATCAGTCGGAGCTTACTAGGCTCCCACCTTCCAAACTATCTACACCCATGCAAAACGGGCTACAAGTTTAGGGTGAAAGGTGAGCCACTATGTCTATATAACGGCGTTCGTTCACCATTGTAGGCATTATCTTCTACAGAACGCACTCTTCAGATGCTCTTACTTAAATAATATGCTTTGGGTTTCCTAAATTCGGAAGAAATATCTCCTTCACTGGAGTCTTCGAATGTTCTAACATTTGCGCTAATGAGTTTTGATAAGACTTGCTATTATGCGTGGTCACCTACTCTATTTGAGCTCTCGATTGGTTTGTTGAGACATTGTAATTTTTTATCATATTTCGTAAAAGAAGTACAGACTTTTCTTCAAGGGATGAGTTTGTTGTTTATCTGTCGGTGCTTCGAACCGCATAACTTTTTATATAACACTAGTAGAAAACCTTGGAGCGGTTGTTTTCCTCCCTTCTCAGCTAGCCTTGACGGGTTGTGCTTCGCTGGAACTCAGAGTTGCTGGGCGAAGTAGAGTTGGACATGGCATATCAGAATGGGCCATTGATTCCTAGACGCCTCTCTCATCCCTCGGTGGGAGGGTGCACTCGATCTGTTTCAACCTGATACTTGCCCAAAATTCATCTGGTTGGGCGGATCGAGCGTTTGAGTTGGTTGTAGCTTCAACCGGCGTGTCGCAAGGCTTTCGGTTGTTGATTCTGTACCATTCAGGTCATCCTTGTGAGGTGGGTCCAATGAAGTATTGAATTGAATGTGTTGTATCATACTTCTTTTTGTACATTTGCTCATGCTCATGGATCATCTTTTTTGAAGAAATCGAAAAGTGGAACTCTTAAAGGGCACCGTGGTTTACCGGGGGTACCTTTGCTGTCACTTTTGAGTCCTCTTCTGAAGTCAAATTGTTCAAGCGGATCTTTACTGTACATCGCATCAGATTTGGATGCCTGTAGTTTTTAATTTGTGTACCCGCCATCTGGGCAATCGTTGTTACATATTTCCAGTAATCAATAGAGTGTGTTTACGTAATTCTCTTTTATTTATTAAATGAGTGCAAATCACATAAGCTCCTAAGAATTAAAACTCTAAACTGACTACTGAAAGAAAGCTAAATAACTAGATAGATTGACTGTCAGCGAAGAAGGTTGATCTAACCCTGAAGTAAATTCGCATGGCCCTTGCTTGGATCATAAGTACCTTCGGTGAATTGTCAAGTTTTGTCGATGCCGTTGAGGTTACTGAAAAGTAAACCTTGGGTAGGAGGGTTCTTTCATGCCAACTAGCAGTTGTGGGGTTGTGTTCTCGTTTGCAATGACACTACACCAAAAGGCCTGTTTAGCTACACGGAGGTGGCCACGGCTCTAAACCGTTGGTTTATTTCCCACGGCCAAAAACCGTGGCTATAATAGCCAACGGCCTAAAACCGTGGCTAAAAAAAGGCTTGGCCTCGGTTTTAAACCGTTGGTTTGTTTGCCACGGTTAAAAATCGTGGCTATAATGGCAACGGCTTAAAACCGTTGCTAAAAAATGAAAATGCACGTGTGTTGCACGTGGATGTGTGGAGAAGTCGAGTCGATTTCTCGCGGGCGAAATTTTGCGAAAAAATTTGCGTTCCAGCTCCATCTCTCCCCAGCTCTGCACTTTTCAACCCTTTGTTTCAAACCCTAAAATTTGTTCCATCTCCCCATAGATCTCCCGAAAGCACACACTGATCTCCCGAAACCCTAAAATTTTGCGGTTGCGAAAAAAATTTGCGTTCCCGCTTTGCGTTCCATCTTTACTGCTTCCGCATTCGCTTTCCTCAACGTGGTTTCAAAGTAAGTTGCTTTCTGGGTTTCAAGTTTGAGTTTTCTAAGTTCTTGTTTCTTTAGGGTTTCATGCATTTTGGTTCAATTTGGGTTTCTTGAGATAAAATTGGTATTTTAAAATAAAATTGTTGAATTGGGAATTAGGGTTTTGTGTGTGTGTGTTAGGGGGGAATTGGGGTTTGAATAAAGTTTAGAATTTGATTGGAGACTAGTTTTAAGTAGCTTTTGAATTTTTTGTATGGAATTTAGGGTTTTGTGAGGGTTCAAAGTTTAAACCTTCATTAGAGACAATGTTCAAGTGATTGCTTGAATTTGTTGAATGGGATTTGGGGTTTTGTGATGGTTTAAATAAAGTTTAGACATTGACTGGAGACTAGTTCAAGTGATTGTTAGATTCTTGACTTATAACTTTTAGAGAATGACGTTTTGTTGTTTGATTTTGATTTTGATTTTTTTTTTGTTGATTTGGGGTTGTCTATTTTGGTGAAATCGATATGGGTTTTGTGTTTTGAAGGATTTTTGCAAAGATTCATGAAGATCCAAGTGAGAGAGAGAACGAACCCCCAAAAGGAAAAAAAAAATTGTGAGAAATAAATGGAAATCCAAAGTGAGATTGTTTTGTTAGGAGTTGTAGGAGATTCGACCACTAATGGGTTTTTTTTTTGTAATTCCATGAGATTCGATCGATATCTAAGGGATTTTTTTGTGTGTTTATTTGAGCTTTTCTTCTACTTCTGTCCTTCTATGTGCTTTGTTTTTTTTTAGTTCATGAAATGAAGAGAGGAAGAACCAGATTCCTCTGTACCCAATTCACCTTTTGCTTTCTTCTTTTGTCCTCTTTTACTCACTTTGATTGCTTTTTTAGTTGTTTTCACTCGCTGGGTATCTCTCGTTTATCTCCCAAAACATTCCTTTGAAACTCCACAAGGAGGAGAGACAGACAGTGTAAGCGAGTGGGGAGAAAGAGAGAGAGAGAGAGATCTGCCAAGACAACTCAATTTTTTATTTTCTCTATCCATCTTTCTTTATAAAAAGCCAATTTACCTTTTTCAGTTTCATTTTCCTCAGTTTTCTGAGCCCACAGTACTGATTTTTGCTCAAATGGTTTGTTTTGTTTTCTCTTGTTGAAGGTGGTGAAGAGAACTTCACCAAAAGGTCATTTTTCAGAAGGTTTTGTTTGATCATTTGTGAGCCCTTGTAATAGAAAAAGCTCAAGAAGTGATGAAACGAGGTTCAAGTTCGGGTCGGGTCATCTTCCCCACAAAGAAACATATGAAGCAATCAGGTTTTGATTCTAAAATTCTCAGAGAGAAACCCAACCCAACCCAACCCAAACCAACTCAGCATTATTTATTATTATATGTCTTCTTCTAAGTAATTCTATCTTTTATCTTGGGTTGTGTAGGTGTTTTTATTGTTATATTCTCTTATTTATTTTTTTGGTTGTATTAGTAGCTTTGAATGGTGATGTGGGTGTTTCGGAGAGATTGAAGAAAGATAAAGATAGAGGTTCTAGAGTGAATTTGAGCAGCCAAATGGGTGGTGGTTGGTCTGAAGGCGAAGGGGAAGACGAGGAGGAGCTTCCCTTATCTTCGCCGCCACGCAATAAGAACTTTTTACTTATTTTATTTCATGTTAAGTATTGATTAATAAGGATTTGAAGATGTTTTATGGCTTAATTTTAATGTGGATTAACTGTTTGTTTGTGTTGATGCAGAACCTGGGAGACATTTCTGGTTCTTCTAGTCCTATATACAGCGTGGGTTTCACCCTTTGAATTCTGGTTCCTTGACAAACCGGATAGAGCTCTAGCGATTACCGATAACGTTGTTAATGCTTTCTTTTTCATAGACATCGTCCTCACATTCTTTGTAGCTTACCTTGACAAGAATACTTACCTACTTGTCGATGATCATAAAGATATTGCTAAGAAGTACGCAAGTACATGGTTGGTTTTTGATGTCATATTCACAATCCCCACAGAACTGGCTATGAAGATATTACCCAGGAGTCTCCAGACGTATGGCCTGTTTAACATGCTTAGTTTATGGCGAGTCTGAAGAATTAGTGCTTTGTTTGCTAGGTAAGACCTGAGCATTTTATTTCCACTTTCCAATTGGTCTATATGAAATATTATACTTACCAATTTCACTTCTCATTTGGCAGATTAGAGAAAGATAGGAACTTCAACTATTTTTGGGTTCGAGTTGTGAATCTCATTGTTGTAAGTTTCTATGTGAAGAATTCCATTGTTTTCACAATAGGTAGGGTTTTATTAGTAATAGGTCTCTAACTCGGTTGAATTGATCTTGTAGGTTGTTCTATTTTATGTTCACTGTGCTAGTTGTTTCTACAATTTTCTTACGGATCATTACCCCGACCATTCAAAGACATGGATTGCTACATACATGCAAGACTACATTACTGCAGACGTTTGGTCCGTTTACATAACAACCTTTTACTTTGCTATCACTACGGTTACAACTACGGGCTATGGTGATTTGCACCTTGTCAATTTGTGGGAGATGGTTTTTGACATCTTCTTTATGCTCTTGAACCTTGGATTGAATGCATATCTTATTGGGAACATGACCAATTTGATCGTCCATGGAACCAGTCGAACTAGGAAATTTGTGAGTACTTATCTCGTAATTCTTGACTATGTTTTTTTCTGTGCTATAGAATTATTTTTTCATACCATGATGATATTATTCATTTATGTCCTGTGCCTGGGATGGAATTACAGAGAGATACAATTCAAGCAGCCTCAAATTTTGCTCATAGGAACCAACTCCCGGTCCGGTTGCAAGATCAGATGCTTGCACACTTGTGTTTGAAATGCAGAACAGATTCAGAAGGGCTGCAACAGCAAGAGACACTTGACTCCCTCCCTAAAGCCATCCGGTCAAGCATTTCACATTTTCTCTTCTATTCTCTTGTTGACAAGGCATACTTGTTCCGTGGGGATGAAGTGAGTTAATAGAGCTTACTTTTTTCATTTGTGGATTTCAAAGTTCTCATTTTTTTAATTTTTCAATATTTTTACTAGCTTTCTACTTTTGCTTGCAAAGGGTGACATTACTGACTTGGCTGTGAGTTCAAACAACGCTTGGGTGGTATTTTTTTGAAGTACTTTATTTGAAATGGGTTGTGTTGATAATTCAGTTCTTCTTCTTCTAAAATTCTCTAAACTGGGGTTCTCTTATAGGTCTATAATGAGCATTATAGAAATGGTTGCGGTTAGTTTTCATATGGTCAGAATTCAACATTTGATAGTAAAATAACTAGTAATGTTGATTAACTTTTCGATGTACTGTTGCTTCATTGTTTTTCCGAAATCCAAGTTTTCTTTGATTTTAAATTAGGTGTTGCTCACAATTTGCAGATCAATGCATGCAATGGGATGAAATGTGGATCAACATTTATAGGCCCCAACTCACCTAACAAGCCTGCAATTTGGACTGAGAATTGGACCTCATTGTATCTTTTCCATCCTAACTCACTATTAAATTTCAGTATGGTTTTTCGCATTAATGTGAATAATAAAGCAGTTATTTGTTATTTCCTTTGAAGCTACCAAGCATTCGGCGGATGAATTTTCGCTCTTAGGTTGTAGCAGATATATTTATGTGCACTAATTCACATTTTTTCACTGTGTTTTCATGACAACCTGTAATTTTCACATATTTCATTTGCAGACAGAGAAGAGGATGAACTGAAGAAGAAGAGAAGAAGAGAAGCTCGAACTGAAGAAGGTAATCGACCCATCGAAGAAGACGACGGCTAAATTTGTTTGAGAGGAGAAGACGACCATCGAAGATCCAACTCCAAGCTCTGTTATGTTTCTGTGCTGTAAGTTCTATAAGCTCTATTCTGTTTCTATTTTTGTAAACTTTCTCCTCCCAAAACACTTCAGTCTGTTCCTCCTTCTTCTCCCAATAAACAAATTAAACTCCAACACTTCAGTATGTTCTGTATTGGTCATCTTTTCTTGTTTATTTTTTTGTTTTAATTGCTTCTTCTAATTATACAGTTATACTTCTTCATCTTCTTCTAATTAATTTTTTGAAGACAACCCCAACCTGAAGAGCTTACTGGAATTTTAATTGACTATGAACTGGTGAAAAGTGAGAGTTCAGTTGTTTGTGTTTGAATTTCTAGATTAGGATTAGTTCAACACTTTGTCCAGGTTCTGAAATATCTGTGTTGCTGGTACAGGTGGAAAGAAGCACAACTGCAGAACCTGCTGCTCATGTCCATGCTTCCTAAGGATGATGCAGATGAAAGGGGCTGCATTTTGGAGGTGAGAGCAGGTAATACATGAGCATCTTCTTTTCTATCTTAATTTATAAAAAACAAAAAAACAAACTTCTTCAGGACGCGTGTATGTTGAAAAATCAAGAAAAAGTATAATTGCATGTTTTCGCCGTGAGATTGTTCATGATCTCTGTTACCTATTTATAATATCTGTTTTTGTATGTTTGTTTTCGTTATAATCTTTGTTACCTATTTATAATCTCTATTACTCTCTGTTTTTGGTATGTTCTTTTTGTTTTCGTGATGTATGTTTGTTTTTGTATGATCTCTGTTACCTATTTATAATCTCTGTTACTCTCAAATATATGTATGTTTGTTTTTGTGATGTTATATTACCTATTTATAATCTCTGTTTTTTTCATACTGGTTTTTGTTTTCGCCGTGAGATTGTTCATGATCTAATCGGCGTTGCTATATCTGCACTAAGACATCATTGTAAAAATGGAAGGATTGTCAACCAGAAATCTGAAATATTAAGCACCATTTCAGTGTTACTATTTGGTATTATCCCTGTCTGGTTCACTTGCAAAAAAGATATGCAGCAGAATGACAGAATCACAAAACATACTGAATTCTTTTGTTTACCCATTTCAAGATGCGTATGAAATATGTTCAGTTCCCAGTAAGCACATGGGATATATTTTGTGTGCAGTCTGTGCGTGTTTTCGCTGTACATGGCTAACTTTTGTTGTTCCAATGGGATCAGGAACAACAGTTGCCAAGGTAGTTCCATTCTTTTATGGAACTCATTGGTTATGCACCGAAAGAAGATTACATTCATGTTAGAGCAAGAAGGGGTCAGGCAACAAACAACCACAGTCTTGCAGAGCGAGTAAGTATTCTATGTGAAGCATCGATCTTGTTCAATTTAGTTATTACTTCTGGGAGTTTTTTTTTACCAAGGGGGATTTCTTCTTTGCAGGTAAGAAGGGAGAAGATCAGTGAAAGGATGAAATTTCTTCAAGACTTAGTACCTGGTTGTAGCAAGGTAATTTTCTTCATTTTGTGAATTAAGGTTGTTACATTAATATCTCGCCAACGTTTATTGGTGTAATTGTAATTTGATTATTTTAGAGCTTTGTATTTATAGGTAACCGGTAAGGCTGTAATGCTTGATGAGATCATTAATTATGTCCAATCGCTTCAAAGGCAGGTTGAGGTATGGGATTGATATCATAATTTATTTAGTTTATACAGGAGTTCTCGTTTTTAATATGGTTCAGCAAAATATATCATAACTTATTTGTCAAATTGAAGTACTTGAGATCCTGAATTGTAGCGGTGTTCTCGCCATGCAAGTTATTTCCAAAATTTGATGGTGCACCATCCCTACAATTTCAGAAAAGAAGTGGTTGATCAAGTTATATTTAGCTTTAGATTGTAATTTTTTTCCCGGATATGCTACGTAAATGGTTGATCAAGAAGTAAGTTGTCCTTTTTGACGATCTTTATGTCCTCAGTTTAACCATTGCTTTCCAACATCCCCAGTACTACATGCACTTGAATATTGTTCAAGATATTTATTTGTCAACATTTCACTCATCTCTCTTCCTTCTCATCACGCTTGTGTGTATTTATTATTCATCTGCATTGTGGATCAGCAAACTGAAGTTACCATCCCAGATCCTCCACTATCAGAGCCTCAAACGTGCACAGTCCATTCATTTTGCAAGACTCTAACTGCCTCTAATTGCTTTCACAACAGAAATAGTGAAAAAATCACTTATCGTCAGCAGGTGATATTCTTGAACATTCTAGCACAATATACATTTTCAGTTCATAAGTTACAGCCGATCATAAAAAAATACTAACTCTTTGACACTTAATTTAAATTTCAGTTCATAAGTTGGTGGGCTGGTCCAATACAGACAGATGGCACCTGATGCTGCATACGAATATGTGAAATGAATTAGACCAAGGGTGCTTTTAGCCCCTGCCCAGCGCCAGGTATATTGTGTCTTAAAGCATGCATATTGATACTGTGTCTTTCCTTAAGTCTGAGATATTGATATACTGTGTCTTAAAGCATGCATATTGATACTGTGTCTTTCCTTAAGTCTGAGATATTGATACTGTGTCTTAAAGCATGCATATTGATGACATGATTAAGATCACATTTCTAGAAAATAGTTTTAAAGGCATCAGAGGCTTACATGCAAAATGCCCCAAAGACTATCGTATTGCATATCAGAAGCCTAAATTATCCATCTTGCTCTTAGACTATCGTATTGCATATCAGAAACCTAAATTTAGGATAATTGTGTCATATCATATTGTATTGTATCGTAAGGTATTGTGCAAATGATAAGTCTTTTTCTTGTATGTCGTTATGGTTTTACTTTTATATGAGATGGGCAAATGATAAGTCTTTTTCTTCATGTTTTCGAGCTTTGAAGGATGGAAATTGGCCGAAGTATCATCCCATTGTCTGTTTTCTAGCTTGACAGATTGCATACGGCGTACATTCGCCATGGGAATGATCTTCCTAGGCGAGTGGCAGGCTTGATAGTGCTTGACAGATTGCATAAGGCGTACATTCGCCATGGGAAAGAGTAGCGGCAGCTCCGGATATTCTCTCATGCGCATAGAGGTCAGGATTTCACCGATGCGAGGAACAGGTTGGGGCAGTCTGTGGCGTCGAACAAGGTTCATCTGGGTCGAGGATGGTCTGACGGAATGCGGACAGTTTCTTGCGTATTCCTGTTCGACAACAAGTTCTGTTTTGCGGGTCTGTTTTGGACTGCAGGGGCATTGTAGGAGAGGCAGTTGCGGAAATCACAATGAGCGCAGGCACTCAGCCTGCTATACTTGCTGGACTGCAAGTGCGCGGTTCGCACTGGAGCTGTGCATTTCTCTGGTGTATAGGATGCTGTTGTTGTTTATGCAGGAGCGAGGATGCGCGTCGAGCAGGCTTGCAGCGCACCTACACTCTAGTACCACATCCAACAGGTTGTTGGCTGGAACACTCTGTTGCAAAACAGAGTGTATGCTGGGAGCTAAGATGTTGCAGACTGATGGTTTTCTGCGGCCTACTGAGATGTTGCGGCCTGTTGAGGAGATGCTGTTGTTGTGCCCAGCGTCGAGATGGTGGATGCGAGGGATGGTTACTGCATGCTGCTGTGAAACACAGTTCGCGAGGGTACGATGCAGCGTCCTGTTGGCTATTTTTCAGGGCGATTATTCAGATGGCGTCGGTGTTTCAGTGTGTGCTGGCTGCTTGGGCAGATTTACGCGCATTCTGGTTGGGTCATTTGTTTTGGCCTCAAGTCTTTTTGATGTTTTAAGTTCTGTCCTTGTCGTGGCAATTGTTTTAAGGACAGGTTTTTTCTATTGTTTTGATTTTAATACGGGTAACGTCGTAATGTACCCCCGTAGGGTTTGTAAGTCAATTTTTGATAAGTAATAAAGGTCTGGCATTCCATAGTTGCCCCTCCCCACTGAAGGATAATTTAAAAAAAAAAAAAAAAAAAAGAGCTTTAACGGTTTCAAACCCTCGCAACAAATTAGATTTTTTTTTTTTTGAATTTTGTTTTTACTAGCCACGGCTTAAAACCGTGGCTAAAATTTTGCAACGACTCCAAACCGTGGCCAGTACTTGCCACGGCTTAAAACCGTTGCTAAAATTTTTGCAACGGCTTAGAACCGTGGCTAAATCATCAACCGTCCTCGAGCATAAAACCGTTGCTAAAATGTTGGCCACGGTTTATAGCCGTCACGGATGATTTTGCGACGCCTTTACAGCCCACGCCTCTTAGCCGTGGCCATCGGTTACCCCCACGACTCCAAACCGTTGCTGATGGGTATTTTTGGTGTAGTGTGATCTCTCCGCTGGGCCTGACATCCTGTCTGGCTGGAGGGCGAATTGCTCCTATAATGCTGGACTGTCCTCCATCGCTAAGTTGAGCCACTATTGTTGGGTCTATGTCCCCATCTGGGTGGAGTGACTTCTCCCCAGTTTCTGAGTATGGCTTCTGTTCAACTTGTCTGGCCGGCTTCAGCTGAATCTGAGAACATTATATCTGCTTTAGCGCAACATAGTTGTATCCCCGTGCTGTTGGTTGATCCCCACGAATTATTTCCTCCTAGTGGTTGGTGGTATACTTGACGCATTGATGAAGGGTGGAGACTAGTGCCTCCACCTAATGAAGTCAGGGTCTCCCCAAGATAAGGCTATAAGTAAACGGTGTGTCTACCCCCATGAAGTCCAAGAACATGACTTTCCTTAGTTGTGGCCTTCCTGCCACCACTTCTAGCCTTATCTTCCCGACCCGACAAGCTAGAGTTGAGGGGGTCATGGTTCTGGATCCGACATAGTTGGAAGATTTCTCTGGCCTAGTGCAGCCAGAGTCCGACCTACCATCGTTGCGCTTCTTCTTGTTTCTATCTTCATCTTCTCGCCACTTTTCCTCCTTTCTGTATCTAGAAACTGAGGGTTTCTTCTCTACTTTCATTTCTTTCTTTGTTGTTCTCATTTCCTCTAAAGTGATGTACCTCTGGGCACCCTTCAAGATTTCTTCCATATCGAGGAGGTTCCAAGTTGAGGAAGTCGTACAACATTCCTTCTCTCCTTCGACATGCAGTAAAAGCGTAATGGTAGTATCGTCACTGCATTCGTCAATGAGAGCCAGCTCGTCATTGAAGCGTGTGACGTATTCCCTTAGTGTTTCATTTGACTTCTGCCTCAGGGTGAGTATATAGTACGGGTTTTTCCTGATCTGCTGGCTTCCGACAAAGCGTGTCAGGAATTCTTTGGCCAGCGTCTTGAATGAATCGATTGACTTTGGTGGGAGGTTGTGGAACCATGTTAGCGCTAACTTTTTCAAGCTGGTAGGGAACGTTCTACACATCACCGATTCGGAACTTTCTTTGAACGCCATTACATGTTGTTAATAACGCAAGTATTCAAACGAGTCATCGGCCCCGTCATAGAACTCAAGCTTCAGAGGGTTGAAATTCTTTGGCAGAACCTTGTTCATGATGTGGTCCATGAACAGGGGAACAGAGAGGCGGCACAACACGTCTGAGTTGTGAGCCCCTCGGCGGAAGGGGTTCAGCGGGGCGAGTCTGTCTACCCTGAAAGTTGGATCGCTTTGACCGTGTCGCAACCTCTAGTCCAGTGGTAACTGGCAGGGGCTTGACTCTCTTGAGCCTGCTCTATCTTGTCATCCGTAAATTGAAGTATGTGTTACTCCTGATCTCCATCGGTGAGTGGAGGGTTCTGCTGAATGAGAATTTCCACTGCTTTAGCGATCTGCTATATTTGTGATGATAGCAGATCCATTCTGGGGTTCGTCGCTGCTACTATTGGTGCAAGGGTGTGAACTTGCAGCCCTTGTTTTATCGGAACCGCTAGAAGCGGTGGTATAGAGCTAGTCTAGGCGTTTGACGTGTCCCCGTGTTCCCATTGTTACGGGATCTGGTGGTCACCGTCTTCTTGAACTCTAAAAAGGGATGATGTTAGTGTTTTGCTAAGAACTATGTCGTCCCCACGGATAGTGCCAAACTAATGCAGTTTCAATTTTCGCTCCCTGCTTGGCCTTGACTTGCTGGCCTGCATAAGGAACGCACGTGAGCCACATACCACCATTGTTGTGGCCAATGGCACTCCAATGCTAAAGTCATGCAAGGATCTAAGGAAGGCTTAATGTTGTAAGCAGGGAATTTGTAGCGTACCTTTGTTCACCAACCTCACGAATTATTTATAGTGTTGGAGTCCTGGTTTGACTGAGCCGTCGGTGGCGTAGTTTAGGGAAGGAGATTTTTTTAAAGATTCTTCTCTAATTAGGATTGTGTTGTGGAGGGAAGTTTCCATGTTTAGACTTGTGCTCCTAGATACACAATAAATAGTTCCCAATTGGAGTGTGGTCCATAGATGGAAGTTTCCATGTACGACGTACACTCTGGTATTTGCCTCCTAGTTGGAAACAAGGTGTTGCTGGCTTGCCCATCCGAAGATGATCCCCGAGATACTTGCCTTAATAGGTCTTGCGGGTATTGGGGATGGTTGTGAGACGTGTGGACTTAGCAGGCTGTAGTAATATGGGTCCATCTGGCAGACTACGTTACGCGGGTTTGATGCCGTCCTAGCCAGATCAGTGTTGGGCTGACGCTTGGGCATGTTATTCCTTGAGAGCATCATGACACTTGTATGGTGTATGAGAGAGGAAGTTTTGGTGTATCATTACAATCCATAGTATATTGATGATGTTCATGATGAATATGAAAAAAAAAAAAATGGAGGCGCTTCGAATGATCTTGGAGATACTTCTTGGGTTGATGGTGTCATGGGGATTGAGTTTTCTACTTGAGTTTTTCTTAATAATAAAGTTTCTTTTAAATTATTGCAAATTAGAATAATAGATTAATATTTTAATGTAATGATAGTTATTTTGTTTTGTTTCGGTAACATATATGAAAAATCAACAATTCTAGCCAGCTTTGTTTGCTGGCCTCTTTTGGGCATTTTCAAGGATTTTTTACAATTTCACCCCTTTTATAAGTGGTGTTTTTGGTTGTGTTTTAAAGAAGAGGGGTAAAAAGTATAAAAAAAAACCCAAACAAATGCTCAAAAATGCCATCAAACATGGCTGGCTAGACTTGCTCATGAAAAATTGTTATCTAGTAATCACACATGAGCCGAATTTTTAACTCTGAATCTCTGACGATGTATCGTATATTATACACAAACGTATGCGGTATCAAATATTTAATTTCTTCTTTATACTTGATTGAAATTTTTACCGAAATGAATAATTGTTTGCAAACTTGTGTTCTTTCCGAATTTCACCGAATCCAATGTTTGTCGGTACTCCAAATTGATAACTATGGGATGGACAATGATGAGTTGAACTATTGGCGAATCGAAATGTAATACCCGCCAATTCACTTACCCATATACTTTAATTATCTTAGAAATTAATAATATTTATTTATTGGTAGTATTTATTAATTGGTAAAAACTACAAATAGTTATATATTTTATGACTTTAATTTGGGACCTAGGTTTAGGTTGGTGGTCGAAAAAAGATGAGTGATGGTTGTGTTTAGCTAAAGAAACTCTAATTAAAAACTCATTTAAAAAGAAACCCTAGCCTCCTTTTCTCTTTGGGATACACACAGAAGAAAAGGAAAAACTTGCGTAGAAAAAAAAAAAAAAAAAAAAAAGGAGGCGATAAAGGAAGAAATTTGCTCAAACTTTGGGACTTTCGCCAAAAACGGTGAGTAAAACTTTACCCTTCTTCAACGTTTTTCTTAGTGGCTTGTAATTGGTGAATTTCATGTTAATATGATTTGGACACTGGTGAAATCTCATGTTAATATGATTTTTCTAAAGTGCTTGATTGTCTTTATGGTTAGATGCAAACTAGGCATCATCAAATTAAACAATTAGGGTAGTTTTAAAATGAAAAGCAGTCAATTGGCTGAAAATCTCATCTAGAAGTTATGCTATGTATATGAACTCTTCCAGAAGTACCTATGTTGCACTTTAGAGTTTCCTGTCTTAATACACGATATTGATGAGAATTCATCATATATCACACTGAGTTGTATGTATTGGTCTATTGGTCTACCTCCTTATGAAAATCTTTGTATTTATTTTCGGCCATGAATTAAATTTTGGACAAAGTGGAATATCATTTCTTATTGCTTGCTACGTATTAATTTATTTACTTGAAGTGATAGTTAACTACATTTGATACTTAATTAACATTTAAGCTCTTTTCCACAACTCCGAAAAAAAAAATTAGTTTTGTATACAAACTTGCTTGTATACGTGTGATATTATTTTGGGTATGCAGACTTGCTTGCATATCGATATGTCATTCCATGTGAATTTGGTAGTACGTGTAGTATTTAGGAAATACTTGCCAGGTATCGAACTTCGGGTGAGATGACATGACACTCGATGTGGCACCTCACTTGGGTCATGTATGCTCCGAGTGGCTTCGGTGGCAAGGGAGGCACACTTGGGTGAGGTGTATTCGGCACCAGAGAAGAGTGCGATTGTGGAAAAGAAGCTAAGAATTAGGAAAATAAAGAAAACCATTGAATTGATCATAACATGAAAATGTGCATGGATTATTCTAGCATGTATTAGGTTAGCCTTGAGGAAAGAAACTAACAGCTCATTCGATTCTCGAATGAGAACTACCTGTCTTCCTTAAGGTGAAATGCATATTTTTTTTGGATATTTAATTGTCTCAATTTGTAAGTTTTCTCAAACCAGTATTTATAGACTGACCCAAATTTTGTATCGTTTTACAAATGTGGGTGTGTTCTTAATGAGCGTAGCCCCGAAGACTTATCAAGGTTAATTGGAGCGCAAAGGTGGTATTAGCTGCGTGGCAAAAGCTGAGGATTCAACACGTTTTTAGATCTTGAGTTTATTGTTTTTCCTAGGTAATAAGATTTAGGAATCAGTTATTAATGTTCGGTTTATTTTAAGTCAGAGATTTATTTGGGGATTGATTAATGTAATTTTTTATGATTTAGATTGTGGCTTGGGTTTATAATTGTGGACCTCATTTTTAGAGGAAGAAGGTTGAGAAAGGTTATTATTTTATTTACTGCCTTATGACTGTACCATTTAATTTGTTCCCGTCGTGCCTCAATTTTTTGACAATCTATTAATTTATGTTGTTTAAAAATCGGGGCGTGACATTTTTGGTATCAGAGCATTTGGTTAGCCTAGATCTAGGGTAGGTCTAGGTGATCCTCGGAAGTATGGAAATGGGATTATGAACGTTTGGATTATTGAGTATTAACGGTTATTTATTTTCGCTTGAAGGTAATGGCGAACACTCGATCGAATGGTGCCAATGGGCAGAATGGTGATAACGGGCGGAATACCACTAATGGCCCAAACGGTTCGAATGATCAAGGGGGAAATGTTAACTTGGTTCAGGTGGACGTGAGAGCTATGATGACGCAACTTTTGCAGGTTGTGCAGAACAACCATCAGGATAGTCATGGTGACACGTTTGCTAGGAGAAATAAGGAGTTTGGGAACCTAGGCGGTCAGAGGTTTAATGGAGAGATTGGTCCTATTGCAGCTGAGAAGTGGATTTGCAAGTGTGAAACCTTATTCAATAGGATGCAAATGACCGAGGTGCAGAAACAGGAATTAGCTGCTCATAACTTGGATGGTAATGCCAAGTATTGGTGGGATTCTGTCGAGGAGAGCATGTATATGACTGTAATGACTTGGGAGACTTTCAAGTCCAAATTTGACTGTTAGTTTGTACCTGAAGCTGTGAAATCTCAGTTAGCTGCAGAGTTCCTTAGTTTGACGCAAGGTACAAAGTCGGTGACCCAATATGTGACAAAATTCAACGAGTTGACTCGGTATGCTCCGTACTTGGTTGATACTACTGCCAAGAAGAATCAGAAGTTTATCAGGGGTTTGGATCATTATTTGTCAAAGTCACTTTTACCCTTTGATAATGAACCCTTCGACAGAGTTTTAGACTTAGCTCTCAAGTTCAAAAAGCATGACGCCGCTTTTCGAGAGGCTAGGGAGAAGAGCAGGGTCGGTGAGTCATCTAGAAACTCGCGTTCATCTGGGAATCGAGAGCAGAACAGGTATAAGCCATATGATCAGAATCAGCGAGGACCTGGATTTCAGTATCAGCCGAGGTTCCAATCTGGAGGTCAGTTTTAGCAAAGGACCAGAGAAGAAGTTGAGTTCCAGGGAGGTTTCAGGCCGCAGGGTAGCTTCAGGCCCCAAGGGCAATAGTGGCAGAGACCGGCATTTCAGAACCAGGGCCTGCAAGGCCCATATCAGCAACCTCTACCGTATGATCCTCGACCTCAGGCACCTGCAGCACCACGAGGGCAGGCTCCCACTGATAGGTTATGCTATAGATGTAACTGGCCAGGGCATCTCATTTGTGATTGTCCTAGTGGGCGAGGCACTCCGCAAGGTAGACAGGTCCCACCAGCTCCAGCACATGCATTTGCGGTTTTACCAGGGCAAGAGAATGTTGAAGGTATCATCATTACTCAGTTTCCCTTGCGAGTATTATTTGATTCTGGTGCTTCTCATTCTTTTATTTCTCGTCGAATGGTAGAAAAATAAAACCTTAAAACTATGCCACTTATCATACCTTTATGTGTTGAGACACCCATAGGAGGCACTGTCACATTATCTGAGCAATGTAGAAATTTTGAGATCTCTTTAATGGATTGAAAACTTGTCGCGGATTTGATAGTTATGAATTTTGAGAGTTTTCATGTTATTCTTGTGATCGGTTGGGTAAAAACTATGCTACTATAGATTGTGTCGCGAGGACCATTTTGATAGATACACCAAGGTTGCCGCGAGTTAGTCATGTTTGTGAACCTTGTGGGGACTCCACAATGATGAGCCCTCTATACTCTGTGGATATACCAGATAAAGATATTAGCGTGGTTGAGGTGGTGAAGGATTATGTAGATGTATTACAAGATATTCCCAGTCTACCACCCAAGAAAGAAGTCAAATTTCGAATTGACTTGTTGCCAGGGGCAGCACCGATTGCGAAAGCTGCATATCAATTGGCTCCCAAGCAGTTGGATGAGATAAAAGTCCAACTAGAAGACTTACTCCAGAAGGGGTAAGAAATTTCTCTCGTATGTTTTTATTTATAATATTTATATATGTGCATATTTGTGAGTAACTATATGGTAAATCCTTTGAGGTGTGTATACTTAGGTTTATTCGACCCAGTAATTCTCCATGGGGTGCGCCTGCTATCTTTGTTTCTAAGAATGATGGTACTTTGAGGATGTGTGTTGACTATAGAGAACTAAATAAGGTGACCATAAAAAATAATTACCCTCTTCCGTGGATAAATGATTTGTTAGATCAGTTGAAAGGGGCGGTTGTATTTTCACAGTTGGATTTGAGGATTGGGTACCATCAGATGGGTGTTGAAGAGCAGAGCATACCTCTGACGGCGTTTCGGACTCGGTATGGGTTATATGAATTTCAGGTCATGCCCTTTGGATTGACCAATGCTTCTGCTTTCTTTATGGATTTGATGAACCGTATTTTTCGTCTGTACTTGGATAAATTTGTTATCATTTTCATTGATGATATTATGGTATATTTCCAAAACATGGAGGACCATCAAGAGCATTTGAAAGTAGTGTTGCAGACTTTAAGAGATCATAAGTTGTATGCTAAATTTAGTAAGTGTCACTTTTAGGAGAAAGAGGTAAGATTTCTTAGGCGTGTGATTTCTAGCGAAGGGATAGCGGTTGATCCTGACAAAGTTGCAGCAGTTAAAGAATGGAAACAACCCACTAATGCCAGTGAAATTCGGAGTTTCTTAGGGTTGGATGGATATTACAGGAGGTTTATTGAGAAATTTTCGCTGATTGCAGCACCTTTGACGAGTCTGGCCCGAAAGGATGTCAAGTTTATATGGACTAAGGATTGTGAGACTGCATTTCAAGAGTTGAATCAAAGGTTGACTACAACTCCAATTTTAATCATTCCCACTCGTGGTGGGAAGTTAGTGGTGTTTATAGATGCTAGCTGTGACGACCCCCCTCCCGCACTGTACCAATATTGTCCGCTTTGGGCTACCATCCGGCCCTCACGGCTTTAAAATGCGTCGATACAATGGGAAGCTGACCCCGCACATATAAGGATCATCCTCCTCCCCTACCCAGGTGATATGGGACTATGATTTCCCTTGTAACTCGTCCAACCTCTCTCGGCCTATTGGGCCTGTTGGGCTCCAACCCTCACCTCAGGTCCGCCCACTTAGGGTCTCACACTAGCGGAACAGGTTTGGGATGTGTTTTGATGCAAGATCAGAAAGTAGTTTCTTAGGCTTCTAGGCAATTAAAGCCACATGAGAGGCGATACGCTACGCGTGATTTGGAATTAGTAGCAGTGGTTTTCGCTTTAAAAATATGGAGGCATTATATGTATGGAGAGAAATTTGAGTTGTATACTTATCACAAAAGCTTAAAGTATCTATTTTCACAACGGGATTTAAACATGAGGCAGCAGAGGTGGATGGAGTTCATTAGTAGTTATGATTTTGAAATCCTTTACCATCCAGGCAAAGGGAATGTGGTGGCGGATGCCCTTAGCAGGCAACATAGTGTGTTGACCGCTCTTATGGTGCAATAGTGGAAAATTCTCAAGGTTATTGCAGCTCATGATGTAGAGGAGCTTATGTTTGTAGTTTGACAATGAAACCTACCCTATTTACTCGGGTCATTTCAATGCAGCACAATGACCCATTTCTCATGAACAAAATGAATGATCTGATAGTTGATACGTTGGATGACTACCCTACTTATTGGTCAGTTGACATAGATGAAGGATTGCGATTTGATGGTAGACTTTGCGTACCGAATGTTTCGGCGTTAAAGAATGAGATTATGGATGAGACTCATTGTTCTAAAGTTACTATTCATCCAGGGGGTACGAAGATGTATCGTGATTTGAGAAGAATTTTTTGGTGGAAAGGCATGAAACGAGATGTTGGGGAATATGTCTCTCACTGTTTCACTTGTCAGCAAGTGAAAGCGGAACACCAGAGGCCGTCTGGTTTATTACAGCCTCTAGAAATACCCATGTGGAAGTGGGAACACATTTCAATGGATTTTGTTGATGGTTTACCTAGATCTTGGAGGGGTAATGAGTCAATTTGGATTATTGTTGATCGTTTGACTAAGTGTGCACATTTTATCCTCGTTGGTGCATCTTGTGATACGGACAAGTTAGCTGTTATGTATATCCGAGAAGTGGTAAGATTGCATGGTGTTCCTATTACCATTGTGTCAGATAGAGATCCATTGTTTATATCGGCATTTTGGAAAAGTTTCCAACGTGCTATGGGTATTATCTTGGCTATGAGCACTGCGTATCACCCACAGACTGACGAACAGACTGAACGGGTAAATCAAATTTTAGAGGATATGTTGCGAGCTTGCATCATGGATTTTGGTTGTAGTTGGGAGGATCATTTACCGTTGGTGGAGTTCTCATACAATAATAGTTATCAATCGAGCATTGGCATGACACCCTTTGATGTTTTGTATGGTAGGCCGTGTAGATCTCCTAGTTGTTGGGCAGAGGTAGGTGATACATTATTGTTGGGACCAGAGATTGTTAGGGAGACTGCAGGGAAGATTGAGATTATTCGGGAAAGGATAAAAACTGCTCAGAGTAGACAGAAAAGCTATGCAGATCAAAAGCGAAAGAGTGTAGGTTGGTGATTTAGTTTTTTTCAAGGTGTCTCCCATGCGAGGTGTGATGAGATTTGGCAAGAAAGGGAAGTTGAGCCCGCAATATATTGGGTCATTTGAGATTGTCGGATGTGTTGGTCACTTAGCTTACAAACTTGCATTATCGCCTAGTTTGTCGATGATTCATGATGTCTTTCATGTTTCGATGCTGAGAACATGTGTGAAAGATCCAACTCAGATTGTTCAACCTACTGCTATTGAACTGAATGGGGATTTGACCTATACAGTTGGGCAAGTGATGATAATTGATAGTGATGTGATGCAACTACGACGTAAGAAAGTCAACTTGGTCAAAGTTCAGTGGAGCAAAAAGGAGAACGATGTCACTTGGGAGTTGGAGGACAAAGTAAAGCAGATGCACCCAGAATTATTTGCCTAACCCTTATCCTACCGAATCTCGGGACTGGATTCTTTAGAGGTGTGTATATTGTAATATCCACCAATTCACTTACCTATATATTTTTATTATCTTAGAAATTAATAATATTTATTTATTGATAGTATTTATTAATTGGTAATAGCTACAAATAGTTATATATTTTATGACTTTAATTTAGGACCTAGGTTTAGGTTTGTGGTGGGTAAAAGATTAGTGATGGTTGTGTTTAGCTAAAGAAACTCTAATTAAAAAGAAACCCTAGCCTCCTTTCCTCTTTGGGATACACATAGAAGAAAAGGAAAAACTTAGGTAGAAAAAAAAAGGCGATAAAGGAAGAAATTTGCTCAAACTTTGGAACTTTCGCCAAAAACAGTGAGTAAAACTCTACCCTTCTTCAACGTTTTTCTTAGTGGCTTGTAATTGGTGAATTTCATGTTAATAAGATTTGGACACTGGTGAAATCTCATGTTAATATGACTTTGACTTTTAATGTGATAAATCTCAATGTTAATATGATTTGGATATTTGTGAAATCTCATGTTATGAATCTTGGAAAGTGTTTTTTTTTCTATGTGATGTGATGTTAGGTATCTAATGTTAACATGTGCTGTGAGGAAATCTTGGGAAGTGTTTTTTATGTTTTTGTTTTTTCAATTGAATCTCCGTACTTGTGTTGAGAAAGGGAAATGATCTCTGTGGTTTATTTCAAAGTGCAAAACAATGTGCTGTCATGATTTATTTGGGGATTGATTAATGTAATTTTTTATGATTTAGATTGTGGTTTGGGTTTATAATTGTGGACCTCATTTTTAGAGGAAGAAAGTTGAGGAATGTTATTATTTTATTTACTGCCTTATGACTGTACCATTTAATTTATTCCTGTGGTGGCTCGATTTTTGGACAATCTATTAATTTATGTTATTTAAAAATCGGGGCGTGACACAAAATCGGCATGGCTGGGAAGTGTCCCTAGGATTGATAGGCCCACAGTCACGAATTTTACTGGGGGAAAAGCCAATAATCTTCCACATGTTCGGATCTAGAAATTTTACTTGTCATCGATTAACAATTAACAAATTTAAGTTTACGGCACAATGCTTTATTTAGGATGTATAGTCAGTTTTTCAAGAATGTAGACAAACAAAGTTTTGGGTGACATAGAGGATTTATGAGTAATAATTTTGACTAATATTTACAAAATAGATGTTGAAAATTAGACTTTACTTGTAAGTTGAGCCACGAAAACTCATATTAAGTTTAATATGCTCATGTAATTTCATATGATGTCAAGTTGGAACCTTTAAGAGAATTCATTTGAAAATTTGGAAAAATATATAATAACTTGGAAACGTAAAAATGAATAAATAAACAATAAAAGGATAAATTCTCATTTTTTTTAAAAAAAAAGGGTAGGATGACACATCTGGAACCCCCGTCTCAATGGATTGAACAAACCGTTACCAGCCGGGCAGATGAAACAACAGACCTAGAGGAAATCGGAAATCCTGTACAATACCACAATATTATTTAAATAATAAAAATGAAAAACACAAAATTTACCCCGGGTCAGAAATCACAAAATTACCCCGGGCTATAGCCCGGTTTAGCCTACTACAGTGTCCGCCCCGAGTCTAAGGATGACTTGGCTTGAACAAAGCAGTGACAACGATGTTGATCCAGTAGTAGCGAGAAGCCATAAAAATACGTACAAATGCACTTATCCATTACCCTGCCTAAGGGTAGAATAACCCAACTAAAGAGTCGAGTTTCATACTCGCATTGCTAAGACATCCTCTTTGTGTCATAACGTGAGGTTAGCTTGTTATTTTTCTTTTCTCACACGAGGTTAATTTTGTAAATCATCATGTCTGATCTGATCGTCTGCACAACTGTTTAGTGGGTTTTTTTTTATTATTATTATTTAAAATTTCCCCTATTTCATAATTAATACGTTCACCCCAAAAATCGAACACATCCCCCAGTACCAATCAGAAGTTAGTCAGCCGTGACTTTGACAAAGTGAAACTCATTTCCGGACCAAAATACCCTTCCAAGTCGAGGGGCAAAGATTTTTTTCTTCCCAACAACCCTTCGCTTACCCACCACCAAACATCACCGCTACCAAATCACCTACCCGACCCCCTTTCATAATGCTCGTTTTGATTGATCTTTCTTGACAACCACCCTTCGGGTACCAATGTCGAACACAGATCATGATAAGCTCAAAATCATACTCATTGCCAGCAAGGTATACCACCACCCAGCATGCATCCAAACCTCTGACCAAGCTACCATTCTAAAGCTCATCACAATACACAGCCAGAGAAATTACACTAACATCAGTACCACCAACAGGACTACATGCAAAAAACTTGAATGGAGACCACACATGATGATTCCAATCCAATCTCACAATGCAGTCAGCTCATGTCAATTTGCCCTGTTGTAAGTTGTAACACGAAAGAGATTATGGTACTTAGGCATTTGTCCTACATGTACAAGTGGGCATAAACTAGTTGCATAAGCTCAGTGGTCATAAATCAGTGTTTGTTGAAAATATTGGAATATTAGGATATTTCCACCCTTGAGTAAAGGAATAGAAAAAAAATCACAATATTTTGCAGTATATTGTCACTATCAGGATTTATATCGGTGGAGGTGTCGCTGATTTCACGATATTTTTACCTGAAAGAAAACAAAAAACAAAAAACAAAAAAATTGATAAAATCGAGGTAAATCCATATATATCCCAATATTTTTACCTGCGAGCGGACCACGACGGCCGAGGAAGTGAGAGTCTAGTCAGCGCTCGCCCGCTTGATGACGATGACTCTCCAAGGAATCATTGCTCTTCAACAGACAATGACCGTCGAACTTACCAGGTAAGCTTAGTCAGTTCGCGACTGATGATGATGGCTTTTGGTGCCCAACGCCTAGTCCGCTGCGCATGGACCACGATGGCCAATAAAGTGGGAGTCTAGTAAGCGTTTGCCCGCTTGACGACGATGACTCGCCAAGAGATCATTGTTTTCCAACAGACAATGATCGCCGAACTTACCTGGTAAGCTTAGTCAATTCACAACTGACGATGATGGCTTCTGGCACTCAATGCCTATTCCGATGCGCACGGACGACGACGAAAGTCAGTAGGAGTCTAGTCAGCGCTCGCCCGCTTAACAATGACGACTCACCAAGAGACCATTACTCTCTAAACAAACAACGATGATGATGGCTTCTGTTGACATCCACACACATGACATGACGACCCAATGAGCGATCAACGCTCTCCGAATGATAACAGTTTTTGGAGCGTCATAGTGCACGATCTCCAGTATGCGGACAATAACGACTACACATAAACAACAGCAGACAAAAGTAGTCAGTTTCGATACAGCTCAACTGACAAAAGCGGGCGTCCTACCAGCAGCCAAACCCGATAGTGTTAATTCTACGATCTACAAAGCTTCTAAAGAAAACACGACTATGCAAGACAACACAATACTTTCATTAAAAGTTTGGTCTGTCCCAGAAAGGATGTTACAACTATTTCAAGGGGAAACATCGTCCTCAGCAGCCTGTCCTGCGAAACCAAGGTCTTCTTTTCTAGAGATGGGTCCGAAAGCGACCCTCCTATAACAGGCAACGTCAAGGTCGATGCCAGCATGATCTTATCTGATAAGCTCCAAAAGCTCTAATCTCCCCCGAATGACCTCTGACGATATTAGTAGCCTCCGGCCCGAGATGTCAAAATCTACCGCGCCTACCAAGACAGTTTAGTGCGAACGCTCCACCGATAGTAAGCGTTCCGCCTCACGAACCCCCTCATCGACTTCCTACTCCAGGTGTCGTTGTACGACGGCCCATTCTGTCTCCTCCCACTTCCTTTCAGCGTCTTGGGCCTGCAGATCGGATGACCATTTGTCTACAGCTGCATCTAAACGCTCCAACTCGCCCTAGTCCATCCCAGTTCAGCACGGGTTGACACCAGATCCGATTTGGCCAACCTCAGTTGCGATCTTATGCCCGCAAACTCTGCTTCAGAGGTAGAAACTATGGCCTTCACAGCTCCCAAGTCTGCGGTAGTACCATAACTCTGCAGCTGATCAGTCAAATAATCCACCCGGTAGAGAGCATCCGAATACGACATCCGCAGGTCTGCGAAAGCCTTCTCCAAGGCAAGGACTCACCCGCGAGCTTCGGAATGCAGTGCAACAGGACTATGATGTTCAAGGGCGCGAACGTCTACCTCGGACCCATGGTGACATGAAACGTCAATGCGTGGTCCAATGTTCTCTCCCTCTAAGTCAATAGAGAGAGTTGCAACATCAAACAAGAAACGACAACCCCCTAAAGTTGTCGTCTGAGCAGAACGTGATGGCCGAAGGGTAGAAGTCGCACAATCAGAGGACTGCCTCCTTTTTGGAACGACAACATGAGGCACACTCTTTTCCAATTTTGCTAACCTAGTCAGGCTAGGCATGGCCAGACTTCTTTTCCTCGAACGATGACTGACAACCCTTTCGGCTGGTGAACCCGGCGCAACAAGAACGTTATGTGAACACCGTAGCACCCCGATACGCAGTACATTGCCTGGCATTATGACCTCCTCAACGGACATCAAGGGGAGTTTGATGAACTAAACCTACGGGAGGGAGGGCCAGCTATGGAACACCATACCTTAATTACAAAATCAAAAGATTTTACATACCTAAAACACCAAAAAAATGAAACTAGAAATCTAGGGAAATTACACTAACATTCTAAAGCTCTGACCAAGCTACCATTCTAAAGCTCATCTCGATACACAGCCAGAGAAATTACACTAACATCAGTACCAACAGGACTACATGCAAAAATCTTGAATGGAGACCACACATGGTGATTCCAATCCAACCTCACAATGCAGTCGGCTCATGTCAATTTGCCCTGTTGTAAGTAGTAACACGAAAGAGATTATGGTATTTAGGCATTTGTCCTACATGTACAAGTGGCCATAAACTAGTTGCATAAGCTCAGTGGTCATAATCAGTGTTTGTTGAAAATATTGGGAATATTAGGATATTTCTACCCTTGAGTAAAGGAATACAAAAAAAAAAAAAAAATCACAATATTTTGCAGTATATTGTTACTATCAGGATTTATATCGGTGGAGGTGTCTGATTTCACGATATTTTTACCTGAAAGAAAACAAAAAACAAAAAATTGATAAAATCGAGGTAAATCCATATATATCCCAAGAGCACTACTACAGTGCCTGGTGGCTACCAGGCACACGACCAGTGCACTTAAGAATTTTCCATATCCCAATATCATGGTTCTTAAACTCCTAATAAGCCCTCTAAAAAAACAATCCCAAGTTGCCTTCTCTTTGCTTCTAAGAAGCCTTGGGAACTATGTAATAATATGACCGAATAAAGAAAAATCTCTTAATCCCAGCAAAAAAAAAATTGCTTTCCATCTGTCTATGAATTCATTTCAAGTACGCCAGGTAGGAGTTTACAATCTTAAATTGATGCTCAAAAGGATAGTATATCAGTTGCGAAGGATTTTTATGAAGTAGAAGAGCAAAAATATTTACCTGAGACGAATGGGATGATCCAGGAATTTAGTACCTCTATATAAAGTAGCTCCATTCAATCTGAGGTTTCTGCAGAGCTTAATTACTAACATCATCAGATAACTTGGTTTCAAATGAACTTCATTCCAAACACTGAAGTCTGATCTCCCAGTTTCTTCATATAACATTTTTTTCTTGTAAGTATCAACTGAAGCACAGTTTGGTGGAGTTTTAACCTACATTCCCTTGATTATGATCCACATCAGGCACTCTTAAAGTAGCTCCCAACAGATCATTGGGTACCCTCAATTAACCTACAATTCCTGCCTCTGTGTTCTTCCGAGTCAGTAGTCCCTACTACTCCCTCATGGAACAAAGGTTTTTCTACCATTCCAGTGTGCTAAACTACTGCAGACTTGATTTTTTTTTTTTTTTTTTCATTGCCACAGCTATTATACATTCTGAGATGTCAGAAACATTATAAGATGGTAGTATATCTTTTGTGCTCAACAGGTTTCATTCCTTAGCTGTCAACACTGTACCGAGATGGTAGATGTGTATGACACTCAAATATCTTGGATCAACGGAAAAACCCAAAAAAAAAGACAATTTTATTGATACAACCACATGTTTATACAAAGTGAAGTTGAAACAAAGAAACAAGAATAGGAAACGACATCCTTCACAACTTGTTACTTTCCACTCTTCGCTTCTATTAAAAAATGATACCTTCCAACAACAATAGATAGAAGTATAATATAAAGAATGATAGAACAACCCAGAATCAGGGAGCTTTAAGATCTACGTGTTTCTCCTGACAACCATAAACCACTGTCTTCATTCTTCAAAAAGTTCTCAATTTGTACAAGTGCCTGCCAAAAGAGTAATTAAGTAGATGATCAGGTTTGGTTGAAAAATAACAATTCGTCTAAATCTTAACAATGACTAGAGATTCCACGATAACAGTTTAACAGATTCAGCCAAAATTTCCTCAAATAAATTTTAACTCGTTTGAAATACATGAATAGCAGCCCCTGAAAATAAAGCTAGAACTTATATTCCTCATCCCTTTTAAAAACTCTATGATGAAGACAAAGTAAGTTGGAAGTTTGCAAGCCACACATATGCCAATAGAACCTTACAAGTGACAACATCTTTAGCCACTGTCTCAAGACTACATCAGTGATTTTAAATTATAGCCCAATGTCAGCAAAGATTTTGACGATGAGAGAAGCTTTGCACTTTTATATTTATGCCTAAAAACAAGAAGTTGGCCGGTAAACTCAAATCCATCCAAGTAACTCTGCCTTTGAGGTTTATGAGGGTTGCTGGTGTTTTAAAAATGGTATTGTGGTCAACCAACCAAGTTATGTATTCTGTGATTTTCTTTTGAGTTCATTTATTGAAAATAGGTTTGCTTGGACCAACCAACAAATGTGTTTCATACCATCATTTCTTTTCTCATAAAAAGCAGAAGTGATTAAAATAAACTTAAATCATAGAGCAGGGAGCATGATTATGAACACTGATATATGAAGTAAAAGAATAAACCAGAACAGGTTTCTGCTGCCAGATGGGAAGTACGTGAATATATTTGAGACATGAAAGGAATGGTCATACCTCAATTGCAATAGCAGTTGGACTTAGATCACCGACATCACCAAGACCCAGTTTTGATGCAATGTCTGCATAGAGAACAGATTTGACATCTTAGCTTCTAGAGAACAAGAAATTTATGGTAACTTCTAAGGAACACGAACGATATGGTAATTCTTTTCAATTTTTTATGGAGTTGAGCATAGTCCTTGGTGATCATCATTGTCAACATTCGCTGAAGTTTAAAATTGTGTTTTGAGTGTAAATCAAAATGTTTATTGTAGCATGCCCCACAATGAAGCTTCCTTCGTCTGCTTTTAGTGTAGCATGCCCAACAATCAACATGATCCGAACTCCAAGCAGTTGATAGATGTTAACCACCAAGAAGATCACAACCGTTGCATTCTTAGGTGTGTCTAATTAAATAGTGACTAGCAAATAATAATTTAAATAAGCAATAAGTGGGAAATCATGGGTCAGAAGAACATGATCATATCACCCAAACTCCCAGTTCCATTGTTATAATTTTAGCAAATTATGACAATAGTCTACAACCTGGACAGAGTGTGGATCACCTCAAACATATAAAAGACCAATACTGTAACAAACAAAACACTGATCAAATGCACATGTAGGAGGTGCCGATAACTTACATTCAAGGGAAACCCTGGCATCAGCATTGGCATAGGCATCACCTCTTTCTTCAGAAAGTGTTGAGAGACGAACCAAAGCCTGGAGATGATACAAACTAGAAAATTAACCAACAATGACAATTGAACTTAATGTAACAGTAAATAAGGATTGAGAAAAATGAAAGAATTTTTATGGTCTCTAATGGAGAATGCGATGATAACCTTTGTGTATGGATCGCCCGACTCTTGATGCAAAAGTGGGCGGGAGTCGGTCCCTACAGCTGCAATACGCCTAGCCAGAGCTTCCAAAGGCACATCTAACCACACTGTGATCCCCTTTTTCATGGATTTCCTAATAATTCAAGACATTGACCAGTTAAGTTCAGACGACAGATATATTATGAGAACAAGTATTTTGAGTGGATAGCAATAACAAGTTGTCGCATGTCCCATGTCCACATACCAGTTAATTGGCCGAATAACTGCACCACCACCAGTGGCAACAACTAGCCTATGCATTCCAGACAATTCCCGTAGTACCTCACTCTAAGAACCAAACAAAAAATTAATCTCAAGTGTAAAGGAGAACTTTAATCTACTATAGCCACAACTCTAAGTGGCATTGAAGTCCAAATAGAAAAGAACATGGTGCATCAGCAAAAAATAACTAAATTACCTCAGTATCTCTGAAGAAGCTCTCACTATATTGTTTGAAGATTTGAGCTACAGGTGTTCCACCTACAGCCTGCTCCACCAATTTGTCACTGGAGCATCCACAAGCAAGACTTACCATTAATCAACTTGAATACTAAACAGGTTCCACTTAATAAGAAATTTGAATCATTAAGTAATCTAGTATCTTGATCCCAAGGGCAGTCTACTATAGGAGAAGCTGTTAATTCTAGAAAGCCTATCACTTAAACCATTTTTTATGCTTCTAACAGCAAATTTAACAACCACTATTGTGGATGTGTAACTTTGGATTCCACGCCATTGAAGGGTTTCGGTGATTCTATTAATAATTTGGAAATCAGTTCTTGTACAAACCTGTCAAAAAATGAGTATCCTAGTACTTCTGATAAAATCTTTCCCACTGTTGTTTTCCCAGAGCCCATCATACCTGCATTTTTTTAAGAGCCAATAGATTAAACCATTATTAGTTCTGCGGGAACTAGGAAAGCTTTAGACAGATCTGCTCCCAAAAGAAGGAGAAGAGGCAAAACAATAAACCAAAAAGATAAGAAACCCACTTACCAACAAGATTTATGCATCGTCCACTTAAATATGGGGCGATCTCTTGCGATTTTTTCTGCAATTATTACAACAACAATAAGCCAATGCTTTTCAGTAACCAAGGTGGTTTCACATTTTTGTATGCTTCACAATTGTAATAAAAAGCAGTGATTATGAAAGGAAACTTTGCATACCTTCAAAAGAGCTGGTTCGTCAATAAAAGCAAGATCCTTTTTAGTTTCGAATGCTGGAGCTGCAGAAAAATAAGAACTTTTGAGATCAATGATCATAGAAAATAAGTTATATGAAGAATGCTCACTGCTTGATTGAAAATACAGTTAATCAAAAGTTCTTGTAGAGATTCAAGAAAGTTATATTATCAAGGAAATCGTAATGACTGCCATAAAGAAAACGACACCTCAATCATCACAAATTAAACCCATGAAACTCAGTTTCTTTTTTTATGGATGCTATACTTTGTAGATCATTAGATCTCTTCCACAATCCACACTCTAGTATTGCCAAATATACCATTTGATAACACCACTAGATCACTCCCTCAAATTAAGTTCCCCGTTTAAGTGCAAGCTTTAACTCCATATAAGGCATACATAGAACTAAGTGCAAAAATCTTGGAAATAGACCACATAAAAGAAAAACACTCAGCATCACTTTCTAATACAACAATAACCACAATCCAGGCTCAAGGATTTAAAAGTATAACGCATCAGTGATATTTCTTCCCAGGTAGAGATTTCAATTCAAATACTCGTACTCCATCATCACGGTAACCGAATTCCGTATCCCCAAACATCATCTACCAAGCTAAACATTTGAAGCATCCACCTTTGACACAAACACTGTGTGCACTTGACCCAAAATTAGTGCACCGAAGCAATCAACTCATATCGGATTCAACCTCTTGTTGAAGCAATCAACATTCACCACATCTTTGTCAGGAAATGCTTTTGCACTCAAATTTAATCAAACAAATTTTTTTTTTCCAGACCCATCCTATCCAACCATTTCGTTGAACACTTGATGTATATGCAATTATCAACAAATTGATCAACCACTGAATTAGAGGAATTTTATCAAAACTGAACATGGCAAAACAATCAATTTGACGCAATTGCAGTAGAAGATGAAGGAAAATTAAGGGCAATTACAAACAGACCTCGAGTATTTTTATTATAGGAACAAAAGAGTTGGAAAGCATTTGATCCCGACGACGTCGAATCTCCGCTCGACCTCCAGTGCAGGGCTTTGGAATTGTGGTCTGCACTAACTTTCTGCGGAAACCTGACGAGGAAACCATTAGGTTTCTTTCCAAGAATAATCTTGTCTGAGGTCAATGGTGTACCACAACACCGGAAGCTCTGCGTACATGTAGCTGCCTCCATACCTTCTTTTTCACTCCCAAATTCAAATTCCCCCTAAATTCCAAGACGAGCCAGTGGTGGCGCAGGATAAGAGGGGGAGAGGCGCGGGATAAGAGAGGGGTTGGCAGGTGGGTGTTTGGTTTGGTGTGTGTAGGGGGAAATGTGGATGATTAGTTCACGGACCGGTTTTATAGGAAGAAGCTGAAAGAGGAGACGAGGATTTGGTCCATTGCACACACTCACACTCACACTCACACTCACACTCTGCCGCGTCTTCTATGGAACAGTAAGTACTAGGGAATGTAGCTTGTTGGGTTATGATGTGTTTTGAAATGACGGAATTGTCCTCTATGCTTTGTGTTTACCCCACGTAGGAAAAAGTTGAAAGGATGAGAGATGTCAATTATCTGGAGCAATGCAGGGGCGTGTTTGTTTCAGGCTTTCTTTCTTCAGAAATTCTAAATGGCGAAGAAAGGGGCGAGGGGGAGGGTGTGCATCCCCTCCCCCCTCGAATCTCGAGGGAGATGAGTGGTACACTCCCTCTCCCTCGCTGGTTTCCTCGCCCCTTTCCTCGACAATAAGAAAGGTTCTTCTTTCTTTCTTTCTTTCTTTCTTTTACCTCCTCAGTCCTTACTCACATCGTGTGACATCTCTGACGATACTGATAATTTGGGAGACATCTGCTATGCTATAAATACCCACAACAATCTTGGTGAATTCGAACAAGGAATTCACTTTAGAGCATCCACACTTATTTTTGGAGAAAGTTCCTGTAAATTTTTCAAAAGTTAACAGCATTCCTAATTGATTTCGCATATGCCAACCCTTGATGGTAGTTCACATGATACTCAGTAACAATTTGGTTGAGAAGCGAATAACAAGGTTATCAAATATGTGGGAAGTAATCAGCAATACTCATAATATAAATAATCATCATTGTTGTCAAATAAAATTATGCTAGCTAAATAAAAATACAAATATCTCAAATTGTAATTAGCTTACTACATAGCAAACCTTAAGGAAAATATGGTAAAAATAAATAAATAAATAATATATATATATATATATATATATATATATACAAAAATGACTTTTAAATTAAGCCACTTTTTCACAAGTTACCATTTAGGTACTATAGTTAAGGTAATTACTTTAGAAGCCTACTTTTATATTTTTTGTAACCAATAAAACCTATTTTATTAACTACAGTTAACTTTTAAAATAAAAATACATATTTTCTCTTTTGTACCCTTCAAAACGTAATTAGTAACTAATTACTCTTTTTTACTTTTTGCTCACTCACCTCAGGTTCTTTCTCACAAATTTTTTTTATTTTTTATTTTTTTTGCTAATAACACATCGTATGAGTGATGAGTTGATTGAAAAATAATTGTTGTCCACATAAATTACATTGATTGAAAAAAATAAAGTCCATGATCTTGTCATATAACTTGAGAGAAAAAGTAATAATTAGTTAATTAGGTTTTTTATTTGTTTAGAAATGGCAAGATATCATATAATTTTATGGGTTATTAAAAAAGTCTTTATTGATTATAAAATATATAAAAGTAAGCACATATTAGCCATTACATCAATTACGGTATCTACATTGTCTATTTTGTAAAAAAAAAAAAAATTTACCCACCGAATTGAACCCGATTACTCGTCCTATACCAAGTTAAACCCGATATCAATAAATATTTCGAAATAACTCGTCCAAATAATGTACTTTTCGATTTGAGTACTTTAAATTTCGAGATCTCAAAAAATAAAATATTTTTTTATATTTTCACAAAATCACAATCCTTGATCACTACAAGTAGTGTTCATGTATAAAAATAAAAAACATATATATATATATATATATATATATATATATATATATATATATATATATATATATATATAAAAGTAGTATCACACATTAAACCCGCTCAAAGAACAAAGAAACAAGAATATAAAGAAAGAAAGAACAAAATTCATGTTTCATGATTAAAACTTGAAACATGAACTTAACTAATTTCACTTATCACTTAATTAATAAAAGAATACGTTCTGACATCTTCTTCTACCAAAGACTTGACTATTCAACATATATGTCACATGCAAATACATTTGATACTACTTCTAATAAACAAATCCAAATACGACACCGAGGACTTCATAATTTTTTTTTCCGACTTGAACAAGATTAACATAGAAAAAATGTGTTCAAAGCGTGTAATATATAGTTTTTCAATCACTTGAGAATTCCACAAGAAGTTTCCTTTACATTTGAGAATTTGTTTTTGCTTCTTCACTGTGGACCATATGACTATACTTATTAAATTGGTTGCTGTGAAGTGTACTAGTTTTTTTGGTCTGTCTAGTTGATGAAAACAAATCAAGGTCAATTTCAATCAACCCGAAGAAGGGAAGAGTTGGGATGGTTTAGTCATTTGGGCATGGGAGGGAGGGAGGGAGATGGTGTTAGGTAAGGTTCGTGGATGGAACTGGCGAGTCGCCTACAAGTCCACAAAGCACAAACCACAACAACACATACAAAAGAGGGGGTTTGGTAAAGGAAAATGATGCATGCAACATGTGTGGCCTAGACGCCCTGCGCTGCCGATGTTGTTGTCAAGGATTGTGATTTTGTTTTTCGAGTTAATTTTGATTTCCTGATTTTAAGAAATATTTTGGTGTGTAAAGAAAAAAAACGTAAAAATTTTGAAGATAAATGAAATATATAATGAATTTTGAGAGTATATTAAATATGTGAAAAAATAATATGTAAGTAAATATATGTATTAAACAGATTAAATGAAATTAAAATGCATATACTTATAAAATCAAAGGGTTTAAAAAATTAATATATAAGTAGAAGACGTGATAATTATGAAATTAGGGAGTGGTTTCAAAAATCAATAAATAATTAGAATGAATGATAATTAGAAGAAAAAAAAACTCGAAATTTACGAAATATTTTGAAAAATATAAATTTTAGTAGCTGATTTTGTCTTTTTATGAAAAAAAAAACCCCGAAATTTACGAAAAAAAACCTCAAAAATCAAAAATTTTAATTTTTTTCATTCGCCCTTTTTCTTTTCGTAATTTCAAAAAAACAAAATTTTCAACGAAATTTGCATAATTTCGCGAAATCACAATCCTTGGTTGTTGTCACTCGTACTATTTTGACGCCGGGCAGAATAGCGATTATTCTGCAGGCTAATAGCAACAAATAATTGACAGGGAAGAACAAAAGAAGATTACTCAAAAAACACATTGAAAATAACTCTAATGTTTAATCAAATTACTCAAATCAAACATATCTCTAAAATCAGCCCACAAGCCGGGCTTTATAGCTAAAACTCATCAATATTGGAATTTTACCAAAAATGACAACACCCCAATAATCATGCTAAAAAAATACGTAATAAAAGAAATATACTGCCAGAAATCTAGCCCAAATTGGGTTCAGAATCACTTCCTAAACAATAATTGAAATATTACTATAAAGAGAAATAAATTACTAAATTTGTGGATTCGAAAGGGGAAGCGGTGGATTTTGGCCTCGAAAAGATGTGCAACGAGCATAGCTCCTTGACCACGACGTGCGCGTTGAAAAGAGCTTTCCGAATTGGGTCGTTTGCGCGATTTTGATACTCGTAGCCAAAGTTATGGCCAAAATACTAAAACGCACCCTAAATTGCCAATTTTGAAATAGAATTATGATTTTCTGCCATTCTTGCACTGATCTGCTAATTCGAGATATCTTTGTGCTAATAACGTGTTATCTGACAGCTCAGCATCATCTGACTCGAATCCTCCTGCATCATATTTGCTTAGCATACTAGTGTTAAGGATGAACCACTCTTGTCCGTCAGTTGCTTAATTTAGAAAACGTCATGTATGGGACTGTTAGCTCAGAAAAATGGAAGGAAATGGATGAAGAACAGATTGATTGATAAGCAAAAAAGGTTACAAACACTCCTCAAGTTCCTTGAGAACGAGAAACCTCATGATCTTTCTTACAACATGAGAGACTCTATTTATCTTCTCTTCTATTTATAGCTGAACAATAATAACAGAAATTCAAAGAACTCCACTGGATAGACGCCACGTGTGCTATCCGTGTGAGCTTAACAACTTGAAACTGAAAATACAATTTTACCTTCTATATAAACTTTTGGATTTGGTGCCAACTTTCGCGCCATTTTCTTCTTCTTTCCTTTTTATCCCTCCTTTTCTTTGCAGTCATGACATTGCCCCCCCCCCCCCCCCCCCTCTTATCCAAAACCTTGTCCTCAAGGTTTGAACGTGGGATTTCCACGTTGCATCCTTTTGTGTCGAATTTGACCACTGAACGAGAATCTATGTAACAGCCCGGTTGTGCCTTGGAACCATTCTTTGAGCTAGGAATCGTATTTCGTTCAGCTCGAAAGTTACCCTGTGCGTCTACCAGAAGAAGAAGAGGCCCTGGAATTGTGGTGGAGCCGAGCTTCTTCTTAATTGAGATACGTGAAATACAGGGTGAACTTTGAATCTGGGAGAAAGCTGAAGACGATAAGCTATGGTGCCAATCTTTTCTATGATTAATTTGGAAAGGACCATACCAGTGAGCAAAAAGCTTAAGATTGCGTTGGAGGTTGACGAAAGTCTTTTGTATGGATACAATTTCAGGTACACCTAATCCCCTTCAATAATGATCCATCTGTTCTATTTTTATTAGCAAATAATCTCATTATTTCCTAGGCCTTGTGTAACGTTTCTTTAAATATTTCCATCATTTGTTCTCTGTCATGGACGTATTCTTGTACATCAGCTATAGTTGAAATTGGGGTAGGAGGTAAGGCCAACAATGGTGGTGTGTAGCCATATAAGGCTTGGAAGGGGTGGATTGCATACTTGAATGAAAGGATGTATTATACCAATACTCAGCTAGGTACAACCATTTGGACCAATGTGAGGGTGCATCCACTGTCATGCACCTTAGGTAGTTCTCCAAACATGTGTTTGTACACTCCGTTTGACCATCTATTTGGGGGTGGTATACAGAGTTGAGTGACAGTTTGGTGCCAAGAGCAGTGAAGATATCTTGCCAAAAGGCACTAATAAAAAATTTGTCTTTGTCTGAAACAATTGAGGAGGGAAGCTCATGCAATTTGTAAATATTCTGGATGTCAGCCACTTAGAAGAGATAAAAGGGTGTGATAAGGCTAGAAAATGGGCATATTTGGTGAGTCTAATCACAATTACAAGTAACGCGTCCAAAAACCATCCTCTTGTGCGTTTGACTTGTAAAACAACTGTTAGACTGCCAAGGATGACCTTTTTGGTGGTCGAAGGCACTCCGATGCTTAAGTTAGTAGCTCTGTTGGAAGAATGACGTAAATCTAGACAAAACTCAGTTAAAGTTGCATACCTTTGTCGGATGTTTCCTTTACCTTTAATAATGGTTGTAGTTAACTCTCTGCATGAATTAAGCATGTGAGGCGCAACGGAAGGAGATGTTTCTTGTAACAGTCTTCTCCTTAATGAAGATGCGTTCGTGGGGGGGGGGGGGGGGGGTAATCCCCTCCCCGACTCTTTTCTTGGTGCAACGTTCCTTTTCTTTATGAGGGAACTCGTATTGGGTCTGGATCGGTGTCCTAATCCGTTTGGGCCTGGATTTAGGTCTTGTTTGTTTTCCTTATGTAATTGGCCTCATCCTTCCTGGGCTTTATGAGTTGGCCCAATAGATCGGGCGTTATGTTCTCGTGATGGATCTTTATGCCACGTGTACGCCCGTGATGATCAGTCTATTTTGATGTATCATCAACTACTCCCCCCTTAGTTAGTGGGCATGCTGACGTAGCCAATAACTTTTGTGACGGTTAATTTTTTGATTTCATCGTTACCTTGTATTTAATGTTGTCAGTTGCTTTTCGCGGGTTGGTGTCTCAATCCTTTGCTCGTCCGTTTGTTTTTTGTGCGCATTCTTAGGATTTCACATAGCCATCATATCTCGCACGTTATCCCATGTGTCGCATCTTCATTGCTCGGCTCTATAAAGGAAATGTGACGAATATGGTTTCCCTCTTCACGCTATCATTGAATTGAAGGTTTGTTTGTTCTTTCATCTTCTTCATTTTCATTGTTTCTTCACTCTTCGACGATGTCTGTTGGTGACAAGTTACGGGGTAAGTTGCTTACTCTTTGCGAGGCTCATTACTTTCCTAATAGAGCATTTCAGTCGACTCTGGAGACTCTGCGTTCTAATTATAATCTTTCGGCCGACCTCGAGCTTGTTCTTTTTGGACAGGATGATAGCCCTTATAACCCAAAGGTTGGATGCATCGCACTGTATTTGTGCATGTTCTCTTTTGGCTTTCAATTCCCTATTCAAAAGTTGTTTTGGGAATCTCTTAATTTCTTGAACATTCTTCCTGCCCAAATGGGCCCTAATGGTTGGAAGGTAATGGTTTCTTCTTACGCAAAGGCTACTTTTCTGGTATTCATTTAACCGTTAGGATTTTTCATTCGGTGGTCGGTCTGTTGGTGTACAGGGAGATCTTCTTCCTTTGTTCTCCTGATTGTTTCGAGAAACTCAGTGATGACATTCGTGATTGGTCGTGGTCTTGGTTCTATGCTCCCGTGAATTCCGGCTACTTTCGATTGCAAGGTCGTTCGATTTTTTTTATCATTCCGAGTTCCCAACAGTCGAAAGAATTTTTTCTTATCAGCCGAGGAACAGAAGATCAGTGAACGATTCTCTAAGCTTCGTCGTTTTCCTGTGGAGGTGTTTCTTTCTGAGGGAATCCTGGAACGTAGTGGTTTATAAACTATGAGTGAAGCGAAACAAACTTTATTTACTAAGTCTCGTGCTAAGGCCTATGCTGCTCGTGTTGCTCGTGCTGACGTTAGTGATGCTAGCATTGATTAGGAAATGAGCTCGAGCCGAGATGTTACAGATCTCGATGCTCCTGTTATTGCTTACGCTTCTGCTCGAGTTCCAAGGAAGAAATGACTTTCGCATCGTAGTTTTGCTCGATTTGTGACTTGTCAGAGTTTTGTTAGGGATATTGCTTCTTGCCCAAGTCTTTCCCGCGATGACGTTGTAAAAGGAAATCCTGAATCTCTTGAGGAGGCTGAGGAGCTAAGGCTCGCATTGGAAATGAGCGAGAAGGAGACTATCTGTCCACTGGATGACGATGAGATGAAGCTTATTTCTGCTTATGGTGTTTCGAACACAGCTGAGTTGTCCAATGATGATCCTCGAGTCATTAATGAGAAAATGATCCAGTTGGCAGTGGAGCGGTCTAAAGACATTGTTGGCAGTCAGAGTTTCAAGGAACATTTCCCCTCTCCTTCTATTGATGTCAGCGAAGCAACCGGGTTCCTAGTTTTCTCTCCTGCTCCTGCTGCTACCGTCAGTCTTTCTCTTGTCGCGGATGCTTCTCGACGGGAGGGTAAACGTGGTTTTTTCGTCGTTATTGCCATTCCATTTGTTCTCCCTGCTGTAAGAGGTGGTTCTTCGGTGCTTTCAGATCCTCGTGTCCTCCATCTACGGATTAGTTGGATTGAGCCAGGGCCGAAGGACATCCATATCAAGTTTGACGGTGTGTTTTGCTGGTTTACCCAGCTCGATATGTGCAGGATGGTGCATGTAGATTGGTAAATGAATGGTATAGGCGATTGGTGGAGAGGTTTTCGATGCTCGTGCTTGACCTGTTTGATCATATCGACCATGGTCTTGAGCAGATAATGGACGGGATGAATCATCTCACTTACGCGGGGGTAATGGGTTAAGTTTAACGAGCTGGTCGTGATCAAATGGTTCTTTTGGAGAGAAGGTTGGCAGTGTTATTGATGTAATTTCTTCATGTTTTTTTTTTCTCAATTTGATGTGTTGAAAATGCAATGCGCGGGCTTGAAGAAAACTGCAGTGGCTGCTCGGGAGATTTTGACGGAGGCGAAGAATATGCAGGATAAGTCCGCAGTTGAGCTTGATTTCTTTAAAGCTAAGCTAGATGAGGTTTGCGCTCGTCTTCGCGATGTGAAAAAAGAGTTACTGCTGGAAAAAAAAATGGCTTTCGATGAAGCTTCTCGTTCTGAATTGGAGCAATCCGTTATGTGTGACGCCGCTGAAAGGCGGGTGGAACAGATAACTATTGCGCTTAATGATGTCAAGGCAGATGCTTCCTGTATGCTCTCTACTAATGAATGGCAGCTTGTCGCGGCCAAAAATGAACTCGCTGCTGCTAAGGATAGGCTTCGTGTGGTCGAAGCCGAAGATTGGAAGCAAGTTGTTGACGGGGGAGGGGTTGAGCTTCTTGATTATATCGAAGGGCTCGGCGAATACTTGTCTAGGTATCGTCACTTGGTCGGTAAAGCTTTTGAGGATGACGATGTCGAGGAATCTACTCCAGCGGCAGAGGAATCATTGCCTCTTCTACCATCGAGCACTCCGAAGCCACTAACATTCTCTTCTCCTAGAAAGAGTTCTTCTCCTATTCCAGCGAGTACTGACCCTGCTATTGCTTCTATTTCTTCTCTCACTTCTGTATTACCTTCTCCGGATGTAACAGCGTAGTGTTATCAATAAAAATTGACTTTGGTTGTTTTTTTTTTGGTTTTGTTGTAGCTGTAATTGCTTTCATGCTTAGGCTCCACTACTACAAATATAGGCTTGCATAGCGCTTAAAAATAGGCTTAGATAGCGCTTTTTAGCGCTATCTAAGCTACCGCTATGGTAGCTTAGATAGCGCTCAAAAAAGCGCTATGCAAGGCGCGTACTTGAATAGCGCTTCGTTAGATAGCGCTTTATTAAGCGCTATCTAAGCGTTAATTTTTTTTTTTAAATTAGCTTGCATAGCGCTTTTATGAGCGCTATTTAATTTTGTTGATTTTTTTTTTATTTTTTTTTTTTTTGATTTTTTTTTTAATTAGCTTCTAAAGCGCTATTTAATTTCGGTGAATTTTTTTTATTAACTACCATATAATATTTTTTATATAATATTTAATATAATAATGACAACGTTCAATCAATCAATAAAGACACAACATGATAACTAACTGTTTCTCATTCATTCAAAATATAATTTAAGCATTCATACAAAATTGTTAATATGCTATCATATATATACACCAGCTTTTTTGGCCACGAAATGAAATGGCCAACAGCTTCTCCTACAGTCCTAACTTCGTCTGTACATTGCGGCACCGCTGAATGTTTCTCAGATTCTACCGCCACTTCAAATTGTATCCTCGCATAACCTGAAATTGCATCATGGCATTGTATAAGTATAACAACACACACACACACTAAGGAGGAAATTGTAGAAGTTGTGATACCTGATATGCAGAGGAGGCAGTGCCAAGGAGGAAATTGCTTGGGAATGGAGAAGAACCATCACTTGTAGTTTGATGTATGGGATCAGCAAGGAAACCAAGTCTGGTGAAATCATTTTCCATCTCAACATAGTCCTCATTTACAGCATGGACAACAGCATCAATCAAAATCTGTTTATTTTGCTGCAAATACAGAAGGATAAAGAGAGTGAGCACCATGTTGCAAATAGACCAGAAGGCAACCTGTTCATGTGCATGTATATGTGTACCATATGGCACAGCACAGCTTCTAAAATCTAAAAATAGTAAGTTGTAACAGGCATCGATATGAATGAAAGAAAGCAGCATTTATTGCTGGCATTGCCACTTCTCCAATAGTTGAATTGAAAGAAAGCAGAGCACCAATATTCACAACACTTGGCCTTTTCAATGTAGAGCTAGTATTTAAACTCCGACTCTTCACTTCTGTCGAGACCAATAAACAGAAAAACAATAGTACAAGTGGAAAACAATAGGAGTATGAAGGAACTCCTAGTCAACACTCAAGTAGAAACCTTTTTAATGTGGGCTGTTTTCACTCAATCGACATTTTATTTAATATTTTTTTTTCTTATTCCAAAAATTGTTCATTGCTTTAAAGATGCAGGATGCTCAAGTGTCCCTTTTTTGTTTTTATTTATTTATTATTGCTGTTATTTTTTTTTTCAATAAGATATACTTCGTATAAATTAAGTTCCAATGCGAAAACAGCTAAGAGACTGGTGGGAACTTCAGGATTCCAAATAATATACCCCGAAATAACAATAATATTACTGATTACTAGTGCTATATATATTGTTAATGCATTGTCAACAATTGTGCTGCTTGTTCTATCATAAACTCAAATCTTAAGTAAAAAATAAAACCTTTACTGATATCACTGGGAGTGTCTTAGAATGATAGTTTTTTGCATTCTTGTACAATTACTGTTGTCACATTCCATTAACTGTTTCTCATCCATTCATGGACCCACTTTAATCAAGTATAAACCACTTTACCAAATGACCTACAAAGAGCACTAGCAATTCAAGAGGTAGAAGTTCTAGTGCTTTTGGTTCAAATGGAACCAAATTTTGACTAAGCAACAGCTGACAGTACTGGTAAATATTAATTTGAAATCTTGCTCAAACTAGAAGGAAAAACAGAATGAAGCAAGATCTTACCGGAAATATTTGTGATCATATTCGTGCTTTTTTGAGCGGCGAGTGCTTTTAACTTATTTCCAGTAGCTAATAACAGCAAGCTCTTCATATGCAGCTTTTGTTCCTTCGGACTAGACGTTTTCGCTAAAGCTTCTTCAAAAGCATGCAAATCATGGGCTGTGATGGAAGGAAGAGAAAGTAAAACCTGCATCACAAAGAGAACAATTCAACATGAGGAACTCTTATCGAGGTACAAATTATTGATCAAGAACACTTTATATCCTTTCAACATTCTTCCAACTAGGACTTCCAAGAAATATCATCAAACCTGTCTAGGAGCAGGATCCCTATCAGCAAGATATACAAATATGTCACGGCAGAGAACAAGGAGCTCTGCACTGGCATTAATATTTGACTCAAGTGCCAAACCCTGGATAATTGCATAGAACATGTCCTTGGCAACAAAACCTCGGAGCTCCACATCATTTGTTGAAATAGCCAGCAGAATCACAGATCCACAGAAGGACAACACCTTCGATACAGCTTCCCCATCTGTCCATGTTAAAGCTTCTAGGCTTATTTGCAGTGTTGGAAGAGTTGTTTCTTTATGCTTCAGTAAGAATCTGCAACGTGACGACAATGTTAGTCTAAATTAGAATATTAGTAAGTGGCTCTGAGCAGATGTTTAGAACGAAAAAGTATAACATTAGGATCTAGAAGGACATACCCTATCAAAGAGCTTGACGCAAATGAATCTAAGTCTTTGAGAGACATGTCAACGCGACTGTTCTGTCCAGTCGGTTCTAAAGATGGAAGTCCATTATTTAACCCTGGGGAAGCTAACACTGAAAGAAGAGAACATATCTCGCGAGTTAAATCTCTAAGTAACTTTTCCTCCATTACTTCCACCTTAAGATCTGGTTTACTGATATCTCCATGGATATCTGGAACTTTTGCTCGACCTTCACGAAGAAGACTGGACCATGAAAAACTAAGGACATGCTGACAGTGGACGAGTAACGGATGCAGAAATTTTTCAAGCCACTCTTCCCATAAATTCAACGGGCAAAACTTCATCAAAGGAATCAAAGCCATATGAACGAGCTGCCTAATATGTCTGAAGTCCATTGATTGTATGTTCTCCAGAAGTGCTAGAGCAACGGAATGACTTTCCACACATTTGTAGAAGGTATCCCCAATGGTTGTCGATAGACCCAAAACATTATACCTACAATCATTTAAGATACATTAGCAACTAGACAAAAATGTCAGAGTTTCCAAAAGCGAAATTACTAAAGCTACATATTCTCTAGTGATCAAGGTAATTTGCCAGGAGTTTGATGTTCATTTTTTCTAAAGCTAGGATTTTTTCAGTTGAGAATAAATCATAACACCTTATCCAGATGAAGATGGCTAAAAAGCTGACATTCTGTCTATTGTTAAACTATCCATATAACAAAGAAATCTTTGCACAAACAATGGTTCAAATATTCAATATCAACATCGCTTGCACCAAACACAGAAAAATATCAGAATTGACAAAAGAAACACCCCTAATTCCTATGTAATGCTAAAATGAGGTTAAAATGGTCAGATATATTGAATATTCAAATCAAATATTGTGACAATGTGCTGAGAAACGAGAATTGATTGTGAAAAAAACACAAGCTTTAGCAGCAACAAGCTTAATGAGGTGCAACAATGGATATTATTGAACAATATTGAGCAGAGGAAAACGAAGAACGAGAAACAACATACATGCGTAGAAACTTGAATTAGCAAAAAAGACATGACTTCAGAATTTAGAGATAATTAAGTTGAGGAAACATGATCTGCCATGTCGACACCAATTATTAGAAACTTACCCTTAGGAGAGGAGGCAGCATCCATGCCAAATGAGAAGCCATTGGATGTGGAGGCATACCAAGAGATCCAGCCTACACATTTAAATTGCTTTTCCGAATTCCACTCCTTTTAAGAGATTTTTCAAAGAAAGTCACGGTATGGAAAAGTGACCACATAAATGATGTATCAGAGCATAAGCGGATAAGACCGACAGGATCAGACAAGTACACATTCTGCCATTCAACCTGTGTCCACTGTTTGCTCAAGGGTTCAAGTAACCAAACCAAAACTTCCTGCTGCTGTTGAATCCTGCATCAGTGTGAAGAGACTTGAGAAACTTAGATCTAAAGAAGAGTGAAATAATGCAGAGCCAGTATGAGAAAATATTGCCGAACCGTAACAAATATTTACCCAGCAGTGGATGACATAACCAGAAATGCTTCACCGAGAAGATTATGCTCTGCACGAAGTAGGCGGCCTTCGCTTTGGAGATAAGCCATGGTGTCAGCAATTCCCTATAATTTTAATGCAAAACCAGTATAAAGAAATCAAAAACTGGCGCCACTGAGTAAACTAGTTAACTGGGGTATTAAGGTGCAGTAAGAGAGAATATGAATACCCAACACGAGATTTCAGTAATAGAAAATACATCAATTTTCCAGATAGAAGTATGTAGTATCAAACACATATTTGCTGACTCTTAGGGCTGTGATATTTTGAAATGCAAATTGATCTTTACATAGAGCACTTCCTAATGACTCAAAACGTATTTTCATTCACTCATGCCTTACACATAAATGGATAATATAATGAAAGAAAGAATAGCTGTCTAGAAAGAAGTGAAGTGGCTTCTAAGCTACATTCCTTTTTAAAATTACCCATGATTTCACATCTTGGTCAGGAACTCATCAGTTTAAAGAGAAATGGTTACTCTCTTGTAGTTTCAATTTTCTTTTCTATTCTAATGGGTCATTTTCCAGATTATGATGCAAAGGACTGTGAAAGAGAGAAAGGTATTCATCTCATAACAAGGAACACATACAGACAGAGAGATTAAGTGAAAGCAACAAAGGAACACGAGGTCCCAAGTGAATTGACTCATTGTCTTCACTTCCATGTATTTAGAACACAATCTCAGGAGCAGTTTGAGTCACATTCCTCATTGGAGCCAAATCATCAAGAGGCATAGGTGACACAGTTAACAATAGCAATAGAGTAGAGAACTTCACGAGTTGGAACTGTAAGATTGGATTCCTGCAAACAAGCTTCCATCTCCGCAACCTGACAAAATAGCAATACCATATTGCTGAATGTAATTAGCAATCTTGAGACTTCAACCATACTAAGATACTAAACCCAGCTAAGCCTGTGACTTAATAATATCTATTAAACAAGAAGAACTGCCTGAAAGTTGCACTACAAACAGCAGTGACAAACCATATCTAATGCAAAACACTCCTGAATCTCAATACTCGTATACCAATATTTATTAACAAAGAAAGTAGCCACAGCCATACATGGGAAAACAATTGGATTCAACTATTTTTTATTAATTTGATTAGTTAGTTTCCGATTGTACTGAAGGATATATTAGATGGTTTGGCATGCTTACTTCTGTATCCTTGAGTATATCATGAGTATGTATAAGCATATAACTTGGTCGATCATGTAAAAACTTAGTTAGTCGTATAACAAGACAGGACATTCATCTCTTAGGCTATGTTTAAAAGAAACTTTCTCCAAGAAAACTTGCCAAAAGTGAGAAAATAGAAGAGAAAAAAGGGAGAGAAAATGCAAAATATGAATTTAATGATAGTCCCTACCCTCATGTTTTCGACGAAGTTGTGGAAAATGTTTTGTTAGGATGGGAGCAAACAATATTTTCTCAAGATATATGGTCATCTTCCACCTCAATTCTGGATTGCTTGTTGTCTCTCGCTGCTTTTCCTGCTAACTCCAACACCTGATAAGAAGAAACCCATTGTAAATTAGATTCCCAATTCATTAGGTCAAAATTGTTCAAGTCTGTTTCACAAAAAATCACAAATTTAAGCACCATAATCAAAGTCCATTGTCAATTTCATAAAAATAAACCAAAACAATCAAACCCCATGTAAACATAAACATGATTCAATTTCGTTTCAGAAAATCAAAAAATTAGGGCACAAAAGGCAAATCAAAACCAAACTAATGAAAACCCATTCAAAATCAAAGCATGCTTAACCAACCCGGCTCTAAAGATATAAACTTGAAACAAAATACCCAGATTTAAATGAGCTTCCGACTCCTCGGTTCCTCGCCTCCTCGCCTCCTCTGGTTCCTCGCCTGAGTCGCCTCCTTCCTCGGTTCTTCGCCTCCTCTGGTTCCTCGCCTCCTTCCTCGGTTCCTCGCCTCGGTTCCTTGCCTTCTCGCCTCATCGCCTCTCTGTGTATTTGAGAAGGGGAATTCTAAATGTCGAGGAAACCAAAATCTGAAAAAATGAAAAAATGAGGGTTTGTGATCTTAACCGTCCGATCGTATCAAGATCTGAAAAAATGAGATTTAATTTGATATTTGATGAAAATCGAAGCGCTATCCTAAATGTAACTAGCATAGCGCTTCCGAAGCGCTATGCAAGCACTTTAAAAGCGCTATGGTAGCTTTGGTAACGTTTTTTCTCATAGCGTTTTTAAAAGCGCTATCTAAGACATAACTAAGATAGCGCTTAACTGAAAAAAAAAATTAAAAGCGCTATTGTAGCGTTTTTTTTTTTTTTTTTTTTTTTAAAGACAAATAAGCGCTATCCTAGTGCCCACTTGGATAGCTTTTTAAAAAAGCGCTATCTAAGTGGCGTTACCTAAGCTAATATTTGTAGTAGTGCTCATTGTTCGCCTAATTTGTTGGTTACTGTTGTCCTTCCTGATTTGTTGTAAAGAGATGTTTTTCGCCTGTAGTTTTTGGTATTTTTTGCCTGTACTTTTTCGTATTTCATTGACTTGTTCTCTTAATTCTAATTTTTGTTACTCAAATCGAAGTTCTTTTGTCATTCTATTTGTTGGGCATTTATTTTGACACCTTGGTTGATTCGAGGTTTGTGTTGATTCGAGTATTCAACCTTTACTTCGTTCATTCGACATCTCAGTCGATTCGAAGTTTCTTGTGTTTAGGTGACTCGGGTGTCCAACCTTTACTTTGTTAGTTCGACATCTCGATCAATTCGAAGTTTTTTGTGCTTAGGTGACTCAAGTGTCCAACCATTACTGCACTAGTTTGACATCTTAGTCGATTCAGAATTTTTGTCTGTTTGGGTGACTCGGGTGTCCAACCCTTACTTCGTTAGATCAACATCTCGGTCGATTCAAAGTTTTTTGTGTTTGGGTGACTCGGGTGTCCAACTCTTACTTCGTTAGTTCGACATCTCGGTTGATCCGAAATTTTTTTGTGTTTAGGTGACTCGGGTGTCCAACCTTTACTTCTTGGTTGATCATCCCAAAAGTTGTGTGTGTTTGATTGCTTTATACGGCTAATTTATTGACGTATCTATTTTGCTGTCTGGACGAAGATTTGGGAACCTCTTGATCTTTCTTACAACTTGAGAGACTGTTTCCATTCTCTTTTATTTATAGCATAACAATAATAATAAAAATTCAAAGAGCTCCACTATATGGACGCCACGTGTGTGATCCGTGTGAGTTTAACAAACTTTAAAACTGAAAATACAATTTTACCCTCTATTTAAACTTTTGGATTGGGTTACAACTTTCGCACCATTTTCTTCTTCTTTCCTCTTTTCTCTCCTTTTCTTTTTCAGTCATGATATTGCCCTCTTCTTATCCAAAACCTTGTCCTCAAGGTTTGAACATGGGAAACATGGCTTGGACGTGGCTCCAATTTTTTCACGTTGCATCCTTTTGTGTCAAATTTGACTACTGAACGAGAATCTGCTTAACAGCCCGGTTGTGCGTTGGAACCATTCTTCGAGCTAGGATCGTTGTTGGTTCAGCTTGAAAGTTACCATGTGTGTCTACCAGAAGAAGAAGAGGATTTGGAATTATGGTGGAGCCGAGCTTCTTCTTCAATTGAGATACGTGAAATTTTGGGTGAACTTTGAATCTGGGAGGGAGCTGATGACGATAAGTTATGGTGCCAATCTTTTCTGAGATTAATTTGGAAAGGACCATACCAGCAAGTAGAAAGCTTAAGATTGCACCAGAGGTTGACGAAAGTCTTCTGTACGGCTGCAATTTCAGGTACACCTAGTCCCCTTTAGTAAATGCGATGTCTGTGCGATTTTTATTGGAAAATAATCTCATTTTTTTCCTGGGCCTTGTGTAACTTTTTTTTAAGTATTTTCATCATTTGTTCTCTGTCATGGACGTATTGTTGTACATCAGTTGTAGTTGAAATTGAGGATGGTATGCGAAGCTGGGTGACAGTTTGGTGCCAAGAGCAGTGAATTCCTGCCAAAAGGCACTAATTAAAATTTTGTCTATGTCTGAAACAAATGAGGGAAGTTCATGAAATTTGTAAATATTTTGGAGGTCAGCCACTATATAAGACTTAAAAGGGTGTGATAAGGCTAGAAAATGGGCATATTTGGTGTGTCTAACCACAATGACAAGTATAACTATTTTATTACCAAATGGAGGGAGTCTTTCTATGAAATCCATATCTATATGTTGCCACGCATGGTCAAGAATAGGAAGGGGCTGAAGTAGTCCTCCATAACTAGTCGATCACTTTTTTTTTGTCTTTGGCATGTATCACATTCAGTGATGTAAGTGATCACATTCGTTTTCATACCTTACCAATGAAAATATTGTATGAGTCTTTGATATGTGTCTTGAATTTCATAGTGTTCTCCCAAGGTAGAGTTATGCATAGTAGCCAATAGTTGTTGTCTTAAGCTTCTTGTAGATCCAATGTAGACTTTACCTTTATATTTCAACAAACCTTGCACCAACGTATAAGGAGAATTTGAGTTGTCGTGTTGATTTGTTGTTTGATGGATGAAGCATGCTGGTCTTAAACATAGCTAGATAAAACCTCTTGAATCCACTGTGGAGTGGTTGTAAAAATTGCTAAGAACTGGTTGTTTTTTCTGAGGTGTCAGGCTGATTGAAGTCCCTATTTTGTTACTATTAGTAAACCTAGATAGTGCATTTGATGCCTGATTTTTAGTTCCCTTCTTGTAAGGTGTTTCATAGTCATAACCTAGAAGTTTTAATAGCCATTTTAGTTGAGTCATAGTAGTAACTTTTTTAGAGAGGAAGTGTCTGATACTCTGATGGTCAGTGTATATGTGGAATTTGGAGCCAAGTAGATAAGACTTCATTTGTGTACGACCATTATTAAGGCCAATAGTTCCTTCTCATAGGTGGAAAGAGTTTGATTTTTTTGTCCTAGTGTCTTGCGGAAGTAAGCGTTGGGTCTTCCTTCTTAGGATAAAACAACCCCAATATCATTAGTATAAGCATCAGACTCAAATGTAAAGGGTTGGTTGAAATTAGGAAGGGTAAGCACAGGAGTTTGGCACATAGCCATTTTGAGACTCTAAAAGGCTTGATCAGCTAGTGACGACCATTTAAATGAATCATTTTATAGTAAATCGATCAAGGGTTGTGCAATAAGTCCATAATTTCTAATGAACTTTCTGTAATACCCAGTCAACCCTAAGAAACCCCTGAGTTGTTTGATACTGGAAGGTGTTGGCCAAGAAGACATGGCTTCAACTTTCTGTGGATCGGCCTCTACTCCCTTGGTACTAATGATATGACCAAGGTATTCCAATTTAGGTTGTAGGAAAGAACATTTGGAAACTTTGGCATAAAGCTTGTGTTTTCTCAAGGTGGTTAAGACTTTGTGTAGGTTGTCTAAATGGAAGGTAATAGAGGGACTGTATACTAAGATATCATCAAAGATGACTATTACAAATTTTCGAAGAGAAGTTTAGAATACTTGGTTCATTAGTGCTTGAAAAGTTGTCAGAGCATTGGTGAGGTAGAAGGGTATTACCTTGAACTCAAAGTGACCATGGTGAATCTTGAATGTTGTTTCGGGAATATTGGGAGGGTGTACTAAGATTTGGAGATGTCCTGACCTTAGGTCCAATTTGGAGAAAATAGTAGCTCCGTAAAGTTCATCTAACAATTCATCAATTAGGGGCATTGGGAACTTATCTTTGATAGTTATATCATTCAATCTCCTATAGTCCACACAAAACCTCCATGTACCAACTTTCTTCTTCATCAATAGTACTGGAGCAACAAATGGGCTATGGGACTGTTGTATGATCACTGTCTCCATCATTTCAGTGATTAGTTATTCAATGATTGCTTTTTGAATATAAGGTACTTTGTAGGGAGGTTGGGAGGGTGGTGTACTATATGTTTTCAATGGTACTTTATTGTTAAGGGGTCTACTTGGTGGTAAGTTTTTTTGGGGTCTAAAAAATATCAGTTTACCGTTGCAGCAAATTGTGTAACTGTGGATGTCAAGGCTGTGATGGTGGTGAACTATTTATGGAGAAGAGATGCCCAAGGAAGGATGGAGTACATTTCTTAAGGAGTTTTGAAAACCCCTTTGTCTCCAATAGGCATAGAGATCTTGTTTCAGTGCTTCCTTGTAAGGTGAAGTGATTTCCATTATGAAATAAGGTAATTTGTAACTTCTGTAAATTGAGAGTAATGTCACCAAAAAGCTTTAATCATTTTTCTCCAAGAACCATATCATACCCACCTAATGGCAATAACCTGACCTTCCATTCAAAAGGCAGACCTTGCATTGTCCATTGTAGTTTTGGACAAATAGAAATATTAATCAGTTGATGCCCATTTGCAACTCTTACTATCATTTGGGGTGTAACTGTTGTTGGCCAATTGGTTTCTTTTATCCCCTTAGGGTCTACAAATGAATGAGTGTTGTCAGCGTCAATAAGGATAGAAATAGGCTTTTACTTGAGTAATCCTTTGATAAGTAAGGTGTTGGTAGATATGCTGCCATGTAAAGATATCTCCTTGTCTGTTAAAATTTTGTTGTCAGAATTTCAGGTTCAGGAGTGTCTTCTTCTTCTACTAAAATTTCATCTTCAGGAACCAGTAAATAGGGGTGGGCATCCCATCTAGGGCTGAACAAAAAACTGATCAAACCTATTAAATCGACCGAACCGATTGGTTCGGTTTAAATTCGGTTCGGATCGGTTTCGGTTTTAAAAAATTCAAAACCGAAGTAGTCGGTTCGGTTTTCGGTTTCTATGTGATTTTAACCGACCAAACCGAACCGATCGAATAAATATAATAAATAATATATATTTTATATATAAATAATACAATATGTTTAAAATAGTCGGTCGGTTCGGTTTTATTTCGATTTTAGTCAGTTCAGTTCGGTTACGGTTTGCATAAATTAGAATCGGTTCGGTTTCGGTTTGAAAATTTTAAAACCGACCTAAGTCTGTTCGGTTCACGATTTAGGTGAAAAACCGAACCGTCGATTCGATTTTCAGCCCTAACCCCATCCCGATCCCGTCCTGTCCCGATTTTTTTGGGTCCTATTGGAATTGATCAATCTCATCCCGATCCCATCCCGTCTCGATCTAGAGTGAAATGGGATCGGGATGAAGATTTTCAATCCCGTCCCGAACCAATTTTTTTAATATGCAATATTAAATATGTGGTATGAAACTATGAAACTATTTGTTGACATGACTGTTATTTGTTGATTTATTTCTACAAAAACTATTTTATAATGAAAAATGATAGTCGAAGAGAAGTAAGCATGTTTTCTTTGCACAGTTTTTGTATAATTTCTATGTTTTTTATGAAATTAAGTCAAAGAAAATGTTGTGCTCTGATTGAACTTAAGTTTGAATGCATTGAGTTAGTGTCGCTCATCTGAGATATAATATAATTGTTTACTTGAGAAATCATGCCTCTCATACACCTAGAAGTAAAACAGAGAACAACAACCCAGACTCATAAACAAACAATCATTCTTGTGCATGCATGTTTTAATTCAAAACATCTTGAACAAAAGTAGTGGGATAGTGGTAATGACTACAAACTATAAAACACCAAGAATCACACAAGACACCTAGCAACCAAGCCAAAAATAACAACAAATAAAATGACTATCTTCAATAGTGGTTCTAAAAAAATGGAGTAAAAGCTAATGAAATGGGGAAATAATAATCAATGGTTAAAGTTATATAGTTCTTAGAGTTGTGTGTTTTGTATATCAAAAATTTTCAATCTTGCATGTTAAATGTTCAATCCAAAATTTAGTACATGCTCATCCCGTCCCGTCTCGAACCAGTTTGGGATTGGACGAGGTCGGGATGAAGTCTATCCCGTCCCGATCCCGAACAAAGGGGATGGGATAGGGATGAGTCCATCCCGTCCCGTGCCCACCCCTAACAGTAAATATAGGTGTTGTTGTTTAAACAGATGTCTCGGTTTATATTGCTCCTCACAGTTGTAACATATTCCCCTTTCGATCTTCATTTGGGCATGAGTAAGCCTTCTAACATGTGGTGTATGAATGGAATTTTTTCCCATTGGTGGAGAAAATGTAGTTGATTTTGAATTGGTGGAGTTGAAAGTCAGTTGGGAATCTGAAGTTTGTGGTCTGTATCGGTTTTGTTTGAAAGTATTAGCGGAAGATTAAGTGAATGGCTGTGGCTATAATTTGGGTTTCTGATTTGTCTTTGAGAAGAGGCTTCATGCATCCTTGCAAGTGATAGGGCTTGATTGATTATAGTTGGCTTGAATAGCTGAACTAGGGATTTGGTGTTGGGTTTCAAACCACTCTAGAAACTTAGCACAAAATAGGTTTCATCTAGTTGAGGGTTGTGGGAAAGCATTACTCATTTAATTCTTCAAATTTGTCATAATATTCATTGACTGAAGATTCTTGAACTAATTTGTTGAAAGAGTCCACGTAATTGTCCACTATAGTTTCTTCAAACCTTTCACACGGATCATGAATGAAAATTGGCCACTGAATCAACTCTTTTCCTACCTGATAGTCTAAAAACACAAGTCTGCCCTGCCATTGAAGTGTATAGATGCTAAACTCACTTTGTTTTCCTCCCTTATTTGATAGAAAGCAAAATACTTTTCACTCTTTTTGATCCATGATCTAGGGCTTACTCCATAAAATTGGGAAAAATCCAGTTTGGGGAGTCTAGATCACATACCTTGATTCTCCCAATGATTTTGGGGAATAGACCTATTGGCGTGGTCAAGTGCTCTAGAATTACTAGACTAAGGTGCTATTGGATTAGAGACTCCAGTAGATCATTGGTTGTATTGAAGAAGTTGGATGACCTGCTCTAACCTTGCTTCCATCCTTTTCTCTTGTAATTCACTAGAATGTGCAATTTTTTTTTAGTTTAGTCTTAAGTTGTTCAATTTGGCCATTGGTCTTAGATTGGTTCTTTCTGGTTTATCTCATAAATAGTTCTAGTTCTTTAGATCTAGTTTCCATGATGTATTGGTTGGTTTTGTCACATGGAAGAGGGGATCGGCTAGGCTCTGATCCCAAATGTCACGTTTGTGACTATTAGTTCAGAAAAATGGAAGGAAGTGAAAGAAGAACATATTGATTGATAAGCAAAAAAAGGTTACAAAAACTCCTCAATTTCCTTCAGAACGAGAGACCTCTTCATCTTTCTTACAACTTGAGAAATTATATTTCTCTTCTCTTCTATTTATAGTATAACAGTAATAACAAACTTTAAAACTAAAAATACAATTTTACCCTCTATTTAAACTTTTGGATTGGGCGCCAACTTTCGCGCCCTTTTCTTCTTATTTCCTCTTTCCCTTTTTTTCTTTTCAATCATGATAGAAAATTGGCTTTCCAAATGAAAAACCTTCGTAAAAGACACTTATTGCACATTACATATCCTTCTATAAAAGAAAATTCTAACTAAGGTTGCTTAGTTCCTCTAAGAAGTTAACAATTGATCGCAATATAAACGAATGATATCCTGCAAAAAAAAAATTATACAAGTAAAAAGTGTTGGTCTAAGAATCAGAAGTTAACAACTATTGGATGGGAAGGAAGGGTTTGCACGACGAAACTAGGAATTTCTTTTAGGGGGAATTTCTTTCAGTTAATAAATTAATAATCTAACCCATAGTTTTGAGCCACAATTAATTGTTAATATCTTAATCATCATTCTTTACAATTAATATGTGAAGAAAGATGATATTTGATAGATAAGAGTACAAGACAAATTCTTCATTATTAGGTTAAGCCTCGAAAAGTCAGATAAAATAAAAATCGTTGAATATATTTGTGTTCATACCAAATAAATTTCTAAGTTAACGATTAATATAGTTGACCATTATCGTATTTTTATCATATATGATAATGTTATATTTTTAGCCAATGCTGACTTTAATTAACCAACATAGCCAGACTCAGCAATGAGGAAAAACAAACAAAGCGCAAGGAATATGTCTATTTTTAGGCTGCAAATGTTCTATATATGTTAAGCAGGTTGACATTTTTTTTTAAATATTTTTCTACTTTTGTGTTCATTTACATGTGAGTGATAGATCAATCGGTACAAACGCTACTAAATTTAAAAAAAAAATGATAGAATTTTGCCACATTATTTTGAGTTTGTTTCGTGCTTCTAAAGCTCGACGCTGAAAACTAACTAACATCATAGCCACTGATAGTGGGAGTTCTACTTCTAACAAACCCAAATAACACAAGCCCAAAGATGAGTTCCTTAATCTCTACCATTATGATCATTATACATGTGTTACGATCATAAAGTGGGGAGTGTTTCATATAAGAACATCCACAGTAAGCCAATGTGAGGGCGGGAGCGATAACTTTGTAAATTTTGTCAAACCTAGTAAGTTAGTCATCTTGCAAGCAAGAAATCCCTCAAAAAGATCAAATAACTCATGTAAACATTATAAATTTATGTAAACTTAGCATTTGAAGGAGTAATATTAAGTACATATACAAGTCAAAGCTGTGGAGGGTTACCTTAAAATTGAATTAAGTTTTGTCAAGTGAATGATGGCGGATGGAAAGAGCCCTTCCATAGATCCGTCTTGCTTATTTCTGCAAGACTTGAAAAATCATTCATACAAGATATAATTAGGAGTATTGTTCTGAAGTTGTCCGAATATAAGTTCAAAAATGAAAAATATTGTTCATTGACCAAATTTCCAACAATATAACTCATAGTGCAAAACTAACCCAAATCGTCATTTGTCTTTATTTAAAAATAAAATAAAAATCATTTGTCTTTATTTTCTACAACAATATTTGTCCTATAACCAATATAAAATGTGAAAAACATAAATTTTCATGGTTTCTATTTGACCTAAAATATCCAAACTGAAATTTTTATATAAACAAAGAGTACTAAATCAAGCAAGTAAATTTTCAAACAGTAGATGCTTTTATTAATCTCAACACATCTTAAATTTTCCTTTAGAAGAGCAATTTGATTAAAATTGATAATAATAAATATTAAATAAACAAGTTCGGGGATGGGATGGGCGATAATGAAAATCTTCATCTCATCTCATCTCACTTTAGATCGGGATGGGACGGATTGAGATGAGTTTGATCAATTTCAAAAGGACCCAAAAATAGGAGCAAGATTAGACAGGACTGGGATGGGATCAAGATCACGTGATGGAATGCCCACCCACTACAAAAAAAAGGCCTTTAATGATGTAGGCAAAATTGTCGCTATAAACAACATTTCGTCGCCATACATATTGGGCAACAAAATATTTGTCGAGCAAAGGTTGTCGCTACAGCTTTGTCATGCAAACATTTGTGCGACGAACAAAAATCTTCATCGCTACAGATTCCTTTTGAGCGATGACAACAAAGTTCGTTGCGTAATACTGCTTTGCGCGACGCTGGTTTCGACGCATGAAATAGAATGGTTCTTCGTGAAAAATATACTTACGTGATTAACTATTTCGTCGCGTTAAACTTTGTTGACATAACTCAATCGAGATAAACCCTTTCGTCGCGTTACAATTTGTCAGCTTAACTCAATGGTGATGAACCTTTCATTGCACAAGATTTTTTTTGGCGACAACAATATTCATCGCTCTAATGTTGTCACACAGGTTCCGTAGATCCAGACATGCTCGATATATTCTTGTGAGGCGAAAATGTTTGTCACTTAAAGTTAAGTTTAATAATTTTGAACTTTTTTTATTCAAATATTTATTTTAATTAAATTGAAATATTTATTAATTGAACCGTCTCGCGCACAGAGGGTTTGATATGTATTACGGTTTTGTTAATTTAGTGAAATACTATTAACTTTACAAATTAATAATGTAAAACCGTACTGTATCCATTACAAATTAAAATTTTAAAACTATACTGAATCAGTTACAAATTAAAAAAAACACATCGGCACATTTTCTAGGGTTACTCCACCTAGTTGCCTCCTGGGCCTGTCGTTCCCCTTCCCAGGCCTCCTTCTCTGCCTCTCGGGCCTGCCGCTCTGCCTCGCGCGCTTTGGCGGCATTTAACTCATTCCGTAATTCTTCCATTTTCGACTGTAATGATGAAATGGTTTCGGCTGACCGCTGCGAAGCTGAAGATGAGGTGTTGACCTCACGAACTTTAGCTTTCCCCATCCCCCGAACAATCTTTCCAGGTCTCAGACCTAGCAATTCCAATGTCTCTGTCAAAATATGTAATCCTGCATCGGGATCGTCGATTGTGAGTTGTTCCAACAGAGGTTTCGGGGGATGCTGCAAGGCCACTCACTCCATGTAGGCATCCTGCCCCTCCACCATCATTTCCTTCATTGCAAAATTATTAAAAATTAAACATATTAATTCACTTACTAGACGTCGTTCCTCCACCCTATAAGAGAAGGGTAATGAACCAGAGTGATGTAGAATTTTATTTTGACGTCGGTTCGCCTCAGATATTTTCTGTATAATTATTTGATATATTAAACAAATGCGTTATATATATATGTTTATTTTAATTAAATAAAAATGTTAATGCTTACCAGAAATGTGGGAGTTCGAAAATGATCGCACAACCAACCCACTCCTTAGGCCTATGCTCCTATTCGATTGGGGGTTGTGCCTTAGCACTCTCCACATCAGGAAACGTCTGGATGTACTGGTGGAAATCTTGCTTCCAATTCTTGTACTGATCCACGGACGCATCGGTGATATATTCATAAAAGTTGGGATCACTCATGTCAAACTCAAAGTTGTCCTGAAATTTGAGTTGTTCTTTTGGAGAGGAGGTTTGTAGCGTTATTGTTGGTATTTCTTCATGTTCTTTCTCAATTTGATGTGTTGAAAATGCTATGCACAGGCTCGAAGAAAACTGCAGTGGATGCTCAGGAGATTTTGACGGAGGCAAAAAATATGCGGGATAAGTCCGCTGTTGATCTTGATTTCTTGAAAGCTAAGCTAGATGAGGTTTGAACTCGTCTTCGCGGTGTGAAAAAAGAGTTATCCGCTCAAAAAGCGGTTTTCGATGAAGCTTCTCGTTCTGAATTGGAGCAATCCGTTATGTGTGACACCGCTGAAAGGCTGGTGGAACAGATAACTATTGAGCTTAATGATGTCAAGGTAGATGCTTCCTATATGCTCTCTACTACTAAATGGCAGTTTGCCACGGCAAAAAATGAACTCGCTGCTGGTAAGGATAAGCTTCGTGTGGTCGAAGCCGAAGATTGAAAGCGAGTTGTTGACGAACGGGTTGAGCTTCTTGATTATATCGAAGGGCTCGACGAAGACTTGTTTAGGTATCATCACTTGGTCGGTGAAGCTTTTGAGGATGGCGATGTCGAGGAATCTGCTCCAGCTGTAGAGGAGTCATTGCATCTTCTACCATCGAGCACTCCGAAGCCATTAACACTCTCTTATCCTGAAAAGAGTTTTTCTCCTATTCCAGCTAGTGTTGACCCTGCTATTGCTTATATTTCTTCTCTCACTTCTGTATTACCTTCTCAGGATGTAACAGTGTAGTGTTATCAATAAAAATTGACTTTGGTTTTTTTTTTTTTTTTTTTTTTTTTTTTTTTTTTTTTTGTTGTTGTAGCTGTAACTGCTTCCATGCTTAGGCTCATTGCTCGCCTAATTTGTTGGTTACTGTTGTCCTTCCTGATTTATAGTAAAAAAATGTTTTTCGCCTATACTTTTTCGCATTTCATTGACTGGTTCCCTTAATTCTGACTTTTTGAATGTCAGATCGAAGTCCTTTTGTCAATCTATTTGTTCACTACACCACAGGTGTTTATTAATAGCATTTTCACACTTAGTGCTATGAAAAGCCAAATTTTAATAATATTACAATAATAAAACACTATAGAATAGGCGCGGGAAATTAAAAAAAATGAATCGCCTCTATTTCACTTCAAACTTTAAAAAAAATCCTCCGCTCTTCTTAACCAAATGCGCACATTGAAACGAGGAAAAGAGAGAAAGAGGGGGGTCGAGTTCCACCAGTCTCCCTCTTTGTGTGAAAGCAAACCCTCATTTTCTTCTTCGCATCTCTCTCCTCTTCTTGAACAACAACAATTCTTCTTCCCTCTCTGTTTTCCAATGGCGCATCCAAAAGTTCCAAACTTTTTCTTCCTTCCCGCACGCTTCGATCGAATTTCCTATCATCTGGTTGTATTCGATTGAATAGAATTGCAAGACCTGTTGTGAATTTGGATCGAATTCGATCCAAATTTTCGGCCAATTCAGCTGAAGTGATGGAGATGTTAGTAAAGGTAACTGAAATCACTAAATAGGTTTCTAGGATTTTAAGTAAACAAACTTGTTCTTGAGTTGGTGAAGCGAATTGTCGACTTGCAAGTGAGATTCTGAGTTAAGCTTGACAGATATTTGATAGATTTGATTTATTTAATACTTGTTTTTCACATTGTTAGTATGGTAAGAGATATTTGAAATACATTTGGTTGATATGAGATGAACTGTTTGGTGCTTCAATAGCATATACAATAAGATTGAAATGAAAAAAGAGGGGAGCACAAAACCTCATGGAAACTCTTCTATGTTTAGTATTAATAAACTTGAGTGGAAGGAAGTAGTTGGATGAATATAATGCTAAGAGAATTTCAGGGAAATTTTTTTTTAAATACAACTGGTTTTGCAACTATAATGAGCCAATAGCATCTGCCATCCTTAATTGGCAACCTGCAAATATTTGCTTACTCCCTCATAATTGTTTGAATAGCTTGCCTTTGAAGGAATTATCTTTATGGTCTTGCCTGAATTAGATGTTGAACATCATCGTGTGCATTATCAGTTGGATAAATATTAAATTGCAAGGTGATTCTATGAAGTGAAGGCAAGCCTTTCAGAATTTGCATACCATGTTTCTTTTTATATTTACAGTTAAAAAAAACTTTCAAAGTGATCCACTTTTGGGTATCTTACATATCTGAAAGTGTTATTTCAACTTTAAAATGACCTACTGATCTATGTTCTTTGCCAAACTTCACCTCTGTCATCTGGACAATGCGAGTCTAGGCACAGTTCATACAAAAAGGTATCGGCAAAAACTACATTGAAGAGCTTTTCCAAAAGAAGGAAAATGTATATCTTGCAAGAAATGTTCCAAATGTATACACGCACGGATACACCAACATTTTTTTTCCATTTTATAACTTAAGTCCAAGTAATGAGAATTAGTCAATTCGAAAGGTCCTCATAGAATTAATGGATATTAGTAGTTGTCGAGAGAAAAGTTGAACAGTGTTGTTTTATACTTGGATAAATTAATTTTTATTGTCGACTTTTGATGGTTTTCAGGTACTGAGCTGGAAACCTCGCGTTGTTTATTTTCCTGGATTTGCAACTGCTGAACAATGTCAAAACATAATTAATATAGCCAAGGAAAGCCGTAGACCATCAACACTAGCTTTGAGAAAGGGAGAAACACTATTGAGAACACAAAGGGAATAAGAACAAGGTAACTATCTTACAAACCTTGAAATTGAAATTTTATATTTTGCCACAGTAATCTTTAGTTTCCTATTATATATTTGTTGCGATGGTTAGATATTTGACTATTGCATTTAATATAGTCATATAGATTGATACTTTTTGGTTTTTAACTCTTTTGGCAACAGTTCAGGCACATTCATCAGTGCTTCAGAAGACAAAACAGGAACTAATGCATTTAATATAGTCATACAGATGGAATTGTATGTTGACGATTAAAGACTACTGTGTCAACTTGTTTCTGGTACATATCGATTTCATGCTTCTGTAACTTTAGTGATTTTGATTTGAAGATATACTTGTCTCATGGTTGTGGTTTTGTTGTCAAGCACTTAATATTGTAAAACCTTACTTGGTTGTATGTTTGCTTTGATTTCTGTTTTGCATTTTAGTAAACTAGATCGGAAAATCCTTGATTTTTTAAGCCAATTTGCCCAATCAAACACTCCTGACATAATGCCTTACACTTCGTTAGGTTATGTTGTTATTGCAGTATGATTGGATAAAAAACACAACAATGTTCTATATGTAGCATGCAATTTATCTTTAAAATCTGAATGGAAACTTCATATTTTTTTGGTTCTGAACTTTGTTTCTTTTCTGGTGGAGAGTTTCTTTAAGATTGATTATCTGCTGCACTTGTCAAATAATTATTTTTTCACCGCTTCCTGTTTGGTGCCATATGTGTACTTTATGGTATCTTAGTGTTATCTATTTGCAAATTATTAACATCCTACTAGACAGCCAAATATATAAGTTATGAAGCCATGCAGACATTAGTAAAGAAGACGAGGGATTGTTGATAATTCTCTATATATGGTATTTAAAGTTTTGTTCATCTTGCATGGCATGCATCAAGAAACTTGATCATGTTGAATCTTTTACGCTGCAAAGCAATTAGGAACAGTCAACCGTTTGGTTAACCTAGTGAAGTGGATTAATGAATTTGTCAAGAACCATTACAAGGTGTTGTGATGAATCTGATTATGTTTGATAGAGTTTGGTTGTCTATGTCTAGCAACCACCATTATTTTCATTTCGCCTTCTGATGTATTCTAACTATGATTTTTTTTGTCGCATTTAAATCTGACGTCTCATGATCCCTTCCATTGTTTTTCATCTTTACTGTTACCTGATGTTTTGTTTGCAGCTTCCTACCCTAATCCTCAAGGAAATGAGAGCGAGAATGACCCAAGTAATACAATTGTGGGTACTTGCACTCTATTTTAGGGTTAGAAATTTTATGTAACACAAGCTTGACTCTGATTTCTATCTGCAGATATTTGTTGGTGGTCTGGATTCTAATGTTACTGATGATCATTTGAGACAATGTTTTAGCCAATTTGGTGAGTTGATCCATGTGTGGGTAAACGTTGTGGGTTTGTTCAGTTTGCTAACAGGTACTATTTTTCTTCGGCCTTGTAGTTTGTGGTGTAGTGATCTTGTGAGTTGATGCTTTATGCCCATTTAAGCTATTGAGAATATGTTCTTCAGTTTCTGCTTCGTGTGACACAACTGTGAATTTGTAATTATGAATTTTTCCTGTGGTAAATATGTTCTTCAGTTGCCGATCCTGTCATATAAGCCTCTGATCCTGCCATTTAAGCTTAGAAAATGCTTATTTGCAATTGTGAATTTTGCCTGTGGTTTATAATATACATTTATGTTTTTATGGCAAGATGAGGAAGATGAAGGAGAAAAAAGTGATTGGAATGGAGAGTTCTATATATGTACTTTGACAAAATGACATTTTCATGCTATGTACAAATGGCACTTATTTTGTTTGACATTTTTCTTGTTTCATGTGTGGAATTAGTAAGATTATCAAGTAATGAAATTTTCTTACATGGTTGGATTGTATTTACTGTTGCACTTTTAATAGCAGGTAGACATTGCAAATGATACCAACATAGTGAAATACAAATGGGTAAAAAAAAATTGGCATACACTTTTAATAGCATTTTTAAAGTGTTGTGGTTAATTAATTTTATAGCACTCTAAAAAAGTTGTATAAAAATATGCAACAACATTTTTTAAATGCTATTAAAAATGTTTCAACATCATTTAACACAATACAGTAACATTTTCTAAGCGCTATAGAATGTTTTACAATAGCATTTAAACGTTATTAAAAGAACACTTTTAATAGTGTTCCAAAAATGCTATCATAGAGTCAGACTTTTAATAGCGTTGGTTGACATAACATGTCTGAAAATGCTATCTTGTCCAGTTATAGCGGTTTTGGCATGCTATAAATAAAAATTTGTGGTGTAGTGGTTGGGCATTTATTTTGACACCTTGTTTGATTCGAGGTTTGTGTTGACTCGGGTATCCAACCTTTACTTCGTTCATTCAACATCTCGGTCGATTCGAAGTATCTTTTGTTTGGGTGACTCGGGTGTCCAACCTCCACTTTGTTAGTTCGATATCTCGGTCGATTCAAAGTTTTTTGTGTTTAGGTGACTCAGGTGTCCAACCCTTTCATTGTTAGTTCGACATCTCGAAAGATTCAAAGTTTTTTGTGTTTGGGTGACTCGGGTGTTCAACCCTTACTTCGTTAGTTTGACATCTCAGTCGATTCAAAGTTTTTTGTGTTTGGCTAACTCGGGTGTCCAACCCTTACTTCGTTAGTTCGACATCTCGGTCGATTCAAAGTTTTTTGTGTTTAAGTGACTCGAGTGTCCAACTTTTACTTCTTGGTTGATCATACTATAAGTTGTGTGTGTTTGATTGCTTTATAAGGCTAATTTATTGATGTATCTATTTTGCTGTCTGCATGAAGATTTGGAGACATCTTGATCTTTCTTACAACTTGAGAGACTCTGTTTTCCTTCTCTTTTATTTACAACATAACAGTAATAATAGAAATTCAAAGAGCTCCACTAGAGGGACGCCACGTTGCGATTTGTGTGAGCTTAACAAACTTTAAAATTGAAAATACAATTTTACCCTCTATTGAAACTTTTGGATTGGGTGCCAACTTTCTCACCACTTTCTTCTTATTTCCTCTTTTCCCTTATTTTCTTTTCAGTCATAATATTACCCCCTTCTTATCCCAAACCTTGAACAAGGTTTGAACGTGGGAAACATGGCTTGGACGTGACTCCAACTTTCCCACATTGCATCCTTTTGTGTCGAATTTGACCAATGAACAAGAATCTGCGTAACAACCCGGTTGTGCGTTGGAACCATTCTTCGAGCTAGGATCACAGTTGGTTCAGCTCGAAAGTTACCATGTGTGTCTACCAGAGGAAGGAGAGGAGATAGAATTGTGGTGGAGCCAAGCTTCTTCTTCAATTGAGATACGTGAAATACAGGGTGAACTTTGAATCTGGGAGGGAGCTGAAGACGATAAGCTAAGGTGCCAATCTTTTATGTGGTTAATTTGGAAAGGACCATACCAGCAAGTAGAAAGCTTAAGATTGTGCCAGAGGTTGACGGAAGTCTTTTGTACTGCTGCAATTCCAGGTACACCTAGTCCCCTTCAGTAAATGTTCTGTCTGTGCGATTTTTATTGGAAAATAATCTCATTCTTTCTTGGGCCTTGTGTAACTTTTCTTTAAGTATTTCCAACATATGTTCTCTTTCATGGACGTATTGTTGTACATCAGTTATAGTTGAAATTGGGGTAGGAGGTAGGGCCAACAATGGTGGTGTGTAGCCATATAAGGCTTGCGAAAGGGTGGATTGCAGACTTGAATGAAAGGATGTATTATACCAATACTCAGCTAGGTACAACCATTTGGACCAGTGTGAGGGTGCATCCCCTGTCATGCACCTTAGGTAGGGAAGTCTTGCCAAAAGGCACTAATTAAAATTTTGTATCTGTCTCAGACAATTGAGGAAGGAAGTTCATGCAATTTGTAAATATTCTGGAGGTCAGCCACTATAGAAGAGGTAAAAGGGTGTGATAACACAAGAAAATGGGCATATTTGGTGAGTCAAACCACAATGAAAAATATAACTATTTTATGACCAGATGGAGGGAGTCTTTCTATGAAATCCATGGCTGTATGTTACCACGCATGGTCAGGAATAGGAAGGGGCTGAAGTAGTTCTCCATAACTAGACTGATTACTTTTATTTTCCTTGGCATGTATCACATTCAGTGATGTAAGTGATCACATTCATTTTCATACATGGCCAATGAAAATATTGTACGAGTCTTTGGTATGTGGCTTGAATTCCAGAGTGTCCTACCAAGGCAGAGTTATGCATAGTAGCCAATAGTTGTTGTCTTAAGCTTCCTGTTGACCCAATAGAATTTACCTTTATATTTCAACAAACCTTGCACCAACGTATAAGAAGAATTTGAGTTGTCTTGGATGTTGATTTGTTATGTGTTGGATGAAGCTTGTTGATCTTAAATATAGCTAGATAAAACTTCCTAAATCCACTGTGGAGTGGCTAAGAATTGGTTGTCTTTTTCTGAGGTGTCAGGCTGATTGAATGCCCCTATTCTGTTACTGTCAGTGCACTTAGATAGTGCATTTGCTGCCTGATTTTCAACTCCCTTCTTGTAAAGTGTTTCATTGTCATAACCTAGAAGTTTTAATAGCCATCTTTGTTGAGTCATAGTAGTAACTTTTTTAGAAAGGAAGTGTCTGATACTCTGATGGTCAGTGTATATGGGGAATTTGAAGCCAAGTAGATAGGACTTCATTTTTTTATGGCCATTATTATGGCCAATAGATCCTTCTCATTGGTGGAAAGAGTTTGATTTTTTTGTCCTAGCGTCTTGCTGAAGTAAGCATTGGGTCTTCCTTCTTATGATAAAACATCCCCAACACCATTAGTACAAGCATCAGTCTCAAGTGTAAAGGGATGATTGAAATTTGGAAGGGTAAGCACAGATGTTTGGCACATAGCCATTTTGAGACTCTAAAAGGCTTGATCAGCTAGTGACGACCATTTAAATGAATCTTTTTTTAGTAAATCAGTCAAGGGTTGTGCAATAAGTCCATAATTTCAAATGAACTTTCTTTAATACCCAGTCAACCCTAAGAAACCCCTGAGTTGTTTGATGGTGAAAGGTGTTGGCCAAGAAGACAAGGCTTCAACTTTCTGTGGATCAGCCTCTACTCCCTTGGTACTAATTATATGACCAAGGTATTCCAATTTAGGTTGTAGGAAAGAACATTTGGAAATTTTGGCATAAAGCTTGTGTTTTCTCAAGGTGGTTAAGACTTTGTGTAGATGGTCTAAATGGAAGGTAATAGAGGGACTGTATGCTAAGATATCATCAATGAAGACTAGTACAATTTTTTTAAGAGAAGTTTAGAAAACTTGGTTCATCAGTGCTTGAAAAGTTTTCGGAGCATCGGTGAGGCAGAAGGGCATTACCTTGAACTCAAAGTGACCATGGTGAGTCTTGAATGTTGTTTTGGGAATATCAGGAGGGCGAACTTGGATTTTGTGATATCCTGACCTTAGATCCAATTTGGAGAAAATAGTAGCTCCATAAAGTTGATCTAACAATTCATCAATTAGGGGCATTGGGAACTTATCCTTGATGGTTATATCATTCAATCTCCTATAGTCCACACAAAACCTCCATGTACCATCTTTCTTCTTCATCAATAGTACCGGGGCAACAAATGGGCTATGCGAATGTTGTATGATCATTGTCTCCATCATTTCTGTGATTAGTTTTTCAATGACTGCTTTTAGAATATAAGGTACTTTGTAGGGAGGTTTGGAGGGTGGTGTACTATTTGTTTTCAATGGTATTTTATGGTTAAGGGCTCTACTTGGTGGTAAATTTTTTGGGGTCTAAAAAATATCAGTTTACTGTTGCAGCAAATTGTGTAACTGTGGATGCCAAGGTTGTGATGGTGGTGAACTATTTATGGAGAAGAGATGCCCAAGGAAGGATGGAGTAAATTTGTTAAGGATTTTTTAATACCCCTTTGTCTCCAATAGGCTTAGAGATCATGTTTCAGTGCTTTCTTATAAATTGATGTGCTTTCAAATAAGAAATAAGGTAATTTGTAACTTCTATAAATTGAAAGTAATGTCACAAAAAAGTTTTAATGAATTTTCTCCAAGAACCATATTATACCCACCTAATGGCAATAACCTGACCTTCCCTTCAAAAGGCAAACCTTGCATTGTCCATTGTAGTTTTGGACAAATAGCACTATTAATCAGTTGCTGCCCATTTGCAACTCTTACTATCATTTGGGGTATCACTGTTGTTGGCCAATTGGTATCCTTTATCACCTTAGGGTCTACAAGTGAATGAGTGTTGTCAGTGTCAATAAGGATATATAGAAATAGGCTTTTTCTTAAGTAGTCCTTTGATAAGTAAGGTGTTGGTAGATATGCTGTCATGTAAAGCATATAAAGAGATCTCCATGTCTGTTGAAATTTCATGTGTCAGATTTTTAGGTTCAGGAGTGTCTTCTTCTTCTACTACTAAAATTTCATCTTACGGAACTAGTAAATATAGGTGTTGTTGTTTACATAGATGTCCATGTTTAAATTGCTCCTCACAGTTGTAGCATAGTCCCCTTTCTCTCCTGATCTTCATTTGGGCAGGAGTAAGCCTTCTAACATGTGGTGTATGAATGGAATTTTTTGCCATTGGTGGAGAAAATGTAGTTGATTTTGAATTGGTGGAGTTGAAAGTCTGTTGGGTATCTGAAGTTTGTGGTTTGTATCGGTTTTGTTTGAAGGTATTAGTGGAAGTGTAAGTGAATGTCTGTGGCTATAATTTGGGTTTTAGATTTGTCTTTGAGAAGAGGCTTCATGCATCCTTGCAAGTGATAAGGCTTGAGTGATTGTAGTTGGTTTGAATAGATGAACTAGGGATTTGATGTTGGGTTTCAAACCACTCTAGAAACTTAGCACAAAATAGGTTTCATCTAGTTGGGGGTTGTGGGAGAGCATTACTCATTTTAATTCTTCAAATTTATCATAATATTCACTGACTGAATATTCTTGAACTAATTTGTTGACAGAGTCCACGTAATTGTCCAATATAGTTTCTTCAAATCTTTCACACAGATCATGAATGAAAATTGGCCACTGAATCAACTCTTTTCCTACCTGATAGTCTAAAAACACAAGTCTGCCCTGCCATTGAGGTGTATAGATGCTAAACTCACTTTGTTTTCCTCCCTTATTTGATAGAAAGCAAAATACTTTTCACTCTTTTTGATCCATGACCTAGGGCTTACTCCATCAAATTGGGAAAAATCCAGTTTGGAGATTCTAGAACACATACCTGGATTCTCCCAATGATTTTGGGGAATAGACCTACTGGCGTGGTCAGGTGCTCCAGAATTACTAGACTAAGGTGGTATTGGATTAGAGACTCCAGCAGATCATTGATAGTTGTGAAAAAGTTGGATAACCCGCTCGAACCATGCTTCCATCCTTTTCTCTTGTAAATCATTGGACTATGTAATTTTTTTCAGTTCAGTCTTCAATTTTTCAATTTGGCCATTGGTCTTAGATTGGTTCTTTCTAGTTTATCTCAAGAATAGTTATAGTTCTTTAGATCTAGTTTCCATGATGTATTGGTTGGTTTTGTCACATGGAAGAGGGGATCGGCTAGGCTCTAATACCAAATGTCACATCTGTGACTATTAGTTCAGAAAAATGGAAGGAAATGAGAGAAGAACAAATTGATTGATAAGCAAAAAAAGGTTACAACCACTCAAGTTCCTTCAGAACGAGAGACCTCGTGATCTTTCTTACAACTTGAGAATCTCTATTTCTCTTATCTTTTGGATTGGGTGCCAACTTTCCCGCCCTTTTCTTCTTCTTTCCTTTTTTCCGCCTTTTCTTTTTAGTCATGATAGAAAATTGGCTTTCCAAATGAAAAACCTTCGTAACTGACACTTATTGCACATTACATTTCCTTCTATAAAAAATTTCTAACTAAGGTTGCTTAGTTCCTCTAAGTAGTTAACAATTGATCGCAATATAAAGGAATGAAATCCTGCAAAAACAAATTATACAAATAGAAAGTGTTGGTCTAAGAATAAGAAGTTAACAACTATTGGAAGGGAAGGAAGGGTTTGCACAACGGAACTAGGAATTTCTTTCAGTTAATAAATTAATAATCTAACCCATAGTTTTGAGCCACAATTAATTGTTAATATCTTAATCATCATGCTTTACAATTAATACATGAAGAAAGATTATATTTAATAGATAAGAGTACAAGACATATGCTTCATTATTAGGTCCAGCCCCGAAAAGTCAGATAAAATAAAAATCGTTGAATATATTTGTGCTCATACCAAATAAATTTCTATGTTAATTATTAATATAGTTGACCATTATCGAATTTTTATCATATAAGATAGTGCTATATTTTTAGCCAATGCTGACTTTAATAAACCAACATAGCCAGACTCAGCAATGAGGAAAAACAAACAAAGCGCAGGGAATATGTCTATTTTTAGGCTGCAAATGTTCTATATATGTTAAGGAGGTTGAAATATTTTTTTTAATATTTTTCTACTTTTATACTTTTGTGTTCATTTACATGTGAGTGATAGATCAATCGGTACAAACCCTACCAAATTTTTTTTTTTTAAAAATGATACATTCTTGCCACATTATTTTGAGTTTGTTTCATGCCTCTAAAGCTCAACGCTGAAAACTAACTAACATCATAGCCATTGATAGTGGGAGTTCTACTTCTAACAATCCAAAATAACACAAGCTCAAAGACGAGTTCCTTAATCTCTACCATTACGATCATTAAGTGGGGAATGTTTCATATAAGAACATCCACAGTAAGCCAATGTGAAGGCGGGAGGGATAACTTTGTAAATTTTGTCTAACCTAGTAAGTTAGTCATCTTGCACGCAAGATATCCCTAAGAAAGATCAAATAACTCATGTTAACATTATAAATTTCAGTAAACTTAGCATATGAAGGAGTAGTATTAAGTACATATACAAGTGAAAGCTGTGGAGGGTTACCTTAAAATGGAATTAAGTTTTGTCAAGTGAATAATGGCAGATGGAAAGAGCTCCTCCATAGATCCTTCTTGCATATTTCTACAAGACTTGAAAAATCATTCAAACAAGATACAATTAGGAGTATTGTTCTCAAGTTGTCCGAATATAAGTTCAAAAATGAAAAATATTGTTCATTGACCAAATTTCCAATTACATAACTCATAGTGCAAAACTAACCCAAATCATCATTTGTCTTTATTTTCTACAACAATATTTGTCCTATAACCAATTAAAAATGTGAAAAAACATAAATTTTCATGGATTCTATTTGACCTAAAATATCCAAACTAAAATTTTTATATAAACAAATAGTACTAAATCAAGCAAGTAAATTTTCAAACAATAGATGTTTTTATAAATCTCAACACATCCAAAAATTTCCTTTAGAAGAGCAATTTGATTAAAATTGATAATAATAAATATTAAATAAACAAGTTCGGGGACGGGATGGGATGGGCGATAATGAAAATCTTCATCTCATCTCACTCTAGATCGAGACGGGACGGATCGAGATGAGTTTGATCAATTTCAAAAGGACCCAAAAATAGGAGCAAGTTTAGACAGGACTGGAACGGGATCAAGATCGCATAATAGGATGCCCACCCACTACAAATAAAAAGGCCTTTAAAGATGTAGGCAAAATTGTCGCTATAAACAACATTTCGTCACCATACATATTGGGCAACAAAATATTTGTCGGGCAAAGGTTGTCGCTACAGCTCTGTCTCGCAAATGTTTGTGTGATGAACAAAAATCTTCGTCGCTACAGAGTCCTTTTGAGCGATGACAACAAAGTTTGTTGCGAAAGAGTTCGTTGCGTAATACTGTTTTGCGCGACGCTCTTTTTGACTCAGGAAATAGAACGGTTATTCGTGAAAAATATACTTACGTGATTAACTATTTCCTCGCATTAAACTTTGTCAACGTAACTCAATCGTGATGAACCCTTTTATTGCGTTACACTTTGTCAGCTTAATTCAATGGTCACGAACCTTTCATCGCGTGAGATTTTCTTTGCACGACAACAATATTCATCTCTCTAATGTTGTCACACATGTTTTGTCGATCCAGACACGCTCGATCTATTCTTGTGCGACGAAAATGTTTGTCGCTTAAAGTTTTGTTTAATAATTTTGAACTCTTTTTATTCAAGTATTTATTTTAATTAAATTTGAAATATTTATTAATTAAACTGTCTCGCACACAGAGGGTTTGATATGTATTGCAGTTTTGTTAATTTAGTTAAATATTATTAACTTTACAAATTAATAATGTAAAATCGTACTCTATCCATTACAAATTAAAATTTTAAAATTGTATTGTATTGTATCAGTTAAAATTAAAAAAACACATCAATACATTTTCTAGGGCAGGGTGGCTGATGGTTTCTTGACGATAGCGGGAGGCTCGATAAATTAATCCCCGACTGCTGGAGAGCCCCTAATAACATACTCCACCTAGTTGCCTCCTAGTCTGTCGTTTCCCCTCCCGAGCCTCCCTTTCTGCCTCTCGGGCCTGCCGCTCTGCCTCAAGCGCTTTGGCGGCATTTTACACATTCTGTAATTCCTCCACTTTCAACTGTAACGATGAAACGGTTCCGCTACGAAGCTGAAGATGAGGTGTTGACCTCACGAACTTTAGCTTTCCCCATCCCCCAAACAATCTTTCCGTGTCTCAGACCTAGCGATTCCAATGTCTACGTCAATATATGTAATCATGCATCGGGATCGTCGATTGTGAGTTGCTCCAACGAAGTTTTCGGGGGATGCTGCGAGGCCACCGACTCCATGTAGGCATGCTGCCTATCCACCATCGTTTCCTTCATTAAAAAATTATTAAAAATTAAACATATTAATTCACTTACGAGACATCGTTCCTCCACCCTGTAAGAGAAGGGCAATGAACCAGAATGATTTGGAATTTTCTTTTGACGTTGATTCGCCTTGTTCGCCTCAAATTTTTCTGTATAATTATTCAATATATTAAACAAATGTGTTATTATATATATATATATATAAATATAAATAAATATGTTTATTTTAATTAAATAAAAATGTTAATGCTTACCAGAAATGTGAGAGTTCGAAAATGATCTCACAACCACACCCACTCATCAGGCTTATGCTCCTATTCGATTGGGGGTTGTGCCTTAGCACTCTCCACATCAGGAACGTCTGGAAGTACCGGTGGAAATCTTGCTTCAAATTCTTGTATCGATCCATGCACACACCGATGATATATTCATGAATGTTGGGATCATTCATGTCAAACTCGAAGTTAACCTGAAAATTTAAAGAATATTTATTAGAAAACATTAAGGCCCAAAGAGATAAGTTATATCAAATCATGTAAAACTACAAACAGAAACATGCAAAACCTTCAAAATTTGTTGTATTATAAAGATTCTAATTATTAAAGGTTGATATGAATGGCTAAAACTTACTATTAGCGCGTCCAGCACCTCGGCTTGCGTCTCGGGCTTGACCTCACTCCAAGATGAGGATGTCATCGGGCAATGGTTGCGAATGATTGCACTGATGTCGTATGCCAACAAGTTGTTAATCTTCGCCGATTGTGATCAACGGTGACTAGGACTCACACTATTAGAATGTGTGCGTCAGTGGTTCGTATGATCCTTTAGGATTTTAGTTGTCTACAGGGCCCCCTCGTTTTCTTTGTTGCTATAAAATAAAAAATACAAAAAAATTAATTTTTTCCGAAAAATGATGAGGAAAACTTAAATTTATTTTACCTCTAAGGAGCTTTCCATCTCCCTGGAGGGAGGGATTTACATCACTTGTGACGACCCCCCTCCCGCACTGTATCGATATTGTCCGCTTTGGGCTACCATCCGGCCCTCACGGCTTTAAAAGGCCTAGATACAATGGGGAGTTGACCCCGCACATATAAGGATCATCCTCCTCCCCTACCCAGGCGATATGGGACTATGATTCCCCTTGTAGCTCGTCCAACCCCTCTCGGCCTGTTGGGCTCCAACCCTCACCCTCACCCTCACCTCAGGTCCGCCCACTCAGGGTCTCACAATCCACCCCCCTTAAGGCCCAACGTCCTCGTTGGCCACACAGGCACAACGTCCATGTTGCCCGAGGGCTCACCTCCACGTGGCATACTTCCGGCTGGGTCAGGCTCTAATACCAAACTGTGACGATCCCCCTCCCGCACTGTATCGATATTGTCCGCTTTGTGCTACCATCCGGCCCTCACAGCTTTAAAAGGCCTCGATACAATGGGAAGCTGACCCCACACATATAATGATCATCCTCCTCCCCTACCCAGGCGATATGGGACTATGATTCCCCTTGTAGCTCGTCCAACCCCTTTCGGCCTGTTGGGCTACAACCCTCACCCTCACCCTCACCTCAGGTCCGCCCACTCAGGGTCTCACATCACCGGTCGTGGTTACAGTCTCGAATGCAATGTTAGAACCACTGATTGACAGTTTGTTAGTTTGGCACTCCGTCGAGCGAGAACTTGAAGAACTGATCTAGTCAATGAAAACTGATCAAAGACCGAATCGTTTGATCCATGTGCTGGGGGAGTACGGATAGAAGCAGCCCCTGTAGCAGAAACACTAATGGCGGAATGAGCTAAGCTAGGTGGAGGAGCAGCGGCTAAACTACTAGCAGCAACAATTACGGGCCTATGTTTCCTTGATATCAAAAAATTCATCTGAACCAAAATAATAAAAACATAACACAACAATTACAATGAGGAACAATGAATGCACTTTAGATAGATGAAATAAAAACAACTTATAGATAATACATCAACTTAATGTTGTTTGCGTTTTACTGTCCACAGAAATTCGCTGCATAGTTTTTTGTTCCCGGATAATTAGTTCCTTATATGAGGTTTCCACATAGCAGGATGGTAAATTTGTTACTGAAACAAAGAGGCATATACTCTGTTTTTTTTCTAAGCAATAATTGAAATCACAATGCTTTCAAGAGCTGCAGATTTCCCGGGCTTTGTTTTACTGGGTGATGTTCCTAGGCAGTAATTGAAATCACAATGCAGATTTCCTACATCAAAAGCATTGATGCAAAAGAAAGACTTAAAAGAGATCAAAACTTAATCAAACTATAGTTATCAACTAAAAAATTTGGGTGATGTTCTACCCTCTGCAGAGACAGGTAAGCCACTGCTGATCACTTTCTTTATGTCAGGGAGACTCCACAGAAAAGGAAAAAAAAATTGCACAGTTTATAAACCAAATCAACAAAAATCTAACAAGGTCCAAAAAAAGAAACCATTGCACAGAAATCTCATTTTATTGCAACACAGTCAAAATTTTCACTGTTAAAAGAAACGGAGCAAGTATCAAGCAACATAAAATTAAACAAAACAAACAAACAAACAAACATGAAACTCTATTCTCAATAGCTACCTTAGGAGTATTCTAAATTTCAAGTTGAGAACTGCAAACATGAGAACAACATGTATGCATCATATGAGAACAAAAAATCAACTCTTGATTGATCATCAAACAAAACAAAGACAACAGAAACTACACTGTGGTTTCGTGTTCACACTTACTAGACCATATTCCCGTTTAATACTCTCGGCTCTATGTGGAATTTACCTGGCAACGGTCTTTGTACAGTAATTGAATTACAAATGTCAGTTTACAACAGAAATCAACATCGACGGTGTCGTCATCCCCAGGTACTGATACACCACTATTTTGAGTGCTCAAATTGTCATCTCACTCGATAACCAGGAACTTAGCACCATTCACATAACAACCCAAAAATGTTTCAGCTCGAATAAGACCTCTCGCCAATTTTGATAATTCATCGTCGTAAAGAGGAAAATTTACTTCCTTCAGTTGTAACATCTATTAAAATATTAAAAAATATGTTGAATATAAATTTAAAAATAATAATAATAATGCAATATTTATCAAATTTTCTTATAGTTATCAATTTACGTGTTTGCGAAACCATTCGGGAAATAATTGACGGTGCTTATCGGCTCATAAATGTCCAGGATACTTACGCCTAAGTAGTTCTTCATGCTTCCCCAAAAATGGCAAGACCTCGTCACAATTGTTGAGTATGAACCATTGTGCAACGTCCATGCCGTTATCACTAAACTGATCATTTGTTTGTGGCTCGCCAAACGGTCGTGCGAGTTGCTCAAAAACAGAAAGTGTCTCACTTCTAATACCATCGTCATTATTTCGTTGAGGCCGGTTGAAGGACGTCTCAACATTATGGAGATACATTGCACAATAAGTAAGTGATTCATTTGCAATATATGTCTCTACTATGGATCCTTCGAGTCTTGCCTTGTTTCGTACGTACCTTTTGTATGTGTCTAGTATTCTGCAAAACATAAAAAGTGTCAGACTCATTGTTATAATAAATATGAAGAATAGTTAGAAAACAAGCATATGAGTTACCTTTCTATTGGGTACATCCACCGATAATTTACCGGCCCACCAAGCTTTGCCTCACACGGTAAATGTATCCTCAAGCAAGTGAAAAATGTCGGTGAAAATATATGTTCGAATTTGCATAAGATGTCCACATTATCGTCTTGCAACCTCTCTATATCCGATTTGCACATAGCTGCAGGAAGAATCTTGACAATTTCGTAATAGGGCCAACAACACCCGATGGCAAAAATTCTGGAATAGCGATAAAAAAAAGACGTTGCAGTAATACATGATAGTTATGGCTCTTCAATCTCGACATTTTCCCATCACTCATTTTCATACAACGAGCAATATTAGATGTGTACCCATATGAAAACTTTACAGAAGAAAAAACTTTAAAAAAATTATCTTTACTGGCGGTTTAACTGCAAAATAGGGATGTCCCTTTACCCATTTGTCACCGACCTTCTTAAGCCATAACCATTTCTTTATGCCCGTGTTCATACAATCTTGCCTCAACTTCACAGTGTCATTCGATTTTCCTTTAATTGTCCCAACCACACTATCACACACATTCTTTAATTTTCAATATGCATCACATCTAGGTTGTGCTTGATCTTTAATTTCGACCAGTACGGAAGCTCAAATAATATACTTTTTTTCGTCTAGTTCAAATGTGTAGCTGACCTGTGCAAATTAGTATCAGGATTATCGGGATGTTTGCCAATCTGACCGAATTCCAAGCTATTCAGCTTGGACAAAATATCATCCCCGAACCATTCTCTAGGTTTAGTGCGGTTATCTGATTTTTCGTCAAAGTCCACCTTATTTGTTCGCCACTCGTGATCCTGCGGAAACCATTTACGGTGACCCATATAACAAACCTTCCCCGCGTGCCGATTGGTTGATTACGTGGAAGATAATGCAAAACCTTTTGTGGGAAAAACACCATTTACTGAAGCCCACAAAAGGGTTGGTTACATCATCATTGCATACCGGACATGCCTTATAGCCCTAAGTACTCCAACCCGAAATATTCCCATAAGTGGGAAAAACATGTATAGTCCACATCATTGTTGCTCTCAACATAAACATTGTGTTGGTAGACTCATTAAAGGTACGTACACCATTTTCCCATTAGTTTTTTACCTCATCAACCAACGGCCGTAAATAAACATCGATGTCTTTTTCGAGATGATCGGGAATTAATAGAGTCATCATTGTAAATTATTTTTTCATACTCATCCAAGGGGGCAAGTTATAAGGAACAACAACAATGGGCCAGTTGCTGTGAGTAGAGTTCATATTCCCGAACGGATTAAATTCATCAGTTGCAAGCCCCAATCTGACATTGCGCGGGTCTTCTGCAAAATCAGGATACATATTAACGAATGCTTTCCAAGCCTCTCCATTTGCAGGATGTCTCAAAAAATCATCATCAACCCTTCCTTCCTTGTGCCATCTCATGTGATTCGCAGTGTGCGTCGACATGTACAATCGTTGCAATCTGGGCTTCAGTGGAAGATAATGCAAAACCTTTTGTGGAATTTTCTTCATTTTATTACCAGAATTAGGCTTATATCTTGTGTAATATCTGCGTTTTTCAAAAAAAAAAAAGATTTTTTTGGGCGGGGTGTACTCAGTAGAGGTGGTGGGGGCACATAGCCACCCACCCTTTAAGAGAAAACGACCCCCCTTTTTTTCTTTCTTTCTTTCTTCTCTTTCTCTTTTCTTTTTCTTCTTTCTTTCCAGGGAGCGAAGCAGCGAGCTCTTCGTCTCCTCCTCCAGCAGAGTTTCGGCGATTGGTTGATTTTCGTCCCCCAAGCTCACCTCCTCCTCCTGATTTCTTCCTCTCTGCATTCCCTCTTCATTTCTCGGTTGTTTTTTTCGAAAAAAAAAAAAATCAATTTTCATTTGGGTTTGGGGTTTAATCGGTTTCCATAGCTCCGATCAGCCATGTTGGGGTCTTGGTGGCGTCCTTGGGAGCCCTTAGACCGACATGCAAGGTTGTTTTGGGGTTGGCCGAAAATTTTTCAAAAAATCAGGGTGCATGTTTGTTTGGAGGGTTCCTCGGCGTGAATCCGGGCTTTGGGTGCGTGGGTGAGCCTCACTTTCGTGACTCCGAGTGTCCTTAGACTCATTTGCGGGCTGTTGTGCAGTTTGGAAGCGATCAGATCGGAGTAGGGAGGGTTTCGGCACGTTTTCGCCAAACTTTGGGTTTCGGCGGGGTGTTTGCCGAATTTTTATTGCCTGTAAATTTTTCTTTCCGTCACGCGCCACTTGTAATTTATTTATTTTTATTCTAGTTTTCGGCTTGTTTGCTCATTTTCGAGTCTGCTTTGCAGTTTTAAAAATTTATGTGGTCCCGCGTTCGTGGTTTTGCGAGTTAGGTGCTTCGACCGGTAGGAATTGGGTTTTGAAAATCCATTCCGCCCAAGTGAGTGGAATTATAATATTTATTTTGATAAATAATTATTTGAAATCCTGAATTTAATTTTTATATTATACCGTCGATTGTGTATAATTAAATCCAAATTCGAAATTCGGGGTTTTCAGATATTTCGATTATTGTGTTGGTTATTTGTGAATGAATTAGGCATTGGATTTTCGGAAAGCATGATATACTTGAATGAAATCGAATAGTGAAGGAATTTTGGTGTGATTAGGCTTTGGTGTAATGACATGAGACTTGTATGCTTTGTTTTCGAGTTTGCATAGTATGTCATGTTTTACCGTGGATTTTCGAGTCTTGAGCATGTATGATAATCGACTCGAATAAATTTATTGTGGTGAATTGGGTCATGTTGGGACCCTGGCATAGTCGTGGTTTTATAAAAAAAAATTGCAGAATTGTTTATGATTGCACGTCTGTTACCTTTGGTGATGTACAGACTTGTCATTTGTGCATGTGGAAAGTAGTATAAGTGTCTTTACCCCCCTATAATGCCTGTTGTGCCGATGCTTAGGAGCTTGCTCGCATCGTGAGTTGGATGGTGCTTGAGATGACTCGCACCTGACATTGTGGACGCTATTGCATGTGGCAAGCTTGCTGAGGTGCGGTGAGCTCCCGCACGCACTTGCCACTATAGAGTGCAGTAGGACGGGTCCCGGAGGACGTGCTTTGGAGATTACTCGCTTTCCCTCCCAGCGCGCTTGATTTTGATTACGTTAGGTTGGCCGTGTTAGGCCAGTCGTTCGGGATGTTTGAGTTTGTATCCTGGCAGATGGCACCCCATTAGGATACAAACAAGCCCGAAGTGGTACTGGTGCACGTTGTGGGATGTGTCTGGGTGAGACACATTCGTAGGGTATGCGGATACCTACGATATAAGACACTTATACAGACTTATACAGAATTTTACAGGATTTTTGGTTTCAACTTGATTGCTATACTTAGGAGACTAGGAAGAATTATGAGATTGTCTTTATTTTCATCGCTTGATATTTACCATGTTTGAATCACGTGTACTGATCGGCATATATCGTAGACTTGTAGTTATTGTTGAATCTGAAATGTTTGTGTTGTTGCTTGAACTTAGAAACATTATCCTTAGAGACACGGTGTGATTTAGACTTTAGAACTTGTTGCTTATTCATTGTTGTGTGGCATGAATTTTCCTTGTTTATTATTCTGTTATTTGTATTTAGTTCGCTCGCACCAGCTAGCTTTGTGCTTTGCTGACCCCACAAGGGGTGTGCTTCTATTGGAGTGCTTCCTGCTGATCGTGGCGCGTAGGCCCCGGTTTTCGTTGTAGGCGTGTTTTGTGCTTTTTGGTTGTGTCCACCCTGTACGGGTATGTTTTGCTTCCTCTGTGTTTCAGATGTACTATATTGCTAAACTAGATGTTTGTATACTGATTTTGTCGCTATGACTCTGGCGGGGCGAATCAAATATAGTTATTATGTTCAAATTTTATCGTAGTTTTATTTCCGTTTGATTCTCGTATCAAGAATGTGTTATATTATGATGTTGTGGCCGGTTACGATCCGCCTGTGTACGTGTTAGTTCACGCATCGGCACGCTACGATTCCCGTGGCGGGTCGGGGCGTGACATCTTGGCTCATTGCACACGGGGCATGCATCAATCCCTTCAATTTCTTTATAAAATAATGCACAGATGTATTTGCAAGCATGAATATTTTGATACCCCAAACAGAAACCGTTCAACACTTTCTGCGCGTTACGGTAATCTTCAAGCAAAACGTTTTCCTTCGGAAGCATCTGCTTCATAATCCCCATTAAATGAGAAAAACACTTATTCGGCATATGATGTTTCATTTTGCAATGCATCAACTCCACAATGGCAGTAAGTAGGGATAACTCTGTGCAACCGGGGTATAATGTTTGTTGGGTTTGTTTCAACAATCTTTCATAGTTTTCTAACTCTTCACTTTGCAGCATGTTGGGATGTACAATATCTCCTACCATATCATCAATGACATCTTCGTTCATCGATGCATATGGATAAGCGTCATTTATTATACCCATACCTTGGTCATTATCATTCATGGACGTTTCATTAATGTATTGCACAAGTGGCTGGGAACGCGATGAAGTCGAACCAAATTCTCGTTGTTCCCCATGATAAATCCACCTCGTATAATTCTCAATCACCCCATACCTCACCAAATGATATTGAACCGTATTGAATGTTTGTCACAAACCATTGTTACAACATTAACACGGAAACTTGTTATGATTCGTCGTAACAGTGACATGTGTCCTTGCAAACTCAATGAAACTCTCGGTCTCATTCAAATATTCATCACAGCATTTGTCCTGATTTTGTATCCACTGTCTTTCCATTACACCTGCATTCAATTTATAAAGAAAACATGAGAATTCAAGTGAGTTAACGACACTAATGCGATTAGGTTTCGATGTGGAAAAATTTCGGCAGCATCTCAATTACAATTCTTCAAGTGGACGACGTAGATATTATTACTTAATAAATATCTAGTATGCACTCGAAAAACAGTGTGAGACACTCCCAAAACTCCCCACGATCGCAACCTAATTTCATGAAATTTCAAAAAATAATAAATAATAAATAAAAATTTGTAGCAATTTCCTTACCGTTCTCCAGTGAAAGAGATAGACGATTGGAGGTGGTGGCCTGTGACGCAGAGAGAGAAGGACAAAGCCTAATCAACTATTGGAGGCTTGGAGTATATAGTGAGAGAAATCAATCGAGCAGAGAAAAAGAATAAAACGATGGGAGAAAATAGTGAAAAACGCATATTTTATTGCTCTAGTTTGTGGAGAAGATGAACATGTCAGCGCCTGTGCAACGAAAAAATTCGTCGCCCTAGGATGTCTAAGTTGGACGCTCAAAGTAGCAGACACGTAGCCCTATGATGTTTTAGGGCGACGAAACTGCTCGCTTTGTCGTTAAGAATTTATGCGATGGCAACTTCAATTTCGTCATGTAAGATATATTAAGGCGACAAAAAAGTTTGTCGCCCTAGAATGTTCAAGTTGGTCATTCAAAGTAGCCAACACGAAACCCTAGGTATTTTAGGGTGACAAAATATTTGGTTTTAAGCGACGACACTTTGTCGCACATTATTTATGCGACAAGGCTTCAAGTTTGTCACGTAAGAGGTTTTTTAAGCAACGAAACAATGCATCGTGTTAAATGGTTAACTATTTTTTGTAAAAGCGCGACAATAGTAAATCTGTCATTGCACGAAGTTAATTTTTAATTTTTTAGCGACGAAACTTGCCTCGTCGCGCTACAAGTCGCAGCTAAAGGGGATTTTTTTAGTAGTGTACCCCCTAGTGGGTGCTATATGTTTTTTTTGTTCGAAACATATAGATTGAAATAATGGGCTTTAAAAACAGCGGGCTGAAAATAAAAAGAATTGCATGGGCTATACTTTGTAAATAGGCTGGTCATGGGCACATGACTACATGAGCAAGAATCTGTATGAAGACACATAAGCTGCAAGGATTCAATGGGCTTCTTGTCCGCTTTTGATCTTAGGTTTTAGATCCATGGGCTTCAGTTCCCATTTTCCAAAACCTTTGCCCTCATATAATTTGTTTAGGCCTTTGGGCTACTAATATGCAATAGGCTTCCTGTGCACTCTAAAGTCACTCAAGTAAAAATGACACCATCATCAAAGTCTATCTACTATATTTTTGGAGTCGGTTACCCAGATTGTGATTCTCCAAGCAATAGGGTCTTTTCACATATCCTTGTCTAAAATAAAAATGACACAAAAATTCTTAAATCAAAAGGCCACTGTCATGGACCTAGAAGTAGAAGGTTGTGGTCGAAATCAGTGGTGGTGCTGGCTGTCGGTGGTTGACATGGCTGACTGGTGGTGGGGGATGGATTGTGGTTTTGATGGTGAAAGAAATGAGGGTTCATGGTAGAAAGACGTATGTCTAGAGAAAGAGGATAGATTGGGATGGGACTCAAAGGCCCAAATTTTTATTCATTTTAGAGAGAGTGAAACTTTAAAGTGATGACTTTTGAATTGGACTATTAAGGATATTGTGATGAATTATAAGAGTTGTGGGCCCAATTACCTATAATTTCTTTCTATTTTTTATCCATTCTATAATTTCTTTGTATTGCTTTAAATACCATTCATGGAAGAGAAATATGGAGAATGCTAAGAAAAAGACCTAACACTTGCACACTAATTCTAGGTAAATGATTGTTTTCATCAAGTAAATCGTGTGTGAAGAATCGCTTACCTTTCAAATGCGTGGTTTATCATGCAATAGATGCAAGGAGATCGACGGCAATGATGGCTTCTTTCAGGAGATCGACGGCAATGTTTAATCAAGGTTTTTGGCCAACGGTCAGCGAGGTGAGTTTGAATAATTTTGAATTGGTTCATCCAGATCTTAGAAACTTGGCTCGTGGTCTTTTTGCAGATAGATTACGTGGTGAGGCCCATGAGAAGGACACGTGTGTGTGGGTTCCAAATATAAATGAGTTTTTTTCCCTTCAATCGGCCTATGAACTGTTACGAAAAAATGGGCGGGTTAATGCACTAAGTCAACTGCTTTGGCAAGACCTCCTTCCTTCCAGAATTTCAGTCTTTGTTTGGAAATTACTCCGTCGAGGAGTGCCAGTGGATGGGGAATTATACAGATGTGGTTTCAGTCTGGCCTCCAGATGTCGTTGTTGTAGTTCGTCAAAGCAAGAATCCTTGAAGCATCTCTTTCTAGACGGAGATTTGGCAATGCAGGTGTGGAGCCATTTTGATGGGGTCTTTGATGTACATATACGGCGACCAGCTGACATCTCAACGGTGATAGTAATCTGGTTCAAGAGAGCTAATCGCGAGTCGCAAACAGGTGTGCTATTCTTTCTTTCTCCTATGTTCATTTTATGGGAAATTTGGAAACAAAGATGCAAATGTGTGTATGAAAATGTTCCCCCAAATCCCGCCTTTGCAATTTTGAACATTAGGCGTCAGTTGCGACTGGCAAATTATTTCATAATCCCCAAGCAAGTTAGCAGTAATAAGGCACCCCTACGGGCTTTGGGGTTGAATGTGCTCCCCGTTAGCAGGAAGTTGGTTAGAATTTTTTTTTGGCATCCTCCTCCCATAGATTTTGTTACGCTCAATGTGGATGGATCCTCCCGCAAGGACAAGGCATCCGGTGGTGTGATTATTAGAGACTCGAGGGGTTTATGTGTGGTGGGAAAACAAATTTTTTTTGGCGCAGGTTCCAACAATAAAGCAGAAATTTTGGCTCTTTTGGAGGGCCTTCGCCTTTGCCTAGCCTGGGGTTTCAAAAAGGTGGTTATCCAAACGGATTCGGAACTTGTTTGCGGTTGGTTTAAGGATTATTTAAAAATACCTTGGCATTTGGAGAATATTTTGAAAGAAATAAAGTTATTGGCAGCGACAATGACGTTAGATTGTCAACATATCTATCGAGAGGCCAATGCGGTGGCAGATTCATTAGCGGATAGAGCACAAAAAGATCATAGGACGGTTTCTTTCAATGGGACTGATTTGCCTAGGAAAGTTGCCGGCTTGATTGTGCTAGATAGATTACATACGGCGTACATTCGCCATGGGGATGAGTAACTACCTGTATTTTTATTGTGGCTGTGAGGAATTGGGGCTTTCAGTTGCGTTGGCAGTCCGGGAAGTATGGCGATCCGCTGCGGGACAGGCTGCTGCTTGCAGGCTTGCGCGGAACAGGACTCGGCTGGGAGTGACCTGCTGCTGTGGATTCCAGGCTCTGTTTTGGCAGGGCACTTTGTTGCAAAACAGAGCGTCCCTGTTTCTGCTGGGTGACGATCTGCTCGATGCTGAGGCTGGTCGCTGCGATGCTTCGGCTTGTGGCGATGGTGTGGCCTGTCGGAGACGCTGTGGTGTGCTCAGTGTAGTGATGTGGATGAGAGGGACGGTTATTGCACGCTGCTGCGACACAGTTTTATTTCAGCGTGTTGATTCAGTGGATGGAAGCTGGATGCGTGGGCAGTCTTGCTCGCATTCTAATTTGGTTGTGTTTGTTTTGGCTCAAGTCTTTGTTTGTTTTAGGTTTGGTCTTTGCTTTTCAGGCATATGGTTTAAAGAGAGGCTTTTAATTTTGGTTACTGGTCTTAATACGAGTAACGCCGTCATGTACCCCCGTAACGTTTGTAAGTCATTTTTTGATAAGTAATAAAGGTCTGGCATCCCATAGTTGCCCCTCCCCACTGGAGGTTATTTAAAAAAAATAAAAATAAAAAATGTAAGGAATGAGATTTTGTAAAATCTTACGAAATTTCGCCAATAATTTTTTTTTTTTGAGTTCTAAAAAAAATGGCTAAATGTAATTTTACATTATTTTGAAAATATTTCAAGGTTATTTCGTAAATTTCAGATTTTTTTGAAATTTTTTTTTTTGTATTTTTTCGAAAAATTCGGAGGTTTTTTAAAATTTCGAAGTTTTTTCTAGTTATCATTTTTTCTCATTATTTATTGATTTTTGAAACCACCCCTTGATTTTCTAATTATATATAGATTCGTATTTTTTTCTGTGTTAATATATTAGATTTATTTACTTGCATCAATTTTTTTTCACATATTTCATGTACCTCAACTTCATTACATATTTTTCATATATCCTCGAAAAAAAATTTGATCTTAAGAAAGAGGGAATTCATTGCGAGTGTAGCGTTTCACGGATCCACTCTGGACTTGTGTTTTTTTTTTTTTTGTGGTCTTGTGGCAATCCTCCTCATCATGCGGTTTGGTTGTGGCGTTGGGTCCCTCCCGTTGTTTGTGGTGTGTTGTGTAAAGGGGCTTAAGTGATCATAGCACTTTTTTAGGGATTTTTTGTGGAGTTTGATCAAGTCTATTTTTCTTTTTAGGGAATTATTGTTTGGGCTCTCTCTTGGTGTCGTGGATTTCCTTGCTTTAAAAATATGCCATTTTTTTATGTTATTCCTTCCACCTTTCAATAAAAATCTTCTTGTTTGACAAAAAAAAAAAAAAAAGTTATGCTAAGGGTTAGCTGAACAGCCGGCCAATTGATTAAAAGATCTGCCATTACTTTTCTGAATCAGTATATGATGAGTCGCTAAAACTATAAACGAGATTCATATTTTGTGTAGATAATTGACAATGTAAGTTATAACATTAGTTCTCGAGCGATATAACTACTGATTTTCTATCCTAATTTTGTAGTTAAATGTACCAATTAATAACAATTAATAGGGCAGATGATTTACTCATTGAAATATATCGATCATTTCATGATGTGATACTCAACCACCAAATGATCCATATAATAGCCAAACATAAAGATTAAAGTTTGTTAAAAAACTGTCGTCTACTATTTGTCACGGGCTTTCTTTTCTCAAGTACTTTCCGTGCGACACTAGCAAATTTTACCCCTTTAACTAGGCAAAAAGATTGTTGTAACATATTGCATAAATATATATTGAAGATATTGACATAAAATTAACCTTATAAATTGGCTTCACCAAGAATATCTATTGACATCAAAACAAAAAACCCTATGAGAAAGAGACATGCATGTATGTCACTTTGATTGCACATTAAGTCAAAAGTGACATATTGTGGTCCCATGAATCTCTTGGCCATCTCAATTCTGAGAAGAAACTCTGCCCATTCCATTCCAACTCTTCTTCGAAAGTAATTCAATAGCATACACACTTTCATATTCTGATATTCATTACTTCCAAACGACATTATATAGAATTAAGTTGGTGGTCACAAGCTAATATCCATTCCGGCGTGTGGAGTGATTATGGAGTAAAGTTCCTCATGTGCTCATGTGGTGTGTGAAAAGAGAGAAATGTAAGGGTTTTTTAAGGGCTTAACAGATCGAAACACTATCTTTATCGAGATTAGGGAATTGTTGTGGAAGATGGATTTGGTTTGTAATCTCTTTAGAGACTTATTTTTTTTACACATTCATAGTGTTTGCATTCCTTGATATAGGGATGGTTATCCTTTTACTCTTCTTATCTTCGATAAAAATATTCATGTTTGGCCAAAAAAAAAAGGATTAAGTTGAGAGTATCATTTAGATTTGTATCGTCTTCACCTTGGTGTACAGATTCAACAACTACTATCATATTAATATTTTTTTTGCAGTTGTTTTTAGCTGTGAGAAAAATTCGAATATATGGTTGATTTCTGCTTGAAGTGAAACTTTTATAGAATGCAATGGTTTAACACCTGCAACGTAATGTAAACGATATCAATTCATATCTAAATATTCATACTCATTTATGTTAAAGAACAACGTGTAAGTTACGTCCATTTCTTATGTAGTTATCGAACAATTCGTTATAATTAGCTTGATAGAAAGAGGCTAACCGCAAATTGAAGAATGGGAACTACTTGATGTGATGTATGCATACTAAAGTTTAAAAAAAAAAAAAAAAATTTGTTTAGAGAGCGATATGGTTATATTAAACTAGTACCTAATGGACTGCAAAAGTTTAACAATATAAGCTAATCGTTTGTTGAATTTGACATCTCTTTGAGACAAATGATAACCACCAAATCACTTGGTCTGATTTGATAAGATGATCATGACATACAATCTTCCACAAATTAAGTGGAAATATGGGCAAGCAAATGCAGATGTGTAGAGATTATCTTCTTCTGATTCACAAAAAATAATAATGAGAACTAAAGCATATTTGATGATTGATGAAAAAACGTAGAAGTAAAGCTTGTTTGTTCTTTGTTTTCTAATGGGTGGATGTGCTCCATATATCTTTATCTATTTGATGATTGACAAAGACCAAGTACCTAATTTAATTTTCTGTGACTTATATTATTACATGATAATTCAAGATTCTAAAGATTAGATGATTATATCTAACATGCAAACAAAATCGTGTTTTGTTATGGTATTATCATGAGGTTGAGGACCACAGTCGAAAGAATATTAGTGATCACATATCAATGCCACCATGCGCACTACCATGGGAAAAAAAGTTTTGTTTCTTAATTGTTTACCATGACATGTCTCATTTAAAATAGAATTGTGGTTTCCGATATTATTTGTGGTCGATTTGTTTATTATACAGATTGACGATTAAGGTTTAAAGTAGTATTGTAAACTATATTTGGCAGATAGAGGATCAGATTTGGATGCCAGAAAGGAATTCGGATCTGGATACTGTTGTAACTTGTAACTTGTAACTTGCATGCCTTTACGATTAGTATTAATGGCACACACAGACTTAATGGTTGTCTAAATAAATAAATTAAAATAAAAGTAAAAGGTAAAAAAATATTATAAAATGGAGTGGAGATTGAAGAGATTATTGATTGAGAGCCCATTCCCTCGACGTTTAGAAAAGTAGGGCTGAAAGTTTTTCGCCTAAACCGTGAACCGAACCGACTTAGATCGGTTTTTAAATTTTCAAACAGAAATCGAACCGACCATTAACAAAATCGATCCGAAACCGAACCGATTCTAATTTATGCAAACCGTAACCGAACCGAACCGACTAAAATCGAACCAAAACCGAAATAAAACCGAACCGATCGACTATTTTAAACATATTATATTATTTATATATAAAATATATATTATTTATTATATATATTCGGTCGGTTCGGTTTGGTCGGTTAAAATTACATAGAAACCGAAAACCGAACCGACCACTTCGATTTTGAATTTTTTAAAATCGAAACCGATTCGAACTGAATTTAAACCGAACCAATCAGTTCGGTTTTGATCGGTTCGATCGGTTTAATCGATTTGATCGATTTTTTGTTCAGCCCTATAGATCAGCCCTATAGAAAAGTAGAAGGAATGAAGAGGTTAAAATTGCAGGCCAAGTGGGAGGGAAAGAGTGCTGAAGTGAAGCTTCAGCATTCACATGAGGTGAGATGTTTTTAGATCGACATTTTGGGCTGGCACGGCAGTACACACTGCATTCACGGGCGGTCGTATCAGCTTTACTGCTATTACTTGCTTTGAGTTAATTTTTTTTTTTTCTTTTTTGTATCTTCTGGTTTTGGCTTTTTTCAGTTTTCTGCTGTTCCCTAAAATGGTTTTTTGTGCTAGTTTTTGCAAATCTGGGTCTGCTCAATAGGCATCATATCAGCTTTTGTAAGTGTCAATATAGAATGGTTATTTATTGTGGGATTTTTATTGTTTAATTTGTGTGTATTCCAATAAAAGTATAAGCTTTGTGAAAGTGAAACATAAAAAATGTGGAATTATCCATATTAACATGTTGGGGCTAGTTATCAAGTCAATAAAAATATGGACACTTGATTTGAGGATAAACAATTTTAGATACCGAGAATTAGAAAAATTACCGTCTTGATGGGATATATCTTATAATTTCTAATTTTCCACAATTGCACCATCCATCCACTATCTATGTTATCTAGTTAGCATGAATAGATATTTCTAGCTTTCTAAAATCACAAAATAAAAATGGAGATATATGAATTGATCGTTCTAACAATATGTTTTTTGTTGAAACTTTTTGCAAAACAATGCATGAACTATTTAGAAGTAGGAATAATGCAAGATTTAATTAATAATTCTAAGTAACTCCGACAAAGAAATTGTAACAATAACTATAAAGTAATGATTATATTGGTAAACCACCAATGCCACCTATAATAGTTGGTAAGAAGTTTAGTTGCTGAAGGTAGGATCCAGGATTGTGATTTCTTAAAAAATGTCGAAATTTCATAAAAAATTTAATTATCATTTTTTGTGGAAGATACAATGAACTAACAAAACTTACCAACTAATGTAACAAACTAAGCTAACAAAGTTTTGCGATGTTCAAGCTATGATAATTTGGTTGAACAATGGTAAATGTTTGTCGATCATCAAATCAATTGGCTGACTTTTAGTCATTATAATCCAAAACTACCACCATCATCACCAAACCTACAACTTGACCACCTTTCCTTAAAAATCACCCCAAAAAATTACATCCATTAGTTCAGCCGCCCCATCCCTCGTTAGATGAACTCATCAAGCCGTCCTCTTTCCCTCCTTATAAAATCTCAACCATCCGATATCTTTCACGTGAGTTACAACAATCAAGTGTGTAAAGCTTCCAAGAAACCCAAAACAAAACCATTTCATTCCATGTTTTTGTCCTCCGTTTATTCCCTATTTTTTATCTTCACAAACCTCCATTAAAAATCATAAATAAAAACCCTCACGGATTCACAAACCAACAAACCCTTCATTCATTTACAGATTCTCTCTCTCAGTTTCTCAATTATGATTCTTATTCAACTTGTTAAACAAAACCTTCTTCATTTTTTACCTTTCAATGTCACGGGTCGTAAACACACATGACAACTTGCAGTAGTTTCCATTTTTTTCAACTTGATGACACTATAAATTAATACCCAATTCAGCTCTTTATCCAACCAACAATGAGTTTTTCCACAAGAAACAGAGCATCAACAAAATGCTCTGTTTTCTTGCTCAACTCTGTTCCTCTTCTTGCTCTGTTTCTTCTTCTTCCAAATGAGGTTTCAGGACAATCTCCTGTTTTTGCTTGCGACGTTGGAAAGAACCCAGCATTGGGTAAATTTGGCTTCTGCGATACTTCATTGGAAATTGGTTCTAGAGTGAGTGATTTGGTTCAGAGATTGACATTGAAGGAGAAAATTGGGTTTCTTGTAAATAAAAATGTAGCTGTGGATAGACTTGGAATTCCGGGTTACGAATGGTGGTCTGAGGCTTTACATGGAGTCTCTTACGTTGGTCCGGGTACCAAGTTCTCTAGTTTGGTTCCTGGTGCTACAAGCTTTCCTCAAGTCATTACAACTGCAGCTTCTTTCAATACTTCTTTGTTTCATGCCATTGGCAAGGTAACAACACAACTTAGAGCTTTTATTGCATACATACATTTTGATGAATTTGTGCATGTGTTTTGCTTATTATTTAGTAGATAACCAATGGGTATTACTTGAATATCATTTCTATACAATGGGTTTTGAATTATGCAATTGGTTCATTTCATGATTCCTTTTAAGCATCTTCATTCTCGTGTTTTTTTGCTCATTAGTCGGCAAATTAAATGTAGAATGATTTGATGTGATATGTTGGATAAACTAGGTACTTCAATATCCTATAGCTTTGTTACCATGAAGAATTCATGTTTCACATTTCAGTTTCACATTTCAGGGATTTTCATGTTTTCAACTTTTTAAAGAAAATTGTGCTACACGAGATACATGCATTTTGTTTTCGTTCTAAAATCATATTCTCTATGGCTCTTTTCAGTTATTTTTTGCTAGCTTTCTATGTTAATAGTTGTGGAAACAGTCTATGCTACAAATTAGCGGCTAATGATTAAATTAAGATGCAAATGAGATTAGCATAGGAACTAACTTTCTTTGTTAGTAAAACTAGAAACAGTATTTCCCACAATTTAGTGCTAACAATTAAATTAAGATGCTGAGTGAGATTAACATAGGAGCTAAGCTAAGCTTTAATTTATATTTCATCTTTCGATTCAAAACAAAAACAAAATTAGATTAAAAAATAAGGTAAGGGCCCAACCAGAGTCGAACGATGAGCTCTTTATCGTTAGTCAAATGCTCTACTTCTGAGCTATGGGACAGATGGACCCTACTCTATATCCTAACTATTCATTTTTGGATGGTTATAATTGGATTTTTTTTATTCTTTGGATGGTTCCCACGTGACGCTAAAATTATTTCAACAATTTTAAGAAGAAGAAAAAAAATGAAAACAAACATCATCTTCACCGCCGAATCTTGTCTTGTCTTCTCCTCTCCAATATATAGTTCGTGAAACTTTTTGTTTTCCCCATACAATAACCATTACACTTCAGTGATATAATAGAAAAGTATAATATGCCTATACCAATAACTGAGACCTGATGGCAACCATTTATTTGAATCTAGGGTGTAAATCTCAGAAATGTGTGTTTCAGCTTACAAATAACATAGCACTTCGAATTGGCTTTCAACTTCTAATTCTGTGGGAACAGCCTACTGATTATGAAGTAAATCTTTCTACTCTGCTTAGAAATACAGTATAAGCTAGCAGATGAAGTTTAAAATTGCAATCAGGAACTGCAAAAGGCTTTAATTAGATAATCAAGTCATACCAGATTAAATAATCAAGCCCCACCAGAAAAACCCAGAGTTAAATTTGGAATTAAAACAAGTGGGAGAGTCCGGTTTAGTTGGATGTGATACAGAAAATGACTAGTGGTTAAAACACTAACTCGTAAAAAGTTGATGTGATGACCTTGTTTGCTTTAGGATACAGAGATCAAATATCTCCACCCGGGTGCAGATGATCTGGACTCTAAAACTGTTGGGATGAAGTTGGCTTGAATAGTCCCACATCAAGTAAGGCGGAGTTGTCACTAAGGTTTATAAGGGAATAATCCACTCCCTAATAGTAACGAAACGAGGCCTTTTAAGGGAAAACCCCACACCACCTAGGCCCAGATGGTGTTTAAGTTGGGGACAATATCGTAGTGGACCAAGGGGTGCGCGACGCCAATATTTGAGATGTATATACCTTCTTTCTTTTTTTTCAAATGGGATGGCACCGTTCTATTTTGTACATTGAGTTCATTGTTAACTAAGTCTAAATATAACCAGGCATTTGTTGTATCTCTGAGATGAAAATTATGTTGTACATTGTGATTAAAGGAAGAAAATGAAAATAATGATAATAATCAAGAAGTTGCTTGAACACTTTTTTTTTTTTGTACAAACTGTCTACAGGTGGTATCAACTGAGGCAAGAGCAATGTACAATGTGGGTTTGGCAGGTTTGACATTCTGGAGTCCAAACATCAACATATTCAGAGACCCTAGATGGGGGAGAGGCCAAGAAACTCCAGGAGAAGACCCATTGTTGTCTAGCAAATACGGGTCTGGTTACGTCAGAGGTTTGCAAGACACAGACGAACCGGACTCGAATAAACTTAAGGTTGGAGCTTGTTGCAAACATTACACTGCCTACGATGTTGATAAATGGAAAGGTGTTGATCGGTACCACTTCAATGCCATCGTAACTAAACAAGACATGGATGATACTTTTCAACCTCCATTCAAGAGTTGCGTCATTGATGGAAATGTTGCAAGCGTGATGTGCTCTTACAATAAAGTCAATGGGATACCAACCTGCGCAGATCCAGACCTCCTTCGGGGAGTCATTAGAGGCGAATGGTCACTAAATGGGTGCGCCTTTCCTCTTTTCCTTCATCCTTGTTTTAGATTTAAATCTATGCACCATGGTGCAGAGGAAAATAATAGCAAAATTTGGGGAGCAGGCGCGGTCCATAAACAATGTCACAATTAACTGATTGGCTTTCAGTCTATTTATGATCATATGAACTAACAGTTTATTTATTCATCCATCGGAGGGTGCCCATGCAGGTATATAGTAACCGATTGTGATTCAATAGACGTATACTACAAACAACAACATTACACCAAGACCCCTGAAGAGGCTGCTGCCAAGGCTTTATTGGCAGGTAATCAAAATTCTCGTTGTACAAAAACATCAATTGTTTGACAAATCTTTTCTGAATTTGATGGTGTTTGTTGATTGTTTTGATTTTAAAGGGCTGGATCTTAATTGTGGATCCTTCTTGGGTCAATATACTGCGGGAGCTATCAAAGCTGGACTTGTGAATGAATCGTATGTTGACACTGCAATCTCGAACAATTTTGCCACTCTCATCAGACTTGGATTCTTTGATGGTGATCCTTCCAAGCTACCTTATGGAAAACTCGGCCCAAAAGATGTATGCACTGCAGAGAACCAGGAGCTAGCCCGCGAGGCAGCCAGACAAGGTATAGTCTTGCTTAAGAACACGGCAGGATCGCTTCCTCTGTCTCCAACTGCAATCAAATCCTTAGCAGTTATTGGACCCAATGCAAATGTCAAAAAAACCATGATTGGCAATTATGAAGGTACTATCCCTAATCTTTTGACAAACTTACTACTTATAGTTAATCCTATCAGATAACCTTTTTCATGGCATGAGGTCACAGGTTTGAGTAGTACTTAACATTTATTGATGTTTTCAGGCACTCCATGCAAGTACACAACTCCTCTAGAAGGCTTAGCAGCTGTAGTTTCTACCCTATATTCACCTGGTTGCGCCAATGTACAGTGTACCAGTCCTCAACTAGATGATGCAACCAAGATTGCTAGCCAAGCCGACGCAACAATTTTGATAGTAGGCGCTGACCAGTCCATTGAGACCGAGAGTCTTGATAGAGTCGACATTCTTCTTCCTGGACAACAATCAGCTCTAGTAACAGCCGTTGCTAAGGCATCCAAGGGTCCTGTAATTCTTGTTATAATGTCTGGCGGAGGTATGGATATCTCATTTGCGAAAGGCAATGACAAGATCTCAAGCATCCTATGGGTTGGTTACCCTGGCGAAGCTGGTGGTGGTGCAATCGCAGATGTGATCTTTGGGTACTTTAACCCAAGTAAGTGCAAATTTCTTATGTCAGAACCATGGTCGAAAACATTTCCCATTGTGATTGGAGTTCATTACCATACGCAGTGCTGTATCTAATGTTCTGTTTTGCTTGTTCTTCAGGTGGAAGACTACCAATGACCTGGTACCCACAAGCATTTGCAGATAAAATCCCTATGACAAACATGAACATGAGACCAGATCCAGCCACGGGCTACCCTGGTCGAACATACCGTTTCTACACTGGTGAAACTGTATATGCATTCGGAGATGGCCTGAGCTACTCCATTTTCAATCACCATCTTGCCAAAGCACCTAAACTAGTAACAGTCCCCTTAGAAGAAGGTCATGTTTGTCACTCACAAGCATGCAAGTCCATCGATGTATTTGAGCAACACTGCCAAAACTTAGCTTTTGATATTCATTTAAGAGTGAAGAACAACGGAACTATGAGCGGAAGCCATACAGTTTTCTTGTTCTCTACTCCCCCAGCTGTTCACAAGGCTCCTCAGAAGCACTTGTTGGGATTCGAGAAGGTTTTCTTGACATCGAAAAGGGAAGAGTTGGTGAGGTTCAACGTGGATGTCTGCAAGGATTTGAGTGTGGTTGATGAGTTCGGGAGCAGGAAAGTTGCGTTGGGATCGCATATGCTTCATGTGGGAAGCTTGAAACACTCGTTGAGTGTAAGAATTTGAATGTGATTTGATCATCTCCTTGGGGATGGTAAGGAAAAATATGGTCCATCATCTCATTGGAGATCATAATAAGAGCTTCTTCAAATGCAAGCAATTGATAATTGTAAGTTTGATATTGTTTTGATGATTTTCCCAATTGTTTCAAAAGACATTGTGAATTTGTGACTCTTTAAGTCAAAATTTTGAAATCAATTTAGCAATGTTCAACTTTCACTTGGATATTTGGATATGACGATCGAACTCTTTGGTTGTTTATACAACAATTACTTGTAAGCTCATGCATACAATCATCGAAATCTTCAGTCGCTTATGCAACCAATACTTTAAAACTCATTCACTCAATCATTTTCACATACAAGTAGTAGCTATAAAAATAATGAATTGATGTAATGACACGATGCAGAAACCCAAGAATTTTCTAGAACAAAAATAAAACACACATATGTTCCACTATTTGGTTGATACCCATCAAACATAAATCCAAGTTAAGATAACAAATCATATAAAGAGTGTTTCGAAAACTTATACCTAAATAACGAGAATGAATTTCCTTCTTATTTATTTAAAGGCGAGCATGGTTAATACATTATTTTAATTAGTAGGATGTATGTTTCCAATAAACTTGAGATGGTAAGAAGCTAATATCTCATTTTTTCAAGGTGAACCGCTCGACCATGGACTTAACATTAACAATACCTAATAACTATAGAAACAACATCTCAAAATATAGTTACTAAGATAAGGATTTTCATGACATGACATTCGAACACTTTTGCTTTTAAGTTACAAGCATTTATTGAAATAATTGTCTCACAACCACCCGTAGATAAAAATCTTATTTTATTCATGCGAATCATTCCACATGAATGAAATATTTGGGCATAATTATTCCATGAACTAAATGTGGAAATGCACCAAACATAAAAAATCGTAAAATAAAATCTCATAAATATTTTGAAAAATATATACAAGATTTTTCCTCTATTAACTATGTTTTTATCTAAATTTTCAATAAGTAAATTTTTTCATCATATGTTCTCTTATGTCAATTGCAAAAGTGCAATGTAAATAAGTAAATAAAAATCACATTAACCATGAACAAAGTCAAAGGCCCAAGCCCCGGGTCCAACGGATCTCTTCCTTTAGAGAAGAGAAACGTTACGAAGAAGACAAGGCATCACTGGAATCACTCCCCAATGACGTATCTCAATGAAGGGGGAGACCGTTATGAGAGTATCTCCCCTCATCGCGCCTTACATGCTTAAGTCACACAGATAGTTAATTATACACATTATATAAGGTAAATGACACATTCCACCAAAGGTATGCAAACACAGCTGAATTTTATTCTTCCAAATTCACCGTCTCCCACAGATTAACTGACTTAAACATCAGAGTGTCTTCGGCCACCAAACATGTTGTGACGACCCGGTCCACATGACACCATATTGTCCGCTCTGGGCTACCAACCGGCCCGCACGGCTTTAAAACGCGTGATATCATGTAGAGCGACCTCGCACACTTAAAGCACATCCCCCTCCCGCACCCAGGCGATATGGGACTATGATTCCCCTTGTAGCTCGTCCAACCCTTCTTGGCCTATTGGGCCTGTTGGGCCCTCTACCCTCACCTCAGGTCCGCCCACTTAGGGTCTCACAATCCACCCCCCTTAAGGCCAAACGTCCTCGTTGGCCACACAGGCACAACGTCCACGTCACCAGAGGGCCCACCAACACCGTGGCATACTTTCGGCTGGGTCAGACTCTGATACCAACTGTAACGACCCGATCCGCATAATAAGATATTGTCCGCTTTGGGCCCAACCGGCCCGCACGGCTTTAAAAGGCCTCTTACTATGGGGATCCAACCTCGCACATATATAGCACATAACCATCCCGCACCCAGGCGATGTGGGACTATGATCCCCTTGGTAGCTAGTCCAACCCCTCTTGGGATCCACAGGCCTGTTGGGCCTATTGGGCTCCAACCCTCACCCTCACCCTCCCCCTCAGGTTTAGAGACTTTTGAGCAGCGTTACGGGAGTTCCGCTAGTGGGGCTAGCGACGTCAGTTTTTCCTGGTTAGACTTTTGTATTAATTTTAGTTTGTTCCTATTTTCTAAATTATACTTTTTGTCTTTGCTGCTAAATGTCTCTGTTGTTATTGAATTTCACGTCCCGAGTTTTGGGGAAACGGATAATCCTACGTGGATTTTAGGATTTCGTTTTTCTCGAAAATCGGGGCGTGACAGTTTGCGGACAATATCTTATTATGCGGATCGGGTCGTTACACATGTGGTCTTTAGCAGTCTAACCTTATTTTGCAAGTCAAATCCCTAGGAGGGTAGATTTGGACGCGTCAATTTGGCATCACCCCTTGGGAATGACAATTTCTTTTTTAAAAAGAGTTTTGTTGGTAGTTTCTTTAGCATAGATCAATAATAAAAAGATTTAGTGCAAATGGAACCTCCTATAAATTCTCAGCTTAGCAACAATCAAGACATGAATTACCGAGTAGGCATATCCCAAGTCCAACATTGGGAGAACCAGTTATACAAGGTGGTGCACTACTGATATTCACGTAATTATTACATAATATATCCCTTAATTTATATATGTCAGTGTTTCGATTATTATATTTTATAATAATTATTTCGTTTTCATGTCTTTGTAGGAATTTGAGCGTGAACGATGAAATCATATTAAGACGACAATTTAAGGAATGACAATTGGTAGCGGTGGTACAAAGTAGAGGGTCACATATCTAAACATAACCCAAATAAACTTAGGTCCACCAAATTTAACCTAAGCCTAAACCCAAAATGCTAACCTAAAAACCTAAGCCCAACACCTTTTGGAGAACCCAAGCCCAAGAAAATAGGAGAACCCTATTTAGCTCTCCCCAGTTTGGAGAAATTCTTCTATCTTTTCTTCCCCTCTCTGGGGGCTCTTCCAGCCACCACGCTAATCCACCCTGCCGGCAATCCTCGCTCTATAGGAGAGCCGGCAGCGCGATAATCCCGCCATCACCACCTCCTCCTCGTCCGCCACCATCTTCATGTCCCTCTCTCTGTTCCATCATCTACACCGCCGCCATCCACCATCAGACGCACCACCACCGCGACAGGAGCAGAAACAGGAAGCACCGCCCCTGTTTTTCTCCCTCCTTTTTGTTATCTTTCGCTCATCTCTCTCGGCCCTCCTTCCTGTTTCCCTCTCTATTTCTCACTGTTTCTCTCTCTCTCACGATCACCGTCACAACCAAACCACGCAACCACCACCATCACCGCCGCGAAACAGAGCTCGCAAGAGCACCGCCCCTGCTTTTTCTCTCTCTGTCAGTTCCCCTTCTCGTTCTTCCCTCACCCTCTCTCTGTCTCTTGCAGGTACCGAAACCGGTCGGGAGAAGAAGACGCTCGCGAGGAGCGAAGCAGCAGCGGCGGAACAGGGCGCTGCTCGCTGGAGACGAAGCGCAGAGGAACGCGATTTTCTAGCGGGAATCAACTGATCGAATCAGTTGACTATTGGCACCCCCAAGTTCTGTAAGAGCCACCACAATGCATTTGCAACATTTTCTCGGGTTGCGCGTTCGTGCTGAGATGGATTCCACTGACGCTGTGACCACCGCTACCATGATCAACTAAACCCTTCGCCAAGGCTAAGATGAAACCAATTGAGTTTCAAGAGTTTGTTCTAGTTTGACTTTTTATTTTATTATATACTCAACTATAAAATACATTTAATTTCTGAGTATTAGTAAATTAATTTCACCGATTATATCAGATTTGATCTAGACTAGTCGGTAGTTAGAGTTTTCTTTACTAATATTTAAAGCATTATTTTTAATTGGTTAAGTTAGACTTGTGATTGAGTGTGCCGTAATAAGACACTCAATGCTAGGAGTTGAAACTTAATAAATTAGACTTGTGATTGAGTGTGCCGTAATAAGACACTCAATGCTAGGAGTCTATAATTTATGCTGAAGTTAATTGTAACATTTGATTTTAAAACTGAATTGTTCTTAACGATCACATCATCGATACAAGCAAGGGATTCTCATCCCTAAAGCTTTTCGCTTTATAAAATAATAAGTTAGATTAAAATAACTTGAAAAACTGAATTGGTGGATTCAATGCCTTGGTTTCCCTTCTCATATTCTTAAAAACTTTTTATTTTACTCTTTAATTTGATTTTTAGTTTAGATAGTTTGATTGATGTAACCCCCATTTAAATTAGTTTAAGTCAGCTCTGAAATTTAATTGCAACCACAGTCCTTGTGGGATCGACCTGTACTTGCCCTTGTCTACCAGTTAGACACTGTGCACTTGCAATTATTACAAGTAGGTTAAATTAACCTATTTATTTAGGTTAGTTAAATCTGCATCAAGTTTTTGGCGCCGTTGCCGGGGACTGTAGTGGTGTAATTGAATTTAAGAGTTTATTTTCACTAATTTGTAGTTTAGGTTAATAAAATAATAATAATAATAATAATTTAGGTCAGATATAGATTGATTTTGCTTTTAGGATAGGCTTGATTTTATTTTTTAGTTATTTCTTTTAAGTCTTAGAAGTTTTGGTACTTGTTTTTGTTTTTGTTTTTTTAATTTATTTTTGCAGGTATTAACAGGTAGGAAGCATATATTACAGGTTGCATAAAAAAACAAAAAGAAAACAAAACAAAAAAGCACAGGGTCTGAATTATTTACAGGTTTCTATCGCGTGAACACTCTCAGAAGTCGGCGAGCCGTCAGATGGACAGTGCTTCTGATCGACATCAACTCGACTTCTACCCGGCGTCGCAAGTAACCCAAGAGAGGTTCACGCCGGAGGTAACTTCTGCCCACCGCATCTGCACGCGGTTTCTGAGTGGATTACTGTGTGTTTTGCTTGTTTTGTTTTTTAGCTAGAATTGCATGCAAATTTGAATAGATTGAGGATATTTCTGATGTTGTAAAATTTTGTACTCTCTCCTGCGGATAGGTTAACCACCATCTATTTTAGGGTTAGGAACCTAAGCCCTCACTATTAAAATTTGTAGCAAGATAAATTAGGACAAGACGCTCATAGGACCCCTCTTTTGAAACTTGAAAGTTTAAAGTAGTCAAGTGAAGGAACATATCCAATTTTGGAATAGTTCTGAAACTAGCATTACACTTTAAGCTAAAGGTAGAAAAGGAGGTAGGAGCAATTAGATTTTAGGATATTTTTTATGCTGGGAAACTCCGTGCTCTCTCCCGCGGATATGCTAATTAAAATGGATTTCAACCCTTGATTAGTAACAAACATAGGTAATAAAAAGGAGTGCTTGTAGGGATTACCAGACGTTACAGCCTCTACCTAGTAAATTAGTTTCTCACGAGAATAATTTGCTTCGTAGAAACCTCGATTTTTCGTGGGGCTATAACTATCAGCTGCGCAGTACCCGAATGCAATCTGAATGATTGTATTGCTAGGTACTTATCTAGGGTCGTTTGCCATTCATCTTGCCTGCGCATCATATAGGTCCTGATTAGGTTTTCCCATTTTTATTTTTTTTTAGAGTTAGCTTATCTTCATATAGAGGTTAGGCTTGCATAAAAAAAAAATGAACCTCAATAGTTATCCATCTTGGTTTCCTGAGCAAGTCAATGCATTTAACGCCATGCGACAACCTGATTATGCTCCATATCTAGATTATTACAACTCAGGTTCAGCATATTATCCTGACTTCTCATGGGCCCATGGTCAGTACCACTACACCAAAAATACCCATCAACAACGGTTTGGAACCGAGGGGGTAACCAATTGTCACGGCTTAGAGCCGTGGGCAGTAGAGGCGTCGCTAAACCACCATTAACGGCTACAAACCGTGGCAAAACATATTAGCAACGGTTTTATGCTCGAGGACGGTTGATGATTTAGCCACGGTTCTAAACCATTGCAAAAATGTTAGCCACGGTTTTAAACCGTGGCAAGTTATGGCCACGGTTCTAAGCCGTTGCAATAGTTTTAGCCACGGTTCTAAGTCGTTGCAATAGTTTTAGCCACGGTTTTAAGCCGTGGCAATAATTTTAGCCACGGTTTTAAGCCGTGGCAATAATAAATTACCACGATTTTAAGCCGTGGCCAGTCAAAACAAAATTCAAAAAAAAAGAAATCTGGTTTGTTGCGAGGGTTTGAAACCGTTGCAAAATAATATAATAAAAAAAATTTTAATTTTTTTTGCTGCTGCAGCAAAATCACAGCCACACACCTTTTTTTTTTTTTTTTTTAGTTAAACCTCCAGTGGGGAGGGGCAGCTATGGGATGCCAGGCCTTTATTACTTATCAAAAAAATTGATTTACAATCAAAACGGGGGTACATTACGACTTTACCCGTATAAAAACCAAACAAAAATGGATAAAAAACCTTGCCCAATCTAAATTACCGCAACCCCAGCCACAAGCTGGCTAACAAGACTTGAAGACTAAAAGCCCACTAACAATCACTTAAAACAAACACATAAGCATAAAGAAGTACCAAAAATAAAAACAAATCGAGTTAGCAACTCTGTTGTGGAGTTAGTGCACCTCCTTGCTCAATCCGCAGCCTCGCTCCTGCAGCACCAACCAGCACTCGCATTCCCACACCAAGCAGCACACCACACCCTGCAGTACCCAGGCAGCATGTACACGTCTGGCTGCATCTTGCCTCGCAGTAGATCTGCCAGCAACAGTGCCTGGAACCATTCATACCACCTGCAAAAAGAACAATTTAGTAGAGTGGACTTCAGAAGCATAAATCAACAGATTGGTGTAAAATATGGACGGTTTAGAATGGTTCTACAATTATATGAACAACAACAGTACTGGATTGAAATCATGATCATTTGCTATCATATCATATGAATTGACATTAGCAAACTAAAAAGATACAAATGGATGAAGTTACTCCTGCTTTGAGGAAACAAAATGTATTAAGATACAAAACATTTATCATTCTCCATTGGTGATAATGCATAAAATCAAGGTGATGACAATAACCCTCAAAACATTTTTCATTTTGAAGTATGTATGACAGTACAAGAACCTTTTATAACTATTCACACTTAACATTAAGACCAGGCAACATAAATTTTATTCATCCATTCACTGAACATTCCTGAGGACCAAATGAGAAATTGAGGGGATGCTCATCCTATTTCTTCATTTGTCTCATACCATTAATCAAGAGTAGACACCTTAAGGCATGTCTTAAGGTCGTATTTAAACCATGATAAACTGAAAATCACAACTCTATCCCATTTCATTATGGAGGTATTTCATAATGAGTCAACAAACTAACCCGCGGGTATTGTAACTTTAACCTCCTTGACACCTTGAACCACTCCAGAACCTCTGCATGCTTTACAATTATCCTGCATATAGGTAAATTGCTAAGACACAGAATCACAAAATCAAATTGCTAAGAAAAGGTGAAAAAACATAATACCAAAAAGAACAAAATATGAAAAGCAACAGATTAAAGCAAGCATGTTATGAATACATACAGTTAGTCCTAGGATAGGCAACTACAATTTTGTTTGTTTTTGCCAATTAAGTGGCTTTGGGTAAGCAACAGGTTGGAGCTTTAGCCACTTAATAGTGATATCTACAATATATGCACAAATACTTTGGAGTCCCCTTTGAATGCATCAAAAACAACATCTGTTGCCAAAGTGGTCGAAATTCAGAATCATTTTTCCAGCTAGATTGAGCGATGAACAACGCTCTGAAATTCTAGATGTTCTTCAGGGGTCCTCTTAATCAACAACTTAGTTGTTTTAGGGGTATTTTATGCTCTGAAATACTCACAAAATCTTGTAATTATGTTAGTTGTTGTCTTCCAATTTGAAAACTTTATTTAGTCATCAATGTGATGTACGTTTACTTGATCATCCTGTCATCCATTCAAGACATAACCGAGTGGTCGAAATGTTTAGGCAATCACGGTGAAGATCAAGAGGACTCTGAACAACTACGGAAGTACTCTGGATGCAAAGAAAAAAACACTTCATGAAAACAACAAATGAGGGAGATGAGAGAATTTCAGTAAGTAAGCATCAAGGCTGTGTGGACACACATAACCAATTACAGGAAAAACAAAGTGTAGATTAGCACAAATGGTAAAGTTTTCTTGTTCTCTACTCCCCCAGCTGTTCACAAGGCTCCTCAGAAGCATTTGTTGGGATTCGAGAAGGTTTTCTTGACATCGAAAAGGGAAGAGTTGGTGAGGTTCAACGTGGATGTCTGCAAGGATTTGAGTGTGGTTGATGAGTTCGGGAGCAGGAAAGTTGTGTTGGGATCGCATATGCTTCATGTGGGAAGCTTGAAACACTCGTTGAGTGTAAGAATTTGAATGTGATTTGATCATCTCCTTGGGGATGGTAAGGAAAAATATGGTCCATCATCTCATTGGAGATCATAATAAGAGCTTCTTCAAATGCAAGCAATTGATAATTGTAAGTTTGATATTGTTTTGATGATTTTCCCAATTGTTTCAAAAGACATTGTGAATTTGTGACTCTTTAAGTCAAAATTTTGAAATCAAATTAGCAATGTTCAACTTTCACTTGGATATTTGGATATGACGATCGAACTCTTTGGTTGTTTATACAACAATTACTTTTAAGCTCATGCATACAATCATCGAAATCTTCAGTCGCTTATGCAACCAATACTTTAAAACTCATTCACTCAATTATTTTCACATACTAATTTGGTTGATACAGCCTCTACTTAGTAAATTAGTTTCTCACGAGAATAATTTGCTTCGTAGAAACCTCGATTTTTCGTGGGGCTATAACTATCAGCTGCGCAGTACCCGAATGCAATCTGAATGATTGTATTGCTAGGTACTTATCTAGGGTCGTTTGCCATTCATCTTGCTTGCGCATCATATAGGTCCTGATTAGGTTTTCCCATTTTTATTTTTTTTTAGAGTTAGCTTATCTTCATATAGAGGTTAGGCTTGCATAAAAATAAAAAAAATGAACCTCAATAGTTATCCATCTTGGTTTCCTGAGCAAGTCAATGCATTTAACGCCATGCGACAACCTGATTATGCTCCATATCTAGATTATTACAACTCAGGTTCAGCATATTATCTTGACTTCTCATGGGCCCATGGTCAGTAATGTGGAGGCCCTACTGTCACTCCCCCGACTCCTCAAGTTTCAGAGGAAGTCCCTCGCATCTTGAGATAGAGTAAGAGGAAGTCCCTAGCCAACCTATTTCCAACCCAAATGGTCAATTTGAAATTAGTGGTACATTTAAGCCGGACAGTGAAGATGTCCAATCCATTACTACCCTTAGGAGTGGAAAACTGGTTGACAATCAGGTAGGAATGCCTGACATAAGTGTTATTATATCCTCACCCAATTTTACATAGGTTGCATCCTCCTCTCATAAGAAGGCTGATAAAGCCTCATTTATTGATGAACCTGTAGATTCTGAGACACTACAGACATCTCCTTCCCATGTTGACTCATTAGACATATGCCTCCCTAGTGACTCATGCATAGAATCAAACTGTGAACATTCTTTAGAGTCTTCACTTGATTGTTTTCATGATACACATGATCATTTAGAGGCTTGTTTGACTCATTTTAGTTTAGACTTTGATGTTGATGATTTCATTAGGGAATTCAATGATTTGCTTGACTTAGTCCCCATTGTGGATCCTAGTTATAAATGGAAGTCTAAAGTGGAGCCTCTTCCACTCAGTGAGTCAAAACTAGTCTCATCAGTTGAGCCACCTAAGCTTGACCTTAAACAATTATCTGACACCCTCAGGTATGCGTTTTCAGGTACTGATGATACTTTGCCTGTTATTATTTCATCTATATTGAACTCAAAACAGGTTGTCCCAAAGAAGTCGGGAGATATATCTAGTAAAAGAGTGCAATCCATAAGTAGTGTCAACTCTAGGGTTGGGGGTGTTGTTGAGCTATCCAGCCCAAGATCTTTGTGTGACTCATGTGATGAGCCTGTACCACCTGATATATCTATGGTTACATCTACCTGCATCACATTTCCATTGACTAGGGCTAATTATGTGGATCCCATGTTCCTGAGTGAGGATTTCAATTTTCACCATCCTGATGTGGAAATTATCCAATCTTCTGATTTGGAACCAGACTTAGGATGTTCCATTTTAGGAGTAAGGGAGGATCCTTTGTTGCATATCACTATTTGCGACCCATTCATGTTTAAGATCCCTACGGACTTCCAAGGAATGCGAGCTTCTTTACAATTTCTATATGATTTTAGATGGTGTCCTTGCAACTTTTGGGATGTGCTAGTATATCTTGTGTCGCATGTGGTTGCCATTTTTGAGTGGACTGATCCTCAACTTTTCAAGTTGTTGGTATACGATTCCTTAACCCTTTTGACTCGTTTATATCATAGACTAGGTTTAGAGGTGAATGTTCCCTATGTTCTTCCTCGTCACTTCATGATATATCATTCATGAGGGAGAATATATGTCGGGCTGACAACGTTAAACCAAGCGCTCCTAGGAGGCAGCCTAGCTTCAGTTGTGTCATTATGGTTAGTCTGGATTGATTTTTGAGTTCTTTCTAGTTGCATTTCACTCATACTCGTTAGCTCCGTAACAATTTTGACTTACAACTACTACATGTAATTTTCGTTTTCTTTTTTTACTTTTTTTATTTTTTTTCATTTGTGTCTAGTATTCTTTTGATCAATTTATCATGAGGAGTCCACAGTTCTTATGTCTCTGAGCGTTCATTGGTGGACGATTTCGTCGAAATTGGTAAAACTTTCCCATGGTAATATCACTTTAACTCTCATCTTTTCTTTTTCCTGCATTTGTCATGATCATCATTTTATACATTGAGGACAATGTTTGATTTAGGTTTGGGGGTGAGGTTTAAGAGTTTTTTCTGCATTCTTCTAAAATTTTGAAATAAAATGTATTTCACAATTGACTATTGTATTCTACTCAATCTCCATTGAATACATAGTTAATTATGACTGTGTGAAAATTTTTGATTTGAAAATGCATTCAAAATCTAAGTTTCTTTCCAATGAAGAGGATCAAGTATGCCTGAAAATTTGAGAAATACATGCTTTCACTTGTCACTTTTATATATCAATAGGAAAACATATGGTTTGATATTATCTTTAAGTTAAATATATTTCATGTGATTTTTTTTATTCGACCATTCTTCCACTATAAGCCGAGTTAGCATGATTTGAAGTTAATCAATAAGATATTAATTAGAAAACCTTAGAATAATAGTGGAGACTTAACCCTTATGAGTTTCGAGACATTCTATTTTTCTTGAGGGTTATTAAATAAATTCTGACTTTTCTTGAGTCCTCATTTTCTCGTTGGTGATCTCATTGTTCTTGTTTCTTTTATTGATTGCTTTGAGAATGGTGTTAAAATTGAATTATTACACTAGAACTTCTTGATTTATTTAGTTGAGATGTCATAATACCGACTAGAGCTTAAGAAGTGATACATGCATTTTTTTCTTTGAACCGTTCTTTAGCCTTTTAGCCTACCCAATGATAAATATCCGTTTGCAGCCCTTTGAGCCTTTAAAAAGACTTTTTCTTTGCTAACCCCATTTCCAGTACCTACTCCAGTTAGAGAGTAATATCCCATATTATTTTTATCCTTACCCAATGTCTCTGAGAATGTGTATGGTTGATGTATTTTTGAAATGGGCAAATAAAAAGAGTTGAAATTAAATATTCCATGAATCCTCGGGACTGAAATGTTTTATTGTGCAGAAGGGGAAAGCATGTATACAAGAAAGGAAGAAAAAAAAAAGAGAAAAAAAGGAAAAAAAAGATATATGAAGAAAAATTAATGGTGTACAACATTGATTTATTCTTCAGAGCCCCACGTGCTTATTAAAGGGTGTATCAATTCTCAGAGAATTTTCTCGTATCATTTTCCATTCTTGTTAGCCAAAATATTAGCCTCATTACAACCTAATAAAGACCTAATTGATCTTAAGTAAAAGTTTGGTTCATAGACGTGGAGATTAAATAAACAAGAACTATGGCGTGTGATTCAACATTCTCAAAGTAATTGATATTCCTGTCCATGAGATCATATTCATTTCATTATTTGAAAAGTCCATTTTTTCATGATTATTATATGTGAGATGTTTGTCTTTCCATAATTTATTCTCTTTCTCACATATAAACTGAGTGATAACTAACCAATCTCTGAGTGATTCATTTCTGAGTGACAAGAGAGATTTGTAGTCGAAGCGTACAATTCAAAGGTTATCTAGTCGTATCTTTGCTGAGAAAAATAAAATTATGTTGATAAGGCCATGCACACACACACTTCGAGTTGGGAATAATTGATGAAATTTATTTAACATTTGGGTATTAATAAATTGTTGTGAGACTCTTTGATATATTATTGTGAGACTGCTAGTTGTTTTCAAAAAATTTTGGCAATTAGATTCTTTCTCTGAAGATAATAGATCGAGTTACCATGTTTTGGAAATTTATTGAGTCATAATGTTTGTGGGTAACATTTCTGGAAACCCTCACGAGACTATAACTCGTCCACTAGAGGTAATCTACAGGTTTAAAGCCTTTTTGCACGTTTAAGGTAAGTGCAACCTATGATTCCTACGAAAGTGAGTTAAAATTTTATTTTTATTGTTTTGCTCGAGGACTAGCAAAATATAGGTTTGGGGGTATTTGATATTCACGTAATTATTACATAATATATCCCTTAATTTATATATGTTAGTGTTTCGATTATTATATTTTATAATAATTATTTCGTTTTCATGTCTTTGTATGAATTTGAGTGTGAACGATGAAATCGTATTAAGGCGACAATTTAAGAAATGACAATTGGTCGATTCTAGCGGTGGTACAAAGTAGAGGGTCACATATCTAAACCTAACCCAAATAAACCTAGGTCCACCTAATTTAACCTAAGCCCAAACCCAAAATGCTAACCTAAAAACCCAAGCCCAACGCCTTTTGGAGAACCCAAGCCCAAGAAAATAGGAGAACCCTATTTAGCTCTCCCCAGTTTGGAGAAACTCTTCTCTCTTCTTCTCTCTTTTCTTCCCCTCTCTGGGGGCTCTTCCAGCCACCACGCTAATCCACCCTGCCGACAATCCTCGCTCGATAGGAGAGCTGGCAACGCGATAATCCCACCATCACCACCTCCTCCTCGTCCGCCACCATCTTTCTGTCCCTCTCTCTGTTCCATCATCCACACAGCCGACATCCACCATCAAACGCACCACCACCGCGACAGGAGCAGAAACAGGGAGCACCGCCCCTGTTTCTCTCCCTCCTTTTTGTTCTCTTTCGCTCATCTCTCTCAGCCCTCCTTCCTGTTTCCCTATCTATTTCTCACTGTTTCTCTCTCTCACGACCACCGTCACAACCATACCACGCAACCACCACCATCACCGCCGCGAAACAGAGCTCGCAAGAGCACCGCCCCTACTTTTCTCTCTCTGTCTGTTCCCCTTCTCGTTCTTCCCTCACCCTCTCTCTGTCTCTTGCAGGTACCGGAGTCGGTCGGGAGAAGAGGACGCTCGCGAGGAGCGAAGCAGCAGCAGCGGCGGAACAGGGCGCTGCTCGCTGGAGACGAAGCGCAGAGGAGCGCGATTTTTTGGCAGGAATCAACTGATTTTCGAATCGATTGGCTATTGGCACCCCCGAGTTCTGTAAGAGCGACCACAATGCATTTGCAGCATTTTCTCGGGATGTGTGTTCGTGCTGAGATGGATTCCACTGATGTTGTGACCACCGCTACCATGATCAACTAAACCTTTCGCCAAGGCTAAAATGAAACCAATTGAGTTTCAAGAGTTTGTTCTAGTTTGACATTTTATTTTATTATGTGGTCAACTGTAAAATACATTTAATTTCTGAGTATTAGTAAATTACTTTCACCGATTATATCGAATTTGATCTAGACTAGTTGGTAGTTAGAGTTTTCTTTACTAATATTTAAAGCATTATTTTTAATTTGTTAAGTTAGACTTGTGATTGAATGTGTCGTAATAAGACACTCAATGCTAGGAGTTGAAACTTAATAAATTAGACTTGTGATTGAGTGTGTCGTAATAAGACACTCAATGCTAGGAGTCTATAATTTATGCTGAAGTTAATTGTAACATTTGATTTTAAAACTAAATTATTCTTAACGATCACATCATCGATGCAAGCAAGGGATTCTCATCCCTAAAGCTTCTCGCTTTAGAAAATAATAAGTTAGATTAAAATAACTTGAAAAACTGAATTGGTGGATTCAATGCCTTGGTTTCCCTTCTCATATTCTTAAAAACTTTTTATTTTGCTTTTTAATTTGATTTTTAGTTTAGATAGTTTGATTGTTGTAACCCCATTTAAATTAGTTTAAGTCGGCTCTGAAATTTAATTGCAACCACATTCCTTGTGGGATCGACCTGTACTTGCCCTTGTCTGCCAGTTAGACACTGTGCACTTGCAGTTATTACAAGTAGGTTAAATTAACCTATTTATTTAGGTTAGTTAAATCTGCATCAATTACCACCCCTAGATATGGTGGCCCAACAAGCCCATGCATTTGGAGGAACAATGACAGATCCTCATGTGGACCAACTCTTGGCCCATATGACTTATCTAGCTTAAATGGTCAAAAAATTACTCAGGAACATGTTCCACCTGTTGAACATGTCAGATTGCCACTTCAGCAAAATTTTGTCAACCATGCCCAAAAGAACCAAGAAGCTTCTGCAGAGCATTAAAGAATAAATTTTGAAGGAAGTGAACCTCAGGGAGATGGATCTCAGACTGATGGAGTTCTTCCACAGGTCCCATTTAGGATTGGAGTAACAAACTCACAGATCCCAATATGTTTTATGAGTTGGCCAGGCCATCCTTCTCCGATGCGATCATGAAGACTCTGCTGCCGAAAAAGTTCACTTCACCGATGATCGAAACTTACGATGGCACTATTGATCCATCAGACCATATGCGTCACTTCCATTATATGATGGCACTAAAGGAAAGCACGAAGGCCATCATGTGCAGAACATTTCCAACCAGCCTCACATCCACGACGATGGGTTGGTTCGGCAGCCTTCCGCCCAGATTAATAAATTGTTTCCAAGCATTACCTACGACCTTCATCACAAGGTTCATTGGCAGTTAACGAATCAGAAAGGGTCCTCACTATTTGTTTCACATCAAGAAAAAACCCGACGATACTCTCAGGGAATATGTTACACGTTTCACTGATCAACTAACTATGATTGATGGATGCACGGATGATACTGATGTAACTTCTTTTACCATCGGACTAAAGGGTGGACCATTTTACAACTCTCTGAACCTGGATCCTCTAAGGAGCATGGCGACCTTGCTGAAAAGTGCTAAAAATACATCACTCTTGAGGAGATGTGGGCCACCAAGAGGAAAGATGAGTCTTCGAGAAAATGTCTTTCCCAATGAATCGGGAAAAAAAAGGAAAGAATGGGAGATGATAGGTTGTAGAAGGACAACGGTCAATCCAAAAGGCATCAGACCAACGACAGGTCCGAATTCAACAAACACGAGCTTGGAAAACTACAATCAGGAAGAGCCAGACAGGAGGGTCAACACGAATTACAAACCATTCACTGCTCTAAAAGCGAATCTGGCATCCATGGCAAACTTGGAGGACGTCAAATGGCCACTCAAACTAAGGGGAGATCCGGCCGAACAAGATATGAACAAATATCATTTTTTTTCACAAGAACCATGAACATGATACTGAAGACTATAATTTAAATAATGAAATCAAGTTTCAGATTCAGAGAAGATGAATTAGTGAATTTGTTGGGCTGAAAGACAAATACTTCAAAGGAAAAGAGAAAGCGAACACCACCACAAGGTCAAATGAACAGTCTAACGAACTGATATATGTTTTACATGGCCTAGCTGAAGAAAACGAACGATCTAAACAATCACAGAAGCGATCCATCTACGAACAAGAATATGAAACCTAGACCTTCCCGTTCAAGGCGCCATAATTGACCACCCAACTCTGACCTTTTCAGATAAAGATGCACAAGGGGTTCATTTCCCCCATGACGCCGCCCTAGTGATTTCAGTATCTATAGCCAAGTGGAAGGTCAAAAGAATGTGCATCGACACGGGTAGCTCGACCAACCTCCTGTTCTTGACGACATTCCGCAAAATGCAGTTTAACGAAGAGGGAATTACACCCACTGGCCAACTTATGGTGGGTTTCAGTAGTGAACAATGCCACCCACTGGGACTAATCTGATTACCAATCATGGGAGGAACGCCAGGAAAGTAACGAATCATGCTAACGGACATCTTCGTTGTCGACGCGCCATCAGCATACAATATGCTTCTAGAAAAATCTTAGCTACACGAAATGGGTGCAATATCTTCCACCATGCACCAATGTTTGAAGTATCATATTGGTGATGGCATTGGAGTCATCAAAGGAAATCAGCCGGCTCCGCGTGAATGTCATTACGCTGCAATGAAAGCCTTTAACAAATACGAATCACAGTAAAAACCAGAAGAGCCATCACAAAGGCCCGGTCAACTAGAGATGGATCACAGCCCCCCCCCAGAGGATAATGCATCTCCAACTAGTTCGAGAGGACGACCGAACACTGGCCAACTGGAAAAAAAGACAAATCCATCTTGTCGGTGAAGAAGGAAGCAAAACAATTTGGATTGGCACAAAAGTTCACCGAAAGCTGCTAAGAAATTAATCCAACTACTGAAAGATAATTAGGATGTATTCGCCTAAACAATGAAGGACATGGTGGAAATTGACCCCTCTGTCATCACTCACAGGTTGCAAGTCAACCTGGACAAAAACCAATTCGACAAAAAAGAAGGCCAGTTTCCCCATAGTGTAATCAAGCCATCAATGATGAGGTGCATCGCTTATTAAATGCATGAATGATCAAAAAATTCCACTACCCAGACTGGATGGCCAATACGGTCTGGTCAAAAGGAAAAACGGAAAATTAAGGGTATGCATGGACTATACATATCTCAACAAAGTCTGTCTGAAGGACAACTTTTCACTTCCATGAATAGATCGAATAGTGGACGCCACCACCGGTCACATACTCTTAACTTCATGGATGCATATTCTGGTTACAACCAGATACAAATGCATCCACCAAATCAAAAGAAAATGTATTTCATAACGGAAAGAGGTACGTATTGCTACCGAGTAATGTCATTCGGACTAAAGAATGCGGGAGCTACATACCAACGTCTTGTAAACAAAATGTTCGGATATCAGATTAGCAAGACTATGGAGGTATACATTGATGACATGCTAGTCAAGAGCATACATAAAGACGACTACATCAACGACCTTCAGCAAGCCTTCTCCCAACTCCACAAGTACAAAATTAAGCTGAATCCAGAAAAGTGTATAATCGGAGTAAAATTGAAAAAGCTCATCGGGTACATGGTCAATCAGAGAGGGATCGAAGCTAATCCGAAACAGATGCAAGCACTTATCAACATGCAATCACCTGCCAACATCAAAGGCGTACAAAGCCTTAACGATAGAATGGTGGCCTTGATTAGGTTCATCTCTAGATAATCGGATAAATGTTTTCCCTTCTTCAAGATCTTGAAAGGGAACAAAACGTTCAAATGGAAGAAGAATGCAACATGCTTTCCAAAGCGTGAAGGCATACATGGGGAGCACTGAACTATTATCAAAACCAAAGCCAGGCGAGACACTATACTTGTACCTTGTCAGTATCCGAACATGCAGTTAGTTGAGAACTGATACGCGAGGAGAATGACACTCAAAGGCCAGTATACTACATTAGCATGACATTTGCAGACACAGAAGTTAACTACTTAGCTCTACAGAAACTAGCATTGGCCCTAGTCGTATCTTCGAGAAAATTGCAGCCGTATTTCCAGGCCCACCCCATCACTGTTGATGTAGTCGATTCTCATTTTCTGATTGACCTTGACCTGCAGACATTCACAAGGAATGCACATGAGGCACAGACCACTGTTGTGGTGGCTGATGACACTCTGATGCTAAAGTTAGACAAGGATCTGAGGAATGCTTAATGTTGTAAATAGGGAATTTGTAACGTACCTTAGCTTACCAACCTCATATCTTATTTATAGTGCTGGAGTCCTAGTTCGACCAGTCCATCAGTGGCGTAGTTTAGGGAATGAGATCTTCGTGGATATCCTTCTCTAATTAGGAGTTGTGTCATGGAGGGAAGTTTCCATGTTAGACTGGTACTCCTAGATATGCGGGAAATAGTTCCCAATTGGAGTGTTATCCATAAATGAAAGTTTCCATGTACGATGTATACTTTGGTATTTACTTCCTAGTTGGAAACAAGTTATTGTTGACTTGCCTGTCCGAAGCTGATCAACGAGGTACTTACCTTAATAGGTCTTGCGGGTATTGGGAATGGCTATGAGATGTGTAGGCCTAGCATGTTGTACTAATTTGTACTTACCTTCTTCGTCGAGGCTTGATTGCTCTTGGTATTCGATGAGATCGTTCGAGACTTCGGCGGAGGCTGAGGCTTCCTTGGCTAGCGCATCATCTCTTTTATTGTCGTCTAGGGGCATTGTAAGAGCTCGCACCTTTTGAACCTATTTATTGCACGAAGTACCTTTTCGCGGTAGGCTATCATGTGGGGGTTTTTGCTGTTAAACTCTCCTTTGACCTGGTTGACTACTAACCTTGAGTCGTTATACGCCGTTAGGTGATATATCCTAATCCCCATGGCTAGCTTAGGCCGGACATGAGGGCCTCATATTCAGCTTCGTTATTTGAGGTGGGAAACCCGAATCTGATGGCTTTCTCGAGGGTTAAACTGCTTGGAGAGCTGAGTGTGATTCCAGCTCCACTTATTTTTCCTGTTGATGACCCATCGCAATGCAAGGTCCATCCTTGATTGTTTGAATATTGGGCTTGAAGGTTTGTCCTTGGTTTTTCTCCGCCGGTAAATTTGGCAATGAAGTCCGCCAGCGCTTGGGCTTGGATGGTTATTTTTGGGGCATAGCTTATATCAAACTGCCTGAGTTCTACCGACCTTTTCACCATCCTACCGAATAATCCTGGCTTGTGTAATACCGTGCGAAGTGGGTGCTTGGTTAGAACTGTTATAGAGTGGGCCTGAAAATAAGGCTTCAATTTTCTCGAGGACATGACCAATGCCAAGGCTAATTTCTCTAGGTTTGGGTAGTGTGCCTCTGCTTTCACGAAGGTCTTGCTAGTGTAGTACACTGGTCTTTGGATTCCTCGATCGTCTCACACAAGGGCTAAGTTGACAACATGCTTGGAGATTGTCAAGTACAAATAAAGTGTTTCCCCTGTTGCTGGTTTTGAAAGCGATTCGGGGCTCCCCATGTATACCTTCAAATTTTGGAAGGCTTGTTCACACTCTTCATCCCACGAGAATAATTTGCTTCCTCTCAGTATTTTGAAGAAATGAAGGCATTTGTCGGATGATTTAGATATAAACTTGTTGAGTGTTGCCACCCTCCTAGTCAGGCTCTAAATGTCTCTGATGTTGGTGGGGGTTTTCATGTCGAGAAGGGCTTGAATCTGCTTTGGATCAGCTTCGATACCCCTTTGAATTTTCCTGACTCAACTCCAAACGCATACTTTTGTGGGTTTAGTTTCATCTGATATTTTCGGAGTATGTTGAATGATTTGGTGAGGTCTTCTATGTGGTCAAGGCTATGGAGGCTCTTGACTAGCATATCGTTTATGTAGACCTCCATGTTCCTACCGATTTGTTCTTTGAACATTCAGTTCACTAGTTGTTAATATGTTGCACCTACGTTCTTCAAGCCGAACGACATCACCCTATAGCAGTATATTCATCTCTCAGTTATGAAAAAGGCTTTCTCTTTATTGGAGGGATGCATTAATATCTGGTTGTAGCCTGAATAGGCGTCCATGAAGCTCAGGAGGTTGTGTCCGCGATCTGATCGATGCGGGGAAGTGGGAAGTTGTCCTTCGGGCAAGCCTTGTTGAAGTTCGTGTAGTCTACGTAAACTCTCCACTTCCCATTTTTCTTCCTTACCAATACGGTGTTTGCCAGTCAGTGCAGATATCACGCTTCTTTGATCATGTTCGCGTTGAATAACTGTTGTACATCCTCATTGATGAATTTATTTCTTTCAGGCACCACGGGCCTCTTCTTCAGCCGTATGGTTTTCCTCATGGGGTCTACCTCTAGGCGATGAGTGACTATTGACAGGTCAATTCCCACTATGTCTCGCATGGTCTAGGCGAAGACGTCCCGGTTCCGCTGTAGTAGCTCTATCAGCTGCTCTGCCAATTCTTTATTCAAGCATGAACCTATTTGAATGGCCCTATTGTTGAGAAGGATGTCGAGGTAAACTGTGACGGTTTCTTCCTCCGGTTGACCGGTGTTGGGTCTGCCATGGGGCCTTACAGGAGCTTTGTCATCCGAGATTGGTTGTTTTATCTCAATTTATTTGGCAAAATTAAGAGACATCTTGGCCGCGGAACTAGTTGCCAATTGAAAGCTACCCGGTTCCTGTGGGGTCATGTATTGGCATTCTCTGGCAGTTGCTTGGTCGCACCATATGGTACCAACTGTTTGGTTGACTGGATACTTGATGCATTGGTGCGGAATGAAAACTATTGCTCCCATTTGGTGTAGCCGTGCTCTTCCTAGAACAGCGTTATAGGTGGATGGTGCACTGATCACTATAAATTCTTGAAACATGACTATATTTCTCACCGAGAAGCACTTTTTGCCACTGAAATCAATCATTGGACAGCTATCAGGAGTTAGCACTTCTTCATTTAGCTTCATGTTGTGGAATGTGCAGAATAATAGAACGTTCAATGAGCTTCCTGTGTCCGCCAAGGATCTCCTTACTTCCTAGCTTACTAGAGAGATAGTTATTACCAGAGCTTCATTATGCGAAAGTTGGATGCCCCAGAGGTCTTTGTTCGTAAAGGCTAGTGATACAGGAGGATCATGGTTCTGGGCTCGTGACGTTTATCGGTCACCACATATCGCTTGTATCCTCATCTCTTTGAGGGATCTTTTTCTGGACTTTTTTTATTGTTCGGACTCGGAGTGTGCCTCATGGAGGACGTGTATCGTGTTTGCCGATTCATCCCTTACTCTCTCATCGAAAAGGACGAAGGATTTCTCCTTGGACTCGATTTTTTCTGGTAGTTCGTTTCTCCTCTAGGGCGATGAAATTTTGTACTTCTTTCACCAGGTCTACCATATTTGCTGGCGTCCAGTGTTAGGAAGTTATAGAACTTTTCATTCCTCAGACCATTGGTGAAGGCTGCGACGGTTGTTGCATTGTTACAAACGTTGATAGAAGTCAAATCGTTATTGAAGCACGTGACATACGTTATCAGTGTCTCGTTAGGCTTCTGCTTCATGGATCTTAGCATCTTCGTCGTTAGCAAGATCTGTTCTATATAAGATGATTGCAGAACCACCCTGGGGTCCGTCGTTGCTGCTGATGCGAGGGCGTGTGTCTGTTGCCCTTGTGTTGCCGGTACCGCTAAAAGCGGTGGTATAGTCTCAGTCTGAGCGTTTGATGTGTCCCCCTGTTCTTCATTATTGCGGGGTCTGGTAGTCACCATCTTCTTGAATTCTGAAGAGAGATGATGTTAGTGCTTCGTTTAGGAACTTCGTCGTTCCCCACGGACGGCGCCACACTGATGCAGTTGATTTTCACTCTCTGCTTGACCTTGATCTGCTGACCTACACAAGGAACACACGTGAGCCACATACCACCTTTGTTGTGGCCGATGGAACTCTGATGCTAAAGTTAGAAAGGGATCTGAGGAAGACTTAATGCTGTAAATAGGGAATTTGTAGCGTATCTTTGCTTACTAACCTTATGTCTTATTTATAGTGTTGGAGTCCTGGTTCGACCAGGCCATGGCGTAGTTTAGGGAATGAGATCTTCGTGGAGATCCTTATCTAATTAGGATTGTGCTATGGAGGGAAGTTTTCCTGTCATACCGGTACTCCTAGATATGCAGGAAATAGTTCCCAATTGGAGTGTTGTCCATAGATGGAAGTTTCCATGTACAACGTATACTCTGGTATTTGCTTCCTAGTTGGAACAAAGTGTTGTTGGCTTGCTTGCTCGAAGCTAATCCCCGAGATACTTGCCTTAATAGGTCTTACGGGTATTAGGAATGGATGTGAGATGTGTGGGCTTAACAGGCTATAGTAATTTGGGTCCGTCTGGCGGACTGCGTTGTGCGGGCTTGAAACCATTTGGGCTGGATCAGTGCTGGGCTGACGCTTGGGCCTGTTATTCCTTGAGATCATCTCAACACATGTACTGTGTAGAGGAGAGGACGTTACGGTGTATCATCAACTATCATGATTGAACACCCAATTCGGTCAGTACTACATAAACCAAAGTTTTTGGAAGAATAGTGAAGTGGGCAATTGAGCTCGGCCAATTCGACATCGACTATGCTCCTAAGACCGCAATAAAAACTTAGGTGTTAGCAGACTTCACCGCTAAATACACGGACAGTAACGAGCATCAATCGAACAACAACAAGGAGTAAGAAACTGCTGAAACCAATACTCAATGATGAATCCTACGTTGTGACAAAGCATCCAACGAGAAGGAGAGTGGAACTGGAGTAACTTTGTACAACTAGGAAGGAGTGACGTTGGAAAAGGCCATAAAATTCAGTTTCAAAGCCTCGAACAACAAAGCTGAGTATGAAGCAATAATAGATGGATTAAAACTAGCCAAACACCTCAAAATAAAAGAAGTCAACGTTTTCACTAACTTCAAATTGGTGGTCAATCAGTTGAACGACAAATTCCAAGTGAAAGACGCGCAGATGAAAACATACCATCAAAATTCAAGCAAACTAATCGAAAGCTTCAAAGCAATAACATTCAAAGATGCGCAAGAGCAGACAACTTGGCTATAGAAGCATCACGTGCTGAAGCAGTTGAAAATCCACTCGTCACAGTATAAGAAAGTTCAATTCTAGATAACCAAGCTCAAGAAATGTGTGCAGCATATCAAGAAAGCAATTGTATAACTCCAATCCTGACATACATACAAACTGAAGCACTACCAACAGATACGATGGAGACCCGTAAACTACGAAATAAAGCAGCACAGTACACACTGATTAACGACAGACTTTATAGGAAATCTGCCACAGGTCTGCTGCTAAGATGCCTTTCACCCAGTGATGTCGACTATCTTCTATGAGAAATTCATTTTGGTACATGCGGGAACCATCCAGGAGGGAGATCACTAGCTCACAAAGCTTTAACATTGGGATACTACTGGCCAACAATGCAACAAGATGTAAATGAACTTAATCCCGATGAGTAGTTCGGACTTGTGACAAATGTCAACGATTTGCTCCGTACACACACATGCCAGGCCAAAACTTGATCCTAATGAGTAGTCTGTGGCCATTCTCGCAATGGGGAATGGACACTGTAAGCCCACTTCTAGTATCCAACATGAAAAAGTTCATTCTCGTAGCAGAGGACTACTTCATCAAGTGGGTCAAATTAGAACTATTGTCGAAGATAGGAGAAGCTCAGATAAAAAAAATTTTATGGAAGGACATAATATGCAGGTTCATTGTCACTGGGACCCAATTTGAAGGGAAAAAAGTTAAAAATTTATGTGAGAACTTGAGCATCAAAAACCACTATTCAGTACCTGCTCATTCACAAGCTAACGGACAAGCGAAAGTGACCAACCAAACAATCCTAGAAGCAATCAAAAAGAAGCTTGAAGCATAAAAAAGATTATGGGTGTTCGAACTGTCGGGCATCCTCTAGGCCTATAAGACAATGAAGAGAACTTCGATCGGAGAAACACCATTTGCCATGGCCTGCGGATCCGAAACAATGATACCAGGAGAGATTGGCATACCAACCTTTAGAACTAAAGAGTTCTGAATAGAATGAAACAATGAAGCATTGTGTGTCAGACTAGACCTTCTTGATGAAAGGCGAGACAAAACTTCAATCAAAATCGTGACCTACTAACAGAGAATGGCCAGTTATTACAATAAAAAATGTCAAACCCCACACATTCAAAATTGATGATTGGGTACTTAGAAAGATCCAGCTCAACATGAAAGAACTGGGCGCTGAGAAACTGAATCCAAATTGGGATGGACCATACAATAATCTAATCTAGTCAAGACATCAAAGTCGGACTACGAAATTATCTATAAATCTTCTGATACCATTAAGTATACTAATCTAGACAGGAAATCAAAATCTAACTAGGAGGTTATCTATAAATCTTTTCGAATCCGAACACCAAGTCAGGACATACAAGTCAGACTTATTTATAAATCTTCTGGTCCAATCATCATGTCGGACTAGGAGTGTAATAAGTCAAGACATACGAGTCAGACTTACTTATAAATCTTCTGGTCCGATCATCATGTCGAACCAAGGAGTATAATCAATAATTCAGGACAGTCAGGAGATAAGAGTCAGACATACTTATAAATCTTCTGGTCCGATCGTCATGTGGGACCAAGGAGTCTAATCAATAAGTCAGGACATACAAGTCAGACTTACTTATAAATCTTCTGTTCTGGTTATCATGTCAGATCAAAGCGTGTACTCAATTAGTTGGACATTCAAGGCAAACTCACTAATAAACCTCTTGGTCTGATCACCATATCGAAGCAAGGAGTGTACCAACTTAGTCAGGACATTCAAGTCAGACTTACTTACAAATCTACCAAGTTCATATCCATAGAATCATACAAGTCTAAACTATTAAGTTAGACAAAAACGTATATGAAACTCGGACAACAAAGTCAGCCTATATGTAATACCTACCTAATTATTGTAAATAAAAATGCTATTTATTTTATTATTTGGTATATATATAAAAATACTTTATAATATGTATTGTGACTTTGGTTTGTAGTAGGTAAAAGAATAGAAATTTGTGGGCACGTTTAACGAAGATTAGGGAAAACCCTAATTAGAACTTTTAAAAAGAAAACCTAGTTACTTTTTTTATATACACACAAAAAGAAAACCTACATAGAGGAGAAAGGTGAAGGCAGCGACTACACCACACCACCATTTTCTCTTTCTCACACTACCATTGAGTTGTTTTTTCTTTTTTTATTTTAAATTCCTCACACCACCAATAAATATGCATAACAGAGAAATTCAAACTCAAAACGAAACAAATGCAAAACAGGGTAACTTTCGAGCAATTTAAACTCTCAATTGAGACTGATTCTCAAGTTCATCAAAACATGAAAGGTGTATTACTGTGAGTTATCTATTAAATACAAATTTAATCACTTAAAAATATTTTGAAATTAGCAAGTTATGATCATTTTACTAAAGTCGCACAAATCTGTCTTGCAATGAAAACGAGATAGTGTTGACTTTCGGTCAACTTATGTGTTCGATCAAGACCGATTCTGATTAAAACACTAACGTTGTATTACTCTGAGTTATCAAACAAAAACAACTTAAATCACTTGAAAATGTTTTGAAATGAGCAAGTTATGGTCATTTTACTATAGTCGCGCAAATCTATCCGAAAAATAAAAATGGGATAGTGTTCCTGACTTTCGGCCAACTTATGTGCTTGATTGAGACCGATTCTCAAGTTGATCAAAACACAAAAGTTGTAGTACTTTGAGTTATCTAATAAACACAACTTAAATCACTTGAAACTGTCTTGAAATGAGCAAGTTATGATCATTTAACTAAAGTCGCACAATCTGTCCAAAAAAATTTGTTCGCAGAGTGCACTGTCCTGCATTGCACAATGAGAATAGGAAATTTTAAAATGACCATAACTTGCTCATTTCAAAACATTTTCAAGTGATTCTCATTGTTTTTATTAGATAACTGAGAATACTACAACTTTTGTGTTTTGATCAACTTGAGAATCAGTCTCGATCAAGCACATAAGTTGGCCAAAAGTAAGAAACTCTATCCCGTTTTCATTGTGAGACAGATTTGTACGATTTTAGTAAAATGACCATACTTGCTCATTTCAAAATATTTTCAATTGATTCAAGTTGTGTTTATTAGATAACTCAGAGTACTACAACTTTTGTGTTTTGATCAACTTGAGAATCGATCTTAATTTAGGGTTTAAATTGGTCGAAAGTTACCCTATTTTGCATTTTTTTCGTTTTGAGTTTGAGTTTCTCTGTTATGTTAAGTTGTGCTTATTTATTGAGTTTGGGTATACGGGTTTTGACTCTGAGGGGATTTTGAGAATTTTCAAGGGAGAGGGAGGAGATTTGCAAGAGATTTGAGTGTCGAGAGATATTTGGAAAATATTTCAAATGGGGAGGAAGAAACCATTGTCGATTTGAATGGTGAGAGAAAAAAATTGATGATTTTTATTTATATAAGTGATGTGAAAAAGTATGGTGATGTCAAAAAGAAAATAGATAGTGTAAGAAAATTAAATAGTGTGAGAGAGATAAAATGGTGATGCAATACACTCGCCACCAAAGGCAAAAGATGGTGAAGAGGTGGAAAAAAATTAAAAAATAAAAAATCTTCAATTTGGAAGTTTTTAAATAAGGTTCAGTCTTTTTACTAGAATAGTTACTTCATTCATTAGTAATATTATTATTATATGTATCTAAATATCTTGATTTACTGTTCTCAATAATTTTTGGGACCCACTATCTTGCTTTTTACATTCGATTAGGTATTGAACCCTCAACTTCTACGTGTTTTGGTGAAAGAGAACAAGTTGGGATGGTAAGAGAAATATCGTAAACAATCATTTTTAAGAGCCAACCCCTAGCTCCAAGCTTGCGTCAAGCTAATATTTTTCATCATCCTAGAAATGTTCATAATACCCTAATCAAACACAATCATACGCACGTAAAACACCCTGGCACTGTCCTGGCACAAGGGGCCCGCCTATCTAGATTTTTCGAAACCGAAAAAGGTGAAAGTGTTCATGGGGTGTAGGTTTGAGAAGTGATTGGAGAAAGTGAGTAACCAGTAACAATTTTAAGTTAGGAGACTATTTTGTCATTATGCGTTATTAAATCATGGGCTTTTTCTAAGTGCACCGGGCTTATGCCTGGTGTTGTGCCTGGTGCAAATCAGGCATCGTAAGATTGCATCGAGATAGATGTTAACTCCTATATCCACACCAGGCACCGTAAGATTGCATCGAGATAGATGTTAACTCCTATATCGATGCAATCCTACGGTGCCTGGTGCGGCACTGAGGCCAAGCACCGTAGTATCACTCTTAAATCATTGGAGGGGTAGATATTTAAATTAAAAGAAGGATGGATACTATTTTGTCATTATTCAACGACTAGCAATAACATACATGTTCATTTTGTAAAGATGAGTTTTTTTTCAAGTGATAATGCAAGGGAATTTACACATGGTTGAAAGATGTTTTTTTCTAAGTGAATGCTAGGTAGAAGGGTAGTATTTAGTTTGTATTGTACAAATAACCCGTCTAAATGGCAAGGAAACCAGCGAGGGAGGGGGGTGCAACCCTTCATCCCCCTCAGGATACGCGAAGGCACGCGTCTTGATGGAGATGGAGGGTTGCATCCCTCCCCCTCGCTGGTTTCCTCGCCAATTAGAATATCTGTTATACAAAACTACAAATTCCATCTCATGAGATGGTCTAGTCCTCTAATTAAGCTTCATGGTTAGTACATCTTTCATGTTATATACTTAAATTTGGACAAATTTAAATATTTGTCGTACTGCTGATCACATACTCATTGTTTAATTATTGGTGATAAGCTGCATTAGATATTTAGTTAAATTTTATGCTATTTCCCGTAACTTCGATATATATATATAGTATACAGACTTATTTGTATACTAGGTATATAATTTTTGTATGCAGACTTGCTTGCATAATGAGTACATCGTTTCATGTGTGTTCGAATGTATGCTTAAAGATTATAACATATTTGTCATTAATGAACTTTGGGTGAAATGACATGTTCCTTTATGTGGCACCTCACTTGAAACAAGTACGCTCCAAGTGGTTTAGAATGTAAGGGAAACACACTTGAGTAAGGTGAGTTCAACATAAGGAGGGTAGTGCAATTGTGAAAAATAATCTAGAATCTAGGGAAATAAAGAAAACATTATCAGTATCATAACATGAAAATTTGTATGGATTATTTGTTGGCATGTAGGATTGCCTTAAGGGAATAAGCTAAATGCTAATTCTATTTTCAAATGAGAACTACACGACTTCCTTAAGGTGAAATGTTTATTGTTGAAATGTTATATAATCGTGTAATTGTATCATGATATGTAAGTTTGCTCACACCAATATTGATATACTGGTCCAATTTTGTATTTGTTTTACAAATTTGGGTGCGTTCTTAATGAGTGCAACCCCATAGACTTACCAGAGTTAGTTGGAGTGGTTCTAGTTTTATGGCGGTAGTTGTGGATTAAACATTTTCCGTTAGTTCTTAGTTTTATTGATTTTCCAGGTATTAAGATGTAGGACTTAGTTATTATTTTTCGTATTTTGAGTCAAAGATTTTATTTGGGATTGATCAATGTACTTCACTCTTATGATTTATTTTGATGGTTTAAGCCATGATAAATGTTGACATTTGTTTTGAGATGAAGAATTTTTTAGGAAGTCTATTATTTTTATTAATAATCTCATGTCTGTGTCATTTAAATTGTTCTTGTTGTGTCTTGATTTTTCGACAATCTATTAATTTAGGTTGCTTAAAAAATCATTGTAATACTCACCTAATTATTATAAATAAAAATATTATTTATTTTATTATTTCATAACGTATATATAAATACTTTATAATATATATTAAAACTTTGATTTGTGGTGGGTAAAGTTAAGAATAAAAATTTGTAAGCATGTTTAGTGAAAATTAAGAAAAACCCTAATTAAAATCTCTCAAAAGAAAACCTAACCACTTTTTTTGTATACACAAAAAAAAAAAAAAACTTATGTAAAGGAGAACATAAATTCTAAATGGCGAGGAAACAAGCGAGGGGGAGGGTGTGATCGCTCGTCCCCCTCGAGATGCGCACCAACACGAATCTCGAGGGGGTGAGTGGTAAAACATCTCCCCCTCGCCCCTTTCCTCGACAATAAGAAAGGTTCAAAGGAGAAAGGTGAAAAAGGGTGAAGAGGTGAAAGAAGAAAAACTTTTTTCTCCTTCAATTTTGGAGTTTTCAAATATGGTGAGTGAAACTCTACAAACCTTCAATCTTTTTGCTAGGAGCCTTGCTAGAAATCTAGATGACAACACCAGGCCCGCGCCAAGCTGGCCCATCACTATCCATCATCCTAGAGATGCTGAAAATGAGTTCATCTCTAAGATGATGGATGGCTGTCAGTCTGGCTCTCTAAAATCAGGGTTTTGCTAGAATCATTAGTTAATTCATTAATATATTATTATTAAATGTATCTATATATCCTGATTTACTATTCTCAATTCACTATTTTCCTCATAATTTACTTTTTTTTTTTTATGACCGTTCCTGATGCACTCTTTCAAATCGTTTTGGGAAGACCAAGGAAAAAAAAAGAGCTTTGTAACAAGAACGTTGCATAATGGGACTACTCAAATAAGGGTGAAGGTACTTGGAGATGGTAAGGGACCCACTATCTTGCACTTTCTTTTTGCATTGGATTAGGTGTTGAACCCCCCAACTTATGTATGTGTTTTGGTGAAAGAGAAGAAGTTGGGATGAGAGACAGATAGAGAAAAAAGGTGAAAATATTTGTGGGGCACAGTATAGGACTGAGAAGTGATTGAAAAAAGTAACTAAGTAACAATTGTAAGGTAGGAGACTATTATGTCATTATGCGTTATTGAAAAACTTTATTGAACGACAATCAAAATTGATATGATCAAAGTCTTTGACAGATTGGAATTGTCATTTCTCCTTCAAATCTTTAAACAACTAGATTTCTCAGACACTTGGATACAACTCACAGAGCAATGCATTTCAACGTCCTCTCTTCGAATACTTCTCAATGGCTCTTCTGATACAATCACACCCTCTAGAGGTATTTGCCAAGGTGACCCACGGTCTCCGTATCTTTTCATAGTTGTCGTTGAAGCTTTTTTCCGCCTACTGGCTCGAGCAAAAGAAAATAGTATGCTTCGAGGCATCAAACTGTGGCGACACTATGCATGAAGGACTGTCATGATTAAATCAGCTATTCACTCCATCCCAGTCTACAATATGCAAACTTTTCTTCTACCATCTTCGGTCACTACTCAAATCGATACTCTTGCCAGAAACTTCTGGTGGAATGGCATGAATGAGGGGAAAGCAAAACATTTGTGCACCTGGGATAATATTGCAATGCCCCGACATCTAAGCGGTCTTAACATTCCACCTGCCAGAACAAGATTTTTGTTCTTAAAGCTAAACAAATTTGGCGCGCTTTGTTGCATCCACTCAACCCTACCAATGTGCAGCTTAAGGCCATTTACTTTTGCAACAAGAGCTTGTTTCAACTCGTTAAACCCATGTCCTTGGCTTCCTTCGCTTGGCGAGGGAATCTTACAACCCTTGCTAAAATGAAAACACACCTTATGTGGCAAGTTTGCTCAGGTGACAACATTGATGTATGGACAAACTGTTGGGTTAATCCGGGCTTTCTTCTTGAAAAACCAGCACTCTTACCTGACAAACTAAACTCTATCCAGGATCTCTGGATATGGGACACATCTCACCGACCCCAATGGAATGAAGACCTTCTCACTTCTTTGTTTCCCCAACCAGTGGCAATATTAAAAACATTGTCATTCGTCCATCCTCTTTCCCAGATACCCTTATCTGGATTTTTGATAAACGAGGCATTTTTTCAGTTAAGAGTGTCACCAAAGCCTTTGTGATGGATAAATTTGAGACTTCCACATCTGGCCCTCCTGTCAGTTGCCTACCTCCTAAAATCTCGAGAGAATTATGGCGTATCAAAGCTCCAGCTAATGTTATTCTTCTGTTATGGAAGGTCTCCCGAAATCTGTTACCCACCTTATCAAACCTATCTCAGGTCCATGTCCTTGTCGATAACTATTTCGTGTTCTGCCAAGATCACCAGGATGACATTACTCTTCTCCTTTTTCTTTGTCCACTCATCCAGAAACTCTGGCTGGTATCCTCGCTCCCTATCAATTGGGCTTGCATCAACCTTCCTAACCATTCGGTCGGTGACTTCTTTAAGTTTTTTTGGGAAACTGTCGGGGCTCATCCTCCGACTCAGGATGAGATGTTATCTTAGTTCGTGGTAATCATCTTTTTGATCTGGCAAGTGAGAAATGATATGATCTTCCGTAAGCATAAGTTATCTATCCTCAACTTTATCCGGGCTACCAACCACACTTGGTCTGCTTGGCAAAAACAATGGTTTCTCACTGACAAATTTCAGACTCCAGATAGTCAAACCACATCCTTGCACTATGTCCTTGAAACGACAAAATGTGACAATCCAACCCATGGCCATACCCTTAGCTCTATTAGCAATCCGCCCTTAGCACTTCTTCCTCAAAATCTTACTTCCAAATTGCACACTATTCATGATCAGCTTAATGCCGCTAGGAACCACAAACTTAACTCTTTCAGCAACCCCATTCCTACCACCCTTTCCCATGATAAGATTGTAGTGTCTTATGATGCTTGTTTATTTGATTTCTCACAGGAGGGAGCTTTTGGTATCTTAGCGGTGGATGTTTTTGGGAGGATACATGCTAGGGTAGCTGACAAGATTCCTGGTCGGGTCACAGATAGTACCATGGCCGAAGTTTTTGCTTCGGAAGCTGCTTTACTACTTATTTAGGCAAGGGACTGGCAGACCGGACTGCTTCTAGGAGATTCTGGGAATTTTCACTCTCTTTTGCAGGCAGAGACAAGGGATCAACAAACAAATTCTAGATAGATGTGGAGACCTTTAGTGACTAGTATAAAATCACTTATTTCATGTCTATCTGGCTGGTCATGTAACTTTGTTCCTAGGACTCTGAATTACGAGGCACACTGTTTGGCCTCATTGGCAAGGCAAAGACTATGTAACCTTATTTAGTTATTTATAATATCCGCAATATGCTTTACCAAAAAAAAAACTAGCAGTAACATACATGTTCGTTTAGTAAAATAAAGTTGAGTTTTTTTAAGTAATGACAGGAAGGGAATTGTGCATAGGCAACGACTACTCCATACCACCAAAAGTGTTTTCTCACACCATTTAACTCTCCCACACCACCTATATAAACAAGAAAAGTCATTTTTCTCCTCACCATTCAAATCGAAATGCAAGTCTCCCTTCCCCCATTCAAATTTTCCCTCTCCCCACATTCAAAACCGATTTCGACTCCTTCTCTTGGTTCGATTGTTTTTTTCCCTTCTCGCAAAACAAGCAAGCAAATCTTCCCTCTCTCGTCTTCCCTTTCTCTTGGTTCGATTGCTTCTGCAACCCCTCGGATTCATTCTTCACTTCATCTCAGATTTCGAATCCAACGCTTCTGAAACAAGCTTTCAAGTTATTCATTTCTTGCAAAAAATTTCAAGAAGTTAACAATTCAACAAAATTTTTAGAAAAAACAAAGTAATTTCATGGAAACTTCAAAAATATTTTCAATCACAAAACAAAGTAAACTTCAGAAAAAAAAAATTAGAAATCACAAAAAAAAAAATTATTGTTCGCCCAAGACAATGCGAGGTTTTTGAAAAACCTTGCATTGATCTGAGCAAACAGTAAAAAAAAACTTGCATTGTTCTTGGCGAACAGCAAATTTTTTCGGACAGATTTGCGTGACTTTATTAAAATGGCCATAACTTTCTCATTTCAAAACATTTTCAAGTGATTCAATTTGTGTTTATTAGATAACTCAGAGTAATAAAAAATTTGTGTTTTGATCAGCTTGAGAATCGGTCTAGATCGAGCACATTAGTTGGCCGAAAGTCACGGACACTATCACGTTTTTATTGCAAGACAAATTTGCGCGACTTTAGCAAAATGACCATAACTTGCTAAATTCAAAACATTTTCAAGTGATTCAAGTTTTATTTATTAGATAACTCAAAGTAATACATATTTCATGTTTGATGAGTTTTAGAATCGGTCTTGATCGAGCATATAAGTTGGCCGACAGTCAGGGACACTATGCCATTTTCATTGCGAGACGGATTTGTGCGACTTTAGTAAAATAACCATAACTTGCTCATTTCAAGTGATTCAAGTTGTGTTTATTAGATAACTTAGAGTACTAAAATTTTAGTGTTTTGATAAGCTTGAAAATCAGTCTCAATTGAGGGTTTAAATTGGTCGAAAGTTATCATGTTTTAAGTTACTATTTTTTTCAAAAACAGTTTTTTTTTTATGATGTGGAGTAGTCGTTGCCTTGTACATATAGTTGAAAGATGTTTTTTTCTAGGTGAATGTGAGGTGGCAGGGTAATATTTAGTTTGTATGGTACAAATTGAATCTCATGAGAGGGTCTATTACTCTAACTAGGCTTCATGTTTAGTATATCTTTCATGTTAAATACTTAAATTTGGACAAATTTAATATTCGTTTCACAGCTTGTCACATACTCATTGTTTAATTATTGTTGATAAGCTGCGTTTGATACTTAGTTAAATTTTATGATCTTTCCCAAAACCTCAGAAAAAAAATAATAATTGTAGTATAATAACTTGCTTGTGTACTAGGTATGTGATTTTAGTATGTAGACTTGCTTGCATACTAGGAACACCATTTTATGTGAGTTCGGATGTATGCCTAATATTAGAATATATTTTTCATAATTGAACTTCGAGTGAGATGACATGTTCCTTGATGTAGCACCCCACATGAAACATGTATGCTCCTAGTGGTTTGGAAGGGAAGGGCGGGACAGCTAGGTGAAATGTGTTTGCTACAAGGAAGGTAGTGCAAGGGCAATAAAGAAAACATTATGAGTATCATAACACGAAAATTTATATGAATGATTTGTTGGCATGCATGTAGGATTGCCTTGAAGAAATAAACTAAATGCCCATTTTATCTTCGAATGAGAACTACATGTCTTCCTTAAGGTGAAATGCTTATTGTTGAAATATTATATAATTGTGTAATTATATCGTGATGTGTAAGTTTGCTCACACCAGTATTGATATACTAACCCAATTTTATATTTGTTTTACAAATTTGGGTGTGTTCTTAATGAGCGCAGCCCCAGAGACTTACCAGGGTTAGATAGAGGGTGGAGGTGGTTTTAGCTTCGTGGTGGTAGTTGTGGACTGGACATTTTTCGTTGGTTCTTGGTTTTATTGATTTCTCAGGTATTAAGATGCAGGACTTAGTTATAACTTCTCGTATTCTGAGCCAAAGATTTTATTTGAGATTGATTGATGTAATTACTCTTATGATTTATTTTGATGGCTTAAGGCACGATAAATGTGACATTTGTTTTTAGAGAATTAATTTTTAAGGAAGTCTATTGTTTTAATTAATTGTCTCATGTTTATTTCATTTAAATTTTCCATGTCATATCTTTATTTTTGGACAATCTATTAATTTAGGTTGTTACAAAAATCATTGTAATACACGCCTATTTATTGTAAATAAAAATGTCATTTATTTTATTATTTAGTAATATATAAATACTTTATAATATGTATTGTGACTTTGGCTTGTAGTGGGTAAAAGAATAGAAATTTATGGGCATGTTTAGCGAAGATTAGGAAAAACCCCTAATCAAAACATTTTACAAGAAAACCTAGCCATTTTCTTTATATACACACACAAAAAAACCTACGTAGAGGAAAAATGTGAAAATGGTGATGTGAAAGAAGAAAAAAACTTTTCTTCATTTTTGGTGTTTTAGAATAATGTGAGTGAAACTCTACAAACCTTCAATCTTTTTGCTAGAATCATTAGTCCATTCATTAAATTGAAGAGTTTCACTCACCTTATTTGAAAAACTCCAAAATTGAAGAAAAATGTTTTCTTCTTTCACTTTTTCACCATCTTTCACCTTTCTCTTCTATGTAGGTTTTTTCGGTATATGTATACAAAGAAAGTGGTTAGGTTTTATTTTTTAATTAGGTTTTTTCTTAATCTTCGCTAAACATGCCCACAAATTTTATTCTTTTACCCACCACAAACCAAAGTCACAATGCATATTATAAAGTAAATATATTACCAAATAAATAACATTTTTATTTACAATAATTAGGCTGGTATTACACTATATTTACTATCTACATCTACACCACAGGGATAGCCTAGACATTAAAGCCAAGTTACACCTACGACATTTTCCAAATCATAATCTATTAGAAAAGACATATAAGTCGGACAATGACTATTACGAGAAAGGAACACAGACCAACAAAAAACACATAAATATCAAAGAAGTATTATTCATTAACGATCTATTTTGTTACATCTAGCGAGGAAGTTACGACAGTTGGATATGAGGTAACTAAATCGTCACTAGCAGGGAAAATTGGAGGATGATGAACATTGTCAGCGGGAGGAGATGGAGTCTTGTCTTCGAAAGGACATGGAGTATCTTCTTTAATAGCAGGAGCAGACGGTGACAGTTCTATCTTCACCAACAACGGCAGTCGGAAAAGACAAGGCCTTGTCAATAGCGGTAGGATCGGAAGGCGGAGAAAATACTCGACCATAATCAATCGGATCACTTGGATGATTTGAACCCTACCATCGACAATTTTAGTCCACTCTATTGCAGCCTTCTTCGAAAGTGCAGAAAGTTTTTGTTTGGTTCGTTCAAGTTCCTACTCAACTTCTGAAAGCTTTTCCGAAGCTTCTCTCCTAAGCAAGTTATTATTTAACAGAAGTTGATCAACTCGTTCCTCAATAGTCTTACGACATGAAGATTGCTCATCAGCAATACATACTTCTTGATCACGAATGACCCTTTCACCAAATAGCTCACTTTCAACAGCAGCCAATCGCCCCCACAGGCTATCCAGTTCCTCATCCATAACAGCAAGCTATGAAGCATACTTATCATAGACAGATTCCGCTTAAAGAAACACGAGTAGCACTAATCACCTTCCCTGTGCAGCACATTCTCTTTCAACTTATCCACTTCAAACAAAGCGCTAGAAAGCTGCACTACTTGCCTTGCCATTTTCTTCTCCAATACCAACACATGATCACGAATAGCCTGGTACTCAGACCCCATCATCCCAGCATAAGTAAGATGGGTCATCCCCTCCATAATCTGCTTGACACCTTTGTCAAGATGCTCTCTACATGGACGCACAGACATAGGGACATTTTCCATCAACCACTTGTGCCACAAGTTGATGTGGTTACGTGCACTCTCCAACACGTCCGTCTCCGAGTACCAGTAGAAAGTATCATCCGTATTAATATGGATCTTTCTTGGAACAGGCTCCTTCCAACCAACCTGTGGATGAAAAATAGTGGGGTCCGGCAGAATTGAAGTTTCACCCCTTGTCACAAGTTTGACGACCGAAACTTCGATGATGACAGAAACACCACTCTTACCTTTTCTTCTTCAAAACAGCAAGGGCGGGCTTCGGACGAAGAGGAGGAGAAACATACAACTCCTTCAACCTCGGATCAACAAGATGAGGAAAATGAGGAGGCTTGGAGGTATGACCACGGTCAACTTCAACCTCATCAAAGGTAGGATTATAGTCAAAGTCAGCCAGGTTTTTCTCGGTATTCAAATTTTGAGACTGCTTCATTGCAAGTTGTGTCATCTTAATCATAATGACACGTGCATCATCATATGATACCTTGTTGAGATCGAACACGCCAGCAGTAGAAAGAATGGTCTTCTCATACTCACTTAACAAACAAGAGACGTCAGCTTGCTTCTCTGTACGTCTCGATCAAGTTATTCAGCCTCTTGAGCATCAAGATGAGCATCATCTTCATCATCCTTACTAGAAGAAGTTGGATGAGGAGCAGTCCGAATAGTCCTCGGAGCAAAACTGACAGGCCTCTTTTGTTTTAAAGAGTGGCCAGGACTAACCAACTTGGTCATAACAAGCCTCTTCGACGGGCTAGCAGGCCTAGGATCCTTCCTCTTCCTGGTGGACAAACCAGCACCACCAATGGCAACAAGAGCAGTTTGATCTGTAACTTTCTTGGCGGAGCTCACTTTCTCATCGACGCTAACAACACCAATGCTAGCAGAAGCAGTACGCCCCTCCGCCACATCAGAAACAACAACGCCAACACGGGAAACAGTGTCGTCGGAGTTACAATTCTCAATAACGAAAAAATGCTCTAAAGCGTTCAGACTGTATAAACCACTTTGATCAATGGCATCCGGTTTGAGGAATTCTTCCAAATGAACACGAGGAAGCAAGAGAAACTGCCTATTCACTTCCTTCTCCACATCAATCAAATACAAATCATTCCATCTCTTGGGCTCCCTGAACGTCTTCAGAATAGGCCTATTGCCAAGCAGGAAATACCCAGACTTAATGGAGGCGTAGAACCATGACTTCGCCCAAAACCTATAATCATCCTTCGGCTTTCCCAAACAACTATACAAATAAATAAAGCAAACACGATTCGTATTAACATTAAACATCACCAGGGAATGCAGGGTCTTTTCGTTTAAAAAAATACTGGACTACAAAGCTCTCACCATGGTTCCAACCATTACCCTCCGACCGTTGGACCCATTTGAGCAGGGGGAATACCGACAAAATACAAATAAGCCAGAAGATCTCTGGAACTAGAAATTGAAGATCAGACCTGAACATTTCAGGGTACAGTGTAATGTAACCAGACCTCAGATGAGTAGAGTTGTCATCCTTTATGGGCAAACAAGCTCCAAGTCGGACGAAATAGAGAACTTCCGACGAGCATAATCAAAAGTTTTTTCGTTACCTACCTAGGCTAAAAAATGACTCACAGTTGGCCAGTTTCTCATTACTAAGAGTTTTTTTGGTAGCCATGAAAAAGAGTTTGACAATACAGAGAATGAAGAAAATAAGGGAAAATGGAGATAGCGTAAAGAAAATAACACAGATGTCTGCCACCCTTTTATAGGGTTGGGCAATGAAAAGACAACTAATGGGAAGACGTGCAAGAGATTATGGCTGCATGAAATCCTAGAAATTACATTGAAATGAACAAACTAATGGAGCAGTGGAATGGAAACCGAATCGACAGTTGTTAACGACATTTAATGTGGTGCCTAAAAACAATGATGAACTCAAAAGGCCAACCGCCGAAGAGTTAGTGGTGACACAAACATGCCCACTAACAAGGGGGGTAGTTGATGATACATCAAATAATCCTCTAATCATGACTGTACACATGGAAAATATCACCCATCACAAGGAATAAACACTTTAATCTTAACATGGATAACATGTCTGGTCGTAGAAGCCCAAAGAGGCATCATGAACAAAGTCAAAAGCCCAAGCTCCAGACCCAACAAATCTCTTCCCTTAGAGAAGAGAAACGTTACGAATGAGACAATTCATGGGAGTGAGGCTAGGGAATCAGGTTTTATAAATAAGATGATGTGGCATCGTTAGAGGAGGTTTTTTACAACTTCGAGATAAACATAAACACTTTGGAGATTTCATCATTCTTTCAAGATCACGCCACGTCACCATGGTTACAAAACCTGTTTGCAAAAACATGGTTTCCTAGCATATTCGCAATTCATGGAGGGAGTCACTCCCCCAATGAGGTATCTTAATGAAGGAGGAGACTGTTGTGAAAAACTTCTCCCCTCATATCGTCCTACATGCTTAAGTCATGCAGAGAGTTAATTACGCACATTTTATAAAGTAAAGGGAACATTCCATCAAAGGTATGCAAACACAACTGAACTACACTCTTTCCAAATTCACTCTCTCCCACAGATTAACTGACATAAGCATCGGAGTGCCCTCGGCTACCAAACAAGTGATCTTTGGCAGTCTAGCCTTGTTTTACAGGTCATATCTCTAGGAGGACAGATTTGGACGAATCACCATCCAAATGAAAAACAAAATTGATCAAAAGCATTGACAACCAAACAAATGAAAACTACACACTTGGAGAGTTTTCCCAAAGATATAAAGATAATATTATTCCCTTCTTACAGTTCTATTTCGTGGAATCGGTTTTCATTCCATGTCTAGTTTTTCACAAGTTGAACACATGTTATATGGCTTTGTGTTTTTTTAATGTATTATTTGTTAATTCAAAAAAGACTAAAGTATTTTATGCATTACTTAAATTTTGAATATACATAATTTTAAAAATAATTATATGCATCTGTTTAGTTTGCTACAATTTTTTTCAACTCAAAAAAAAATTCGAACCAATCACTTCGATTTCAAAGAACAAATCAAACTAAATCAAACCAAAAACAAAGCAAAACTAAACCAAATTAAATTGATTGGTTCGAATTGATTCGATTTAGTTGTTTTGTTGGGATTTTTGTTTTGCTTTCAATGTCTAAATTTGCCCTTTTTTGTATTTATCTCCAAACCTCCTTATGATTGTCATTCACTCGATCATTTTCACATACAAGAACTAGGTATAAAGATAATGAATTATTGATGTAATGTTATGATGCAATAACTCGAGAACTTTCTAGAATAAAAAAATACACGCACGTACATTTTTGTGGTTGATACCCGTAAAAAAAAAAAATCCAAATTAAGATAACAAATCGTATAAAACAGGTTTGAAAATTTAATTAAAGTGAATAGATTTCTTTCTCATTTACCCAAACGGGGCAAAGTTTTTATTTGTAGATTCGTGGGGTCAAATCATTTGAATAAATAGCTAACAGAAATTCTAAATGTCGAGGAAGTGGGCGAAAAAACGAGCGAGGGGAGGGAGGTGGCGGGGTGGGGACCGTTCACCTCCCTTGAGATGCGTGCCATCAATTTTTACACACACATCTCGAGGGAGGTGAACGGTCCCCACCCCGCCACCTCCATCCCTTCGCTCATTTCCTCGCTCGTTTCCTCGCCATGTAGAACTGCTCAATAGCTAAAGACATTATTTTAATTTTTAGAATGCACGTTTTACTAAAATTGATATTTTCTCACTTTTTCAAGGTGAATACAACTGGTGACCTCTTGATCTGCAGTAAAATACTCTACTGCTGGACTATGGATTTGACATTAACAATACCTAATAACTATAGAAACAATTTCTCAGAATATAGTAACTAAGATAACGAGTTTTATGATTTGACAACGGATCACTTTTGTTTTTCAACATCAATGTCACCTCATAATCCATACCATTCGGTTTCCTCCAATATTTCATTGTATGAGAATGGAAGATCGTAAGTGTTACAAGCATTCATTTTAATAATTGTCTCACAACTATCCGCGGGTATATATCTTGTTTGAATCCGTCTAATTGTCGAGGAAAACAGCAAGGAAAACAACAAGGGACCCCACCAGGGGGGAGGGGGGTGGGGAGCCGTCCATCTTTTCTCGGGATGTGCGCTTAACTTTTCATCGCACACATCCCAAAGATTCAAATGCGCATCCCGAAGGAATGAACGGCTCTCACCCCCCTGTGGGGTCCCTCGCTCTTTTCCTCGCCATTTTCCTCGATAGTTAGAATTTTTCATCTTGTTTTATTCATCCAAATCATTCCACATGAATGAAATATTTGCACATAATTATTCCATGAGCTAAATGTGCAAGTGAACCAACATTAAAAAATTCGTAAAATAAATAAATAAAATCTCATATATATATAATACAATATGTAAATTGCTCATTTAACTATTTCTATATGTCTCTTTTAAAGTAGTGGTTGGAAGTTTTATATTTTTTCTCAATGCAGTTTTATTAGTAATTACAAACATTACAAAAATCGTATAGTTTAATAAAAACCTATATTTAGTTTTCTTAAAGCATATGATTTTTTTATAGCTATTGATAATTACTATTTCTGTCATTGTGACATGCCTCTAAAGTTTTGTTTTAAATGCGATTTTATATGTAATTGAAATTTTTTTTAAATGAATAATTTGTTCACAAGTGGTATAAAACCTCTAAAAAATATTTGAAATTAATATCTAAAATAATTACTATATAATTCAATGAAAATATATGTCATTAGCCAACTCATATAAAATTTGAGGCTCACGTAAAACATTTTTTTTATGAAATTGTATTAGAATCTTATAATATTCGCAAATTTCATATTTTTTAAGCTTCAACTAGATACTTATCCTAGTTATTTGTGATTTTAGTTTTATATTCTATTTATTAAGTTCATTTGCCCTTGCTAAGGCTATTGTGACCTTATTTTGGCTTAAAATTGAATTACACTGGATTCAATTTGGAATATATAATGTACTTTTGATAGTTGTATTTTTTATTATAAAAAAAAATATTTGCTACGCCTTTACTAACTACTATTATCAACTAATAATTATTTATCATTTTGCCTCTTCCTCCTCTAACTAAAATCCTAGATCCTCCCCTACGTATATCTTCCAACCTAGAGATTGGGTCATTTTCAGCGTATCTAAAATGATGAATGGTATTTATCTACCAACCTCCTTGTGGGTGTCAAATCTTGAAGATTACTATACTCTTCATTTCTATCCAATCACCTCACCAACTGCCAGCCCTTTTCTCCTCATCTCCTCCCACCGACTCAGTCATCATTCCCTTACTCTGTCAGTCATTTCTTCAATCAAACAATGGGCGATCAACAATCACCCCCAATCCGCTTCGGCATTCTAGGCTGCGCAGAAATCGCGCGCAAGGTCTCGCGCGCAATAACCGTCGCGCCCAACACGACCCTCTACGCCGTGGCCAGCCGCACTCTCTCCAAAGCCACCGCCTTCGCCGCCGCCAATGGCTTCCCTCCCAACGCCAAGATCTACGGCTCCTACGAGGCCCTCCTCGACGACCCAGACGTCGACGCCGTCTACGTCCCCCTCCCCACCTCCCTGCACGTGCGCTGGGCCGTCCTCGCCGCCCAGAAGAGGAAGCACGTGCTGTTAGAGAAGCCAGTCGCTGTGAATGTGGAAGAGTTTGATCGGATTGTTGTGGCTTGTGAGAGCAATGGGGTTCAGCTCATGGATGGGACCATGTGGATGCACCACCCCAGGACTGCCAAGATGAGGGAGGTTCTTGATGATTCGGCAACGTTCGGGCAGCTTAAATCGGTCAGTTTTTTGTTTGGGTTGATTGAATTTGAATAGTTTGGATGCTTTTTGTTTATGAGTTATTGGTTTTGAGGATGAATTGTGCTCTGGGTGTTTGATATTTGTTTCAAGTTTTCATTTTTTTTTAATCAAGTTTCAATTTTTAAGTGGCTGTTTATGTATGGAATGCATCTATGCCTGAATTGAGAACACAAGAATAATTCTACAGTGCCTGGTCATCTGTGCCTGTTTTGTGCCAGGATGGTACCAAGCACATGCATTGCTGATGTGGTAGTGAAAACTTATGTAGGTATTGATGCAATGTATATTTATATACATAGGAGCAATGTGTATTTGTTGGATTTCTCCCCCTGCCACATCAGCATGTGTCTGGTACCATCCAGACACAAAACAGGCACAGATGACCAAGCACTGTAGAATTACTCATTGAGAACGAATAATTCTGCAGTACCTAGTCATCTGTGTCTGTTTTGTGCCTGGATGGTATCAGGCACATGCATTGCTAATGTGGCAGTGAAAACTTATGTAGGTATTGATGCAATGTGTATTTAAGGATAGGATAACACATGCATGATTTGGTTTGTAGTTTGTTTGTCTCAATGTGGGTTAGTTGTTTGTTTGATAAAATTTGAAGGGTGTTTGGCCAAAATAAGGGTGTGTTTGGTTGCATGAAAATTCATGAGGGGACTCCTACATTTTAGGCTAAATTGATAATGTATCACTCCACATCCACCATTTGATTTTGTGATTAATGGTGGGAATGGAAGTCCCATGAACATGAGAATCACATGCCTTGGGTTCATGGGACTTTCATTCCCACCATTGATCACAAAATCAAATGGTGGATGTGGAGTAATACCTCAAATTAGCCTAAAATATAGGAGTCCCCTCATGAATTCTCATGGCATAGGATTCCATGCAACCAAACACACCCTAAGAACAAAAATGTGACTCGAGTACTTTTGTGGTATAAGTGCTTGTACAATAAGGTGCATTTACTTTTGTTTCCAAACACAGACATGTATTAAGAATTTTGCGACAGGGCACCCTATGCATAGTGGGATGGAAATTAGATTTTCATTGAGTACGGTTATGCATCTTATTATAATTGGCGGTTGACTACTCGCATTCACAAATATGATAGGTCGATAGTGTCTTAGACATGTCTACCCGACTACCATTTATTAGATGGTTGGATGTCCTATTCACCTTCTTGCCACTTTTTTTTTGCTTTATGAATTGTAATGGTGCGTGCATTATAGATTTTCGGTCGCTTCATTAATTTACCACTTAGACCGTCTCCATCTTATTAGTAAAATGAAGTTCAAGTTTTTTGCCACCATGCTAATCATCTCCTTCAATATATTTTTGGCTTTCTAAAATCTGAAGAGTCCTGTAAACATATTATATCAATACCTGAATCAGGTATGGACCCGAACGGGTGCCTCATCCTACCCTGCCCTGTTACTTGTTATGTATGGTTTCCAGCCTTGCTCATATGTGCTTAAAACAATGGCCAAAGCTCCTCCATGGATGTAGGCGTCATAGTTAGAAGAGTCAAGAGAGGGGTTGCAACTTTTGAAGATACTAGACTGATGCATGACCATTGTGATACTACTTGAGCAGTTTATCACTTAACTTACTGATCTATTGCTGTCTCATCTTAGTTACTAGCAGGAGGAATCACATACTAATTTTGTGGTGATGCACAACTAATTTCAAAACCCGGAGCGCTTTTAGAGTACAGTAGCGAGTGTTCCACATAAGTGAATCCAGTGAAGATACCTGGATGTGCAACTAATTGTCAAAACCCAGAGCTTTTTTAGAGTATAGTAGTCAGTATTCCACATGAGTGAATCCTGTAAAGGTCACGAGTATGTCATGTAGACACAACAGACACGTGTTGGTTTCTTTCAAAATAGACTCAATCAGAATTTGGAAAAGTCTAGCAAGGAGAGACAAGAGTTCATGTGTGTTATATTTTTCTACATAATGGTGGATACTTGCAGTAGGTGAAAGAACTTTTTGTTCTTCATCAACACTGACAAACCTGGAAACAAGAACATCGAGCATAGGCACTAATCTATGTAAGCGCATTAGGTCCTGATGGATAGCAACTGATTAACAATTGCATTTACTGCATGATGTAACTTCTGTATGTTGTTCTTATATTAGCTTTCAAAGACTTTTCTTTTTCATAACCCCATCTTCTTGAATTAAAAGTGGAAAGACGAAATAGGAAATAATATAATATTTGATATACTGCAGCTTCAAATATAGTGTTTTTTTTTTTCAATATGTATTTGGTATTTGATATGCTCCTTTGTGATTTTGACAGATTCATAGTGTCTTTACATTTTGCGCTGATCCAGATTTTCTCAGCAATGATATCCGTGTGAAGCCAGATTTAGATAGCCTTGGTGCTCTTGGCGATGTTGGTTGGTACTGCATCAGATCAATCTTGTGGGTAGCTAATTATGAACTTCCCAAGACAGTTAGAGCTTTCCATGGCCCTGTAATTAATGAATCAGGCGTGATTCTGGCATGTGGAGCTTCCTTCCTCTGGGAAGACGGGAAAGTGGCAACCTTTGAATGCTCGTTTATGTCTAACCTCACCATGGATGTTACTGCCACGGGAACCATGGGAAATCTACATATTCACGACTTTGTAGTTCCTTTTGAAATGAGTTCAGCCAAATTTACTGTGGCATCCAAGACTGGGTTCAATGAGCTAGTGACAGGGTGGGACCCGTTGCCTAGTGACCATGTTGTCACAACAGATCTTCCACAGGAGGCTCTCATGGTGAGGGAGTTTGCACGCTTAGTCAAAAGTATTAAACAAGCAAACTCAAAACCCGATAGCAAATGGCCTACTATCAGCAGAAAAACGCAACTGATACTGGATGCTGTGAAGACATCGATCGATAAAGGTTTCGAGCCAGTTGAGATTGTGGGTTAGAGATTTCTCATCTCTTATCATCTTTATCCATAGAAATTCCTTCTTTGTTGCTTGTGAAGTTACTAGTTTTTTGTGTATTGTCTGTTAACAGACTACTTAAACAATCAGTATTTTATTGTGAGAAACATCTTGTTAAAAACCACCAGGGATCAAAATCCTGCGTCTTATATGCAAGTTTGGGGGTGTAAGTAAAGCTGGGAAGGCTTGAGTGCTTGACTACATGCTCAGGGTCAGTTTTATTTGTTATAGCTTACTTGTGATTTCGTCTGGTACATAACCAGAAATTAAGACACTCGTGCCTCACACTCAGTAACGACGTCTCTTTATCAGGTTTTAATGTTGTGATGATGATCACCTGAACATCTTGAATAATGAAAATTTTATGGGTTCATGACTGTCCAATTTTATCTTATGCCTTGGGCAGGGACTTTGTTCTTCAAAATTCTCCAAGATAAAAGTTAAATTACACAATAAAAAGAAAATGCAGTTGGTAAATTTCTTCCCTTGCTCACTTGGAAGTTGGTAAGTTTCTTCCTTTGCACACTTGGAACATTTTTTTTTACCCCTTATTTTCTCTATGGAAACTCAGGTGGATGTATCTGTGATTTCTAGTGCTAGAAAACCACGAGCTCCTAAGTTCTCTATCACTGAAGATGTAGCAATTTGTGGGGCTTATGTTGTGATTAGTCGAGATCTGTTCACTAGAAATGACCAAGGCTGTACATTTTGGCAACTGAGTTTTTAGCTCTTTCGCTAATATCACTGGGTATGAAGGTGATGGGTTGTCCGCAATCTATCAAGAATTACTTTAACAAAGATATCTCGAAGGAAGTCCTTCATTTTGTAGGAATATATCAGGTTATCCTTAGATGTACCAGTAGAACAACTGATGCAGTAGGAATATATCATTTTTTATTCTATACTTCCTTTTATAATTATTCAGTTGATGAATTATGTCTCATTTTAGTTCAAACTATGACAGTTTGCACATGTAAAAACCGAATACCAAGCGCACCACAAAAAACTATTCAGTTTTGAAGAATGTTATCGTGTTTTGAAGGCCATTCCAAAGTTCTCCTTGAACTGTGTGCAGTCTGATGTTCCTCTTCAGATCCGTGACAACAGTGCTTGCTAAGATGTTCCTCAACAACGGTATGCAAGTAAAAGTTCCTCATTCAGATCCTTGACAATAGTGCGTGCTTGGATATTGATCATCTTGACAACGGTGCATGCTTATATGTTCTTCATCAGATCCCTGGTACAAAATCATCCACTGTGACCACTACCAAAACTCCAGATGGACATATAAATTTAGGGAACTGTGATGTCAATATGAAAAACTTGACTGAGCATCAAACTAGCGGAAAAACTGAAAAGGAAATAACGAAGAAGAAAGTAAAAGAACATACTTCCATTCAATTTATAGAGAAGAGACAAGTTCATCGATTAGTTTGAGAGGGATGCTAAACGTGCCAGAGTAGAAAAGGCTGCGGAGAAGATAGAAAAAGGCTAAGAGAAAGTTGAAAAAGGAAGCAAGAGAGGAAAGTTGAGAAACTGGAAAACCAAGAGGGAGGAAAAATGGTTTGACACTGAAGGAAAGTGAAGAGGAACATAGTATTATTATGTTAGGACGAGGTATGTTAATGCTGAGACGAGGAAAAATAGTAAACTTCTCAACTTTGGATCCAATACAAACATATTATTATCATGATCGACAATATGAAATAATGTTGAGACAAGGTATGTTTTTTTTTTTGAAAGGCTGAGACAAGGTATGTTAATGCTGCCACCAGGGCCATTTATGCTGCCACCAACTTCGTCTGTAAGACCACCAGGTTCATCTATGCCACCACCAAGTCCTAGGTGTAAACGTAACTGATTTTCTGCAATATGGTACTTTATTGTCCATGAACCCTTAAATGCTTGTAAATCCCTGTCCCAAAAGTGACTGAAAAAGGATTACAACAATTTTAGCTTCTACGATAAAATGGGAAAAGTTCAATACAAAACACCATACAGCAGAGCCAAGAAATATCACGAAGAGATTATTTCTAGTGCTTACAATCCATACTAGAAATACTCTGATAACATTAACGTGAAACTAAATCATAATTAAAAAGCTTGATTGAGGAGTAATAAAACATGAATTTGATGATCTGCTACATGCAACCTAAGCAAAGACGACGACTCGAATACTATCTAAATCCATTGAAATAAGAATGGGAGGATTCCGAGGGAAATAGGTATGGGCAATATCATCTAAGCCAAATGTGCCCCCTTCGGATAATATGAATAAGCTGCACAATTCAATAGTAGGATAGACTGCTGGTGGCTTCTACGCACAATCCCAGCCTAATCATCTCCACAATCAGGCCATTGAGGTCTTGACTCCCAGCAAGATCCAGGTTCTGCCCCATCTGATGACTGCAGAACAAAGAACAGTAAATGTAGCACAAGAGACTGGGTTTACAAGAGGTGATCGGGAAGGGTAGCCACTAATTGAGAAGGTTTTACCTGGGTATATTCTACATACAATTACCAAGCATTTGATTCAGGCCCAAGGACCACATTAACAGATTGGACAGAGCAACTTTTAAATTTCAACAATTCTAGGGAGGAGCCAAAACTTACCACAGTTGGCTTCTTGGCTAAATAACTAGGCGCTGCAATATGTTCTTCGGCAGCTTGCAGGTGTATTTTCTCATCGGGATTAATCAGACTTCAGGATTTTGCAGAGGAAGTGATGTAGATATTTTATATGGAAGGGTGGTTAATGGAAAAGAAAAATGGAATACATTCCAGTTGTTTATGAAAACATTATATACAGACCAGGCTAATGACAATTTGGGATGTTCTTTAGGGCATATATGTTAAGCTCTGACAAACACATACTATAGCAGCGCAGACGACTCAATCTTATAAGATGAAATCCATTAAACTGTGAACCTAAACATTTGTTGAAGTTAAAACAATAAATCTCATAAATCTATTATTAAAGTAATTGCATACAAAAAAGTAATTGCACTGGTTCAAGAACTGAATTAATGTATTTCTAACAAGAAAACAAATTGTGAATTAATCATTGCTATTCTATAAAATACAATTGTACTTGCGAGGTCAAAATCTATTGGTAAGGAAGGCCCTTACAGCCTTACTTCTGTTAACACTATGCTACAGGGCTTTGCTTTCTTCCTGCTTGTAAAAGTGGGGCAAAAAAAAAGTTATAAGGACTGTCTCTGGAGAAAAAATACACACCATTTTAGTCGCCAAAGCCGAATGGTGATTTTTTCCGACTTCCACCCTCTCCATACTGTTCATTCCACTTCCTAAGTTCATTCATACTTGTTGCATCATAGGCAACAGATGCACCAACCTAAAAACAATGGCGACACAAATAAAAAAAAGGTGAACAAAGTTCAATTGTAATGGTCTTTCCAGAATGGCATGTATGGAAGAATTATGAATCAGAAAAACATAGTAGCCAGTAGCCACTGACAACAATTCTCAACTAAGGCAATTTTTCGGTTGAGGAACATACCATGCAACTACAACCAAAAATACAATAAAAATCTAACTGAAAAGATAACCATCAAACATGAAAAAATATGAGATCATCATATAACAAGCACTCAATGTGACCAATAATATATGCTTCCTTTTTTTTGACAATAGCTCCATGCACACACATTTGTATCTCGAACTTAGCAGCAATAGTGTTGATTGTTATAGTTTTCTTAATCATGATTAGGAAGATATTTGCTAGTTATATCCTGGTAGCATAGACACTTGGCTGTATCACACACACACACTGATCAAAGGAAAGAGTAAAAACTCTATGAGTGATTCTGGAAAATGTTTACACCCATTGATGAAGAAACCAAACTTATACCTATCAGTTTTTCAGTGGGCTATGGTAGACAAATCCCAGCTATTTTGATTTAATGCTGATGAATACGACTCATATGGTTGAATGCATCTGGTGAGGATAATGGACATAGTTTCACTTTTACCCATTTAATAAGCTGGGACACGGCATAGCTCAGTCACTTGCAGTTTTAAAAGAAAATGGGTAAAGATCTCTCACCTGACAAACTTCATTAAATATTCTCCTATTTCATCAACCTTATAGATTTGATATTCCCTTTGACATGAAAAATATCAGTCCCAAAAATACGTAAGAGTTTTAGACAGAATTATTTGATGTTTTCGAAGTACAAGAACACTAAAGTTCCATGCCACCACACCTTTGAGCACTGCACAACCCATATCACAGTAATGAGGGTTCGGCATGGCATGAATAAAGTCTAGGGACAAATAGAGTGAGAAATGCAAGAGATATGGAGACGGAGATGCTCAGACACCCTACATTCCTTTAGGGTGTGATGACAAGTCTTTACAAGGGAAAATGAGAAAGGTTTGTAGTTGGGACACAAAGACCTTGAGGTCAGAATGATCAAAGCCCTAAAAACGGTAACATAGCCCTACAGGAAATGTGACCAAGAGAGATGCTTCCTACCTAAAATTCTGGATCTCCTATCTATTAGGTAAACCAAAACCAAAATCATGAACATGCAGCAAGTTTTCACGTGCAATACAGTGTAGCAGCGTTTATAGCACAGGAATGTGACCAAGAGGGATGCTTCCTACCTTAAATTCTGGATCTGCTAACTATTAGGTAAACCAAAACCCAAATCATGCACATGCAGCAAGTTTTTCACGTGCAATACAGTGTAGCAGCGTGCAGATCATTTGACACAACCCAAAATCTCTTGAGTACATGTCTGATTCCCACGACTATAAAGAATATCAAAGAAGTGGGAGTCTATGGTAAAGTAGCTTTGAGCATCGTGCAGGAAAGAATCCATGAGTTCTGGTTGCAGGAACGACTGGGTGGCCTAGTCCACTTCCCTCGAAACCTATATCCTTGTGCAAACCCCTATGCTTTCTTGTAAAGTGGCACTATTCGGCATTCCTGATTTTCATCGTCTACACATGCATTGCATGTTGGTTGGTTCAGAATCATTCAAATGTAACTATTTGACCAATAAAATGATTGAAAATACTGATGAATGAAATATCATGCTAATCTTCGAGTTTTTACTTAACCCCAAACTAGCATTTCGATCACAAGTTTTCCCTAATAATGTTTTCCCGTTTAACCTCTAAAAAATAAATAAACGATAACCACCAGTAAAGTCCTTGTTAGATTAATTCAAAATGCCAAATGTCGCCCTTACAACCAGACGCTAAGCTACTGTCTAAGTTTTAACTTTCCTAGCTATTGTCTAATTTTAACTTTCCTATTCCTCTTACTCTTTGCTTTCTGCTTTTGTTTTCATGATTCTTCTTTCTACTTTCTTTTTTCTTCTTTCTAAGACCAGATGAGGAAACATCTGCTCCTCAAACTCACTGAATTTATGTGTAATGGATGAATAGAGGATATAACAGAATAATAAAGGCTTCATCCTCAATAACTCAAAATTTAGACTATCATCTAGGATCCAGAAGGCCAATTCCAAACACACAAATGTCAGATTGAAGATTATTTGAGAAAAAGGAGTGTGCCTAACCATCCTCAATTTTCCACCAATTTGAGTCAGATTTCAGATTATTTGAGAAAGAACCAGAGCCCCTTTGAACCAATTGGTGGAAGTATGTCTGGCTCAAATCTTAATGGCTTGGAACCAAACAAATAAAAAGATGGACTAGCTCAAGCACAAAACAGGGAAAACAGAGTTTATTCTAATTTTTATTATTACTAATTAAGTCAAAACAGAGTTAACAGAAGACATTCATTGATCAAAGGGGGAAATCGGTATTTAACAACATAAAAAAGTACATAAGGGAAATCTGGCTGTCATAACGTTGTAATTCTCAAGCAACTTTGGGGCTGTAGGTAAACGACTAATTTTTCCAACTACAATTTTACTCTTGAGTCAAATGAAATATTCTGGAAACACTTTTGGGTTTATGTGTTGAAGCTTGCCTCAGTTAGGGCTTCCTATGAGGCATAAAGCTAAAGAGGCGTATGCCTAAACTGGTGAGGCATAAAAAAAATAACTTGACAGTCATGATCTTCCCTAAGTTGCTAAATGATCCACTGACTTCAGAATGCAAATAATATTTTGGAAGTAATGACCCGCCAGAAAAAATCATCAGATTGTGTTCAAAGAATGCAGCCGACCTGTTGTAACAATTTCAGTAATCGCTGAGAATAAATTGTCACTAAACACTAGTTTAAATGTACCATGAAGCTAAATTAGCTCTAGGAAAAATGTATCAATTTATGAGGCACATCATAGGATAGCATCTGTGAATAACAAAGAAACAGGAATCATGAAGAACATACCTTGGCTTTTGCTTGAATAAAGTCTTCCAAATTGAGAGGTCTCAGAACTGAACTTGACTTACTTGCACCCTCCTAAGAATAATTAAAATGGATTTGTATAAATTCGATTAAAATTTTATGCAAACTCTAGAAGCCATGCCAAAATATCAGAGTAAAGCAACTTCCAAACAATAATTTAATTAATTCAAGTATTTCAGAAATATTTTGTCTTGGAATTTTCATTTTGCTTAATGAACAAGGGGATATCATGCATGTGATACAACAAGTACAAAGATCAGCCCTTCCCCCTTTAAAAAATAAAATTAAAAAAAGGGTTATTTAACTTTTGCCCCAAAGTATTACGACCAGTTTAGCTTTTAGACCCCAAACTTGTCCAAGCTTTACTTTAGACCCAATTTCAATAAATTTCTTTAAATGACCATTTTGACCTTCTTCTGAAATTTGATGTTCCCTCCTTAAACCTATACAAATTAGATATAGCCAAACAAATAGTGATGAAAGGTTACGTCAAAATTGCACAGGTTCCGGAGGAAATGTCAAATCTTGCACTAATAAAATGAAGGGCATAATGAGCATTTAAAAAAATTAAAATTGGAGTCTAAAGTAAAGCTTAGATAAGTTGGGGTTTAAAAGTTAAACGGGTCATAATACAAGGGGCAGAAGTTATACAACCCTTAAGAAACCCTAGAAATGTAAGAATTAAAAAGCTAAAATAAAAGAAGAGAAAATATTGGTCTTGAGGAGAAAAGTAAAGGGTTGCTATAAATGTAGAAAACCAGTCCCCGGTGCGTACCTTCTTTTCTTCATCTAAGAGTTCTTGAACAGGCCTATATGCTGCAGCAATACATAGGTTCTGCACAAGAAGAAAGAATGAGAAATTGCAAGCATAAACTCCCAAGAGAAACAATTTATTTAAAATTACCTTTAAATCGCTCCCGGAATATCCTTCAGTTGCATTGGCAAGTTCATCATATCTGAAATCTGACTGTAGATTTTCTTGTGCAAGAAATATCCTTAGAATTTTAGTTCGATTTTCTGCATCTGGCAGGTCAACATAAATCCTACAAAACATTCAACGTATTTAATAGTCATTGTTCTCTGCTGCTGGAATCAAACTACGGCGATAGTAATATCAGATTAACGAGTCGATGTGTTACAAACAAGGTGATGATACAATTGACGGAGCCACCAAATCGACATCATCACAAGCCAATTGATAATATGTTACTAACAGTTGATATAAAGATCAGATGGCATCCGCACCAAGCTGGCATTGGAAAACAGAAAAGTTGGGATCTCAACAACTTGACGTGGACCCATTCCAATATATTCCAACTATGAGGAGTTAACCATTAAATTATATGGACAACGTATCATGCACCTTACCTTCTTGGCAAACGACGGATAACGGCATCATCAAGGTCAAAGGGTCTATTAGTGGCACCAAGGATGAGAATTCTTTGGCTGTCTTTTGTCCTCAAGCCATCCCAAGCTGCCATGAACTCATTTCTCATTCTTCTAGTAGCTTCATGCTCGAATGCACCACCACGGGCACCAAGTAAACTGTCAACCTAAAAGGATGGAATCATAAGTCAAACATTATTCCTGCAGAATATCAAGCGCTTCACCCCACAAATAACTGAAACTGCTTTGATAAAATAACATTTTCATGTTTCAAGGAAATTTCCAAACTTATAATATATAGAAAAAAATGATCAAGCCTAACATAGGTTTTAAGAAAAAATAAGTTGGCTAGTGCAGCAGCTTAAAGGACCAGCTCATTTCTTCTTCTTTTATTATTTTATTTTTTTAATTTAAATTCTAGTATCTCTTAAGTTACTCGTGTAACAGGGAAGAGGATAAAATTTCAAAGTTTTCTACACGAATAACTCCACCATCATAATGTACTAAGAATTCTTTGATACTGTTGGTCATGAGAATCCTCACCTCATCCACAAATATAATAACAGGGGATAGTTTGCTGGCAAATGAGAAAAGAGCTTTAGTAAGCTTTTCAGCATCTCCAAACCACTGATTCAGAACAAAGAAACAAAAAAAAAAATTAAGAATTAGTCCATTTGCTACACCATATATGAGCATTCATTATCAATTTTCCAATGAATGACCCTTAGTCATATTGAAGATTGAGGGTACACCAGCATGTAAACCTTTGACGACATACTGAGCAAAATAGAAATTGACTTGCAGTCACTATTCTATGTAGATATTAGAATCCTAAATTGACAAGAATGTAAATCTTTCTAGATTTAATAATTTAAATCCATTATTTTTCAACCAAAATACTGAAATTGTCAGTCCATGACCAATAAATTCATATAAAACGAAATTGGACTTTAGTCATTTTTAAGGATTGGGTTTAAAGGCAGCTATTTCTTCTTTTTTTCCTTTTTTTTAAATCTAAATTGCCGCTTTGGGTTTGGTTATAGGTAAAGGACAGTCATAATTTCTTTATATAATAAGGACAAACTGTTGGCTAAAAAGCATATGCACAGATTATTTTATATAAAAATTCCATACCTTATTTTACATGTTTTGGTTTCATTATGTAATGTGTAATTACATGCGTTTGGAATTTGAATTTCCACATATAAATAATATTTGCTATGTGTTGTTCCCATGCGCTTTGATTTTTGCTATTGTTGTAAGGGAAAAACAACACAACATAAAAGCAGCATACATCTAAGACAGAGACACGTGTAACAAGAGCTGAAGAGCATTGTTACATATCCTAATAGTCATAGTCCCAAAACTGAAACATTTAAACATCACAATTTTTTTACCTTTGATGTAAGTGTAGACCCAGTTATGCTAATAAAATTGGCACCTGCTTCAGTTGCAAGTGCTTTAGCAAGGAGTGTCTTGCCAGTCCCAGGAGGCCCAAAAAGTAGAATGCCTTTGCAAGGCTGTCAAGAGAAAACAAGTTGGCAGTGTGCATTTTAAAGAATCAACGAAGTAACAAACAAATCCAAGAAATGATTAAAAAGTACTACACTACAACAGAAATCAAAAAGCGGCTTACACGCAATAAGTTTCCACGAGAAAAAAGCTCTGGTCTCCTCATTGGAAGAGTGACCAATTCATTTAGTGTTTGTTTAACCTCATCAAGAGCACCTATATCCTCAAATTTTACTCCAATTTCTCCAGGTGGCACCACTGCTGAAATGAAGTTAGTCTCATACTCATCCTTCGCAAGCGCCTGCAGGAGTTTCGATCTTTAGCAAGAAAGGCCCTAAACAATTACATTCATATTATTACAGCATTTAAAAACATGACGAGGGTCGATGCATACCTTCAGAGTCTGTGATGGTTTCTTGGAAATCATCTCCAGTTCCTTTAACCTTAAAATTGCAATTTCCACGCTTCACAAAGAAAAGATATTAACTTACAGATGCCATTGAACGACAAGAACCAGTACACATAAGAAGAGTAACTACCTTTCACGAGGTATGTTTAATCTTTCTTCTTTTATAGAAGGAAGAAGACAAGAAGATAGGTAATGATTCAATGCCCACCCAACAATCTGCTCAGCTTCTGCACATACAAAACCATAAATTAACACGTGAAACAATAAATTCAAACATGATATCTAAATCTCCTAAAAAGACTAGTCCAGTTACATCATTTTCAGAATTTAGTCATCCAATCCCCTTGAACAATAAGGGTTGATCAAGGGTTTTCAAATGGCTACTCAAGGAACTTCTATCACAATCAAGCAATATGTTGATGACACAATTATCTTCCTGGAACCCAGCATCCAAAGCATTACGGTATCTAGCCTTAGTATCAACTTCAACAAAAGTATTCCCTACCTTGAGGGTGATGTGCAACATCTTGATATCATGGTAAATACCCTGCATTACCAACTAGGAACCATCCCCACTACTTATCTAGGCCTACCCTGAGTGCAAAACTCAAGAGCGTGGCAGTTAGAGAATCTACAGTTGATCGAGTAATGCAGTATGGAAATAAAGACCAGATTAGCAGTATGGAAATTAAAGTATATCTCCAAAGCGGGAAGAATTACTCTGATCAAAAGCACCCTAACTAGCATCCGTGTCTTCCTCTTGTCTTGCATTGCAATGTTTATCTCTATTCAGCAAGATATTGAGAAGAAATGCAAAGACTTCATAAAAAAAAGAACTATCACTGGGATGGAGTGTGGTTTACAAGCCCAAGGATCATGGAGCAGTGCATTGATGCGTAACAAGGCGAAACGAGACTTACACCTCATTTCATAAATTTTATAAATAAATAAAAATAAGATGAATAATATTAAAAAAATCATAAACAAATTAAAAAAAAAATAGGCAATCATCAATACTAGGTGTTAAAAGAATAAGAACAATAATCATGCAAATTATAACTAACATTCAACTTGTATGCACTGAAGCAATTTTTTGCCGCTTCGCATGAATCACCTTTTAAAACAGTGGTAGGAATGATAAATCAAGAAATTTCTCTTTCTCGACTCCCACCTTAAGCTTCAATCCCAAGCGATCACTGCTAGCTAGGAAGTTCTCTTCCCCTCCCCTTTTGGGCACAAAATCTTCAGGAGAAAAGGAAATCACTCCAAGAGTCAACTTCCTTGCCTGGGCCTTGTGTCAAGGGAATATGCCAACAGTTGATAACCTTTTTAGAAGAGGTTTCCCCATTACAAACAGGTGCACCGTCTTTCAGAATCCATAGAGCACATTTTCTTCTCTTGTCCTTTCCCCAACCCCCTGTGGTCTTCAAGTTGTGGGGAGGCTAGATGCCAACCACCTATAGCTTCCAATCTGTTTCAGTGGGTAAAGGCTTGGGGGAGAAATGGCCACTAACCAAGTCCTTAGTGGGGAATTGGGAGTTTATCACAAACCAACCCTTCCATGTGTGTATTTTTAATCGGGATAGCATCTTCTATTTGTATTTGAAGTTGAAGCTTCCTTTTCTTTCAAATAGTGACTGAGATGTTTCCTTTTCTTTCGGTTAGCTGGCCCTCTCAGTCACTAAGTGGTGTTATTTTTTTTCCCTTTTATGTTTGTTTTAATATATTGTCTGGTTTTATTGACTGAAAAAAATTTATCATGGTAAAGAAATTTGAACTAGTGATCAGTTTCATACAGGATCCATTGGTTGTTCATGAACAAAAACCATGCAGCAGAGTATATGAGTATATTCAGTTACATACATAATAAAACCAGGTAGCAGAGTATATTCAGTTACATCTATAATAACCATTTACCTGTGCCTAAGGTACACATCATTTTCATTTGGGTCAACAAAATTAAAAGCAGATCAACATGTAAGTCTTATACATCCAACACATTTAGGTATGAAATCTGCAATAGTTATCAGATTCAAGTTTGTACTCGGCATACACTGGATCTTATGTTAGAACTTAACTGAGTTTGATGAAGACAAAAAGTAGCGATGGAGAGATAGACTAAAAAGAGGAGAAGTTCTCTCTATCATCGTTAATGCTTTCCTTAGGCACAGGCTAGAAAAAGTATGTGAACCAATACATGTGCATGTGTGAATCAAAGATCATCTATTTGCGTAGTGCAACTTACCCAAGAAGTATGGAATGTCTTCCATCCCGACTTTTTGAGGTAATAGCTTTTCCACAAATTGGTGCCAGGTTTTTTTTTATCTTCGAAATCCAAAGCATGGGCTGTGAGACAGTTTGATGTAATCTAGGATATAATTTACTTATTTAATTAGTAGTTGGGTCAGGCCTAAGTAAGTCCATTATAATAAATGGAGTTAAGGCTCCAATATAATCTAGGGTTAGGTTTTGTATAAATAGGCCTCCAGATTGTAACTGGTTTGTGATGAATAAAGAAACTCCAGAGGAAGTTATTTAGGTTTATTTAATTTTATTTATCTTTTGTATGGATTTATTTTAATTCGTGGTTTAGGTAACATTACAGTCATTATAGTCCCATACTCCCTATGTGATCTTATGCATATATGGCTTGAGCGGACCAATAAAATTTTTTCGAGAAATTGACTACTCTGAAGTTATGCGTCTCTCGCCGCATTGGAGCACATCATCGCCATTTTTTTTCCATGATTACATATTTTTTCCTCAACACTGATGACACTGTAAATGTGCTCTTTTTCGGCTACTTGTAGCACTGGTACTACATCCCTTTTTATTCTTCTTATGCCTTTCCTTTAGAATAAGAATACTAAATTCATGAAGTTCAAAGTGAAACATTTTAAAACCATAAGCACTAAGGTTTTTTTCTCCACTTGGTGAGAATCACACCATCAGTTGAAGTCATTGGTTAACGGATAAGCCACAATAGAATCTTGATTAATAATAAACCTAATATGTGTATCTATCTTAAAACCAAAAGGAATCCATCTCCATGTCCTACATCCTTGAACTAAACCATGAAATCACTATGTTAAAAGTTATGAAAAAAAGAATGGTACTCAGATTCTTACTCCGCTTGGTGAGAACCACACCATCAGTATTTACATTCAAAAGCTCCATGCATGACAACCCATTCTCATCTAGAACCTGCATTTCATAAACATCTGAGACTCAAAATTCAAAATAAAAGATGAGATTACAAAAAAGCAATCCACCACCACACACGAAACTTTAAATATAATAAAATAAATAAATAACTCATATACATGTATTATGGATCAAGTTTCTTGAGGAGCCACAAAAACAACTTCTATGTTGCAGGCATGGAGTGGGTTAGTTTTTATAGAAGAAACAGGATGTGAAACCAAAGAATTCTTATAATCAAAGTTCAGCTATACATCTTTAGTTTGCTAGTGATGCAATGAGGCAGTAAAATAGCTGAAAAATATATTTAGTTGTTCAGGGGCAGCTTATGGTCTTGACTTTTCTTTTCTTTTAAAGGCTCAATAACATAAAAGGAAATAATACTCTCTGACTTCCAGTTTTTCAGAAATTATAAACTTCTTTGAAGCAATAACAAGGGTTATGCCTCAAGGAACCCCGTAATCAAACTAATACGAAAGGTTGATTATTTTAACCCACACACACCCCCCCCCCCCCCCGGCCACCCTTTATTACTTACCTGAATGGACAAAAGGTCAAAAACCTTTAATTTTAGTGTTATTGAAACAAATGTCTGAATATTCAAAAAATAGTTGTTAGTGGGTGAATGATGCCTGGTAAAATGTCCGATTCAAAAAATGGGTTTAACTTCCATCAGGCATAATTCAATCTGAACAGCCTCTGAACCAATGATTTACATGAGTTGGAGGTTCTAATTAGAGCCTACTTACCAACCCCTCTTACTAAGATAATTAACTCCAGTTAGAGGTTCCCTCTTAATAGGAGGTTAGATTTCTAACTCAAATAAACACCCCCCTTAGGATAGGAGAACGAACTTGCTAGAAGTATATTCTTCCATTTGAAGAAGGAACAGACAAGAAGAGACTAAGGGCACGAGGAAAGGAGATAGGTGGCATTGTTGCTGGTTCGACGCCCTAGTGAAAATCTTAAAAGATCTTACCCTCACCTCAAAAAGAAAAACACACACACACGCACAAAAAAGAGTAAAACAAGATTGGCCACATTTCATCATAACAAAATTTGTCCATAATCCAGGTTACACATTCTAATAAAATGCAGACTATCGAGCTCTAACTTTCCAAATTAAAATCCTAGCTCAAACCCACATACTAAACAATGAATCACTTCGTAAAGAGATGCTATTTTGCTAAATGGTTTAATCAGAGTAAGATAGAAAGAATACAAATTTGGAAGCTCCAAACTGATCCTTTACATGTGCTCTTTATCTTCTAAATAAGGACATACTTGCATGGTCCGCGTTCTCTGACTAATCCTAAGAAGTGTTGTTTAAATCTTGTGATTCACGAATTGAATATTACGATTCAAATCATAAGATTCAACGGATTAAAAATCGGAAACAATCAAATCATACGATTTGATTTCTAAATTGTATTCCAAGATTCACAATTTGACCTTGAATCGTGGGATTTGATTTGCAGGTTCCGTATGACTTTTCAAATGTTCTAAACATGATTTTGTTATGTATATTTGGATTTTTAATAATTGTCACACATCTCAAACATCAAATGGAGACTATTTGACTAATCCATTCATTTTTTTAATTAGAAAAACAAGTATTGTATTTATGATTATTGTGAGCCAAAGCCCAAAAACGTTAGTGCATAGCACTAAATAAGTACAAAAGTCATTTATCTTAAGAAAAAACACGATAGAATTAAACCTAAAAAATAAACAAGAATTGAAAGACAGTGTAGGAATTGAAAGAAAACAAATCTACTATAAAAACAAATAAAAAAAATAAAAATTATTTTCTTCAATCCACCGTCTACAATGAATAGCCTACGCCTTATTTATAAGTGACGTAACTACTCTTGCAGGAAAACCTAACCCTAAACCTAACTGAAAACCAATTACAATATTACTAATACTTATATTACTAAAAGAACCCACTTACATCAACCTCTCCGGGTTGAAGAAGTTCGTACTTAAGCTTGAAGTCGGATGAACACAAGCAATTAGTCACTGAACATAAGGCGAAGTGCACTTGAATTAGTCGAACCCGAAAGTGTCACAATACATACTTGCGAAAAACAGATAAACCAACTCAGAAATATACCAAGGTGCCTCAAAAAAGGGAAGTTGCAATAAACCAGCTAAGAAGATTCCTACGCATAAGTTCATGCCACAAAAATGTCCCAATACGGATCAACATAATCATCGTCATTGACCATGTCTGCCGCTGTAAGATCTATTTACTCAAAAAATGGAAAAGAAGTCGCACAAGGCAAATGGCTCACATTTCGGATATCGAGTACGTGTGATTGTGCCCGTAACTTCCTCAAAAAAACGAAGAGACAGACAAACAAGGTTCATCTGGCTCTTCACGCATCCGGACAAGGTCATCTGGATCCAATAGGGCTTGAAGCGCTCAAATCTTGTTGTCAGCTATCTTTGTGTAGTTCTTGGTACATTTCTTTGACATCTCTTCCAAACTTCTCCAAGTATGGCTCAACCTGCATCACAATGGAGGTGGTAGTGGGTGTACATCACCAGCAAATGGGGGTGGGGTGGGAGTAGGGGTGTAGGCAAAACTGATTCATGTGGTAGTGGTTTTATGTCATTGGTTATTGGAGGTAGTGATGGTGTAGGAGGAATGGATTCAGGTTGGGTGTTAGGGAAAACATAGGTGGTTTGTAGTTGTGTATAGTAAAATTGGGGACAATCGCTATGACATCGTGAGATAATGGGCTATACTTGGGCTTGGGCTATATTGGTATTGGTATTCGTATTGGTATGGGGACGGGGAATAAGATGAGTATGGATAGCAATAATAGGAGTATGGATACGGGTTATAATATAGGTCACTAATTTTTTATTTTTTTTACCGGTGAGGTGCCTTCATAAGAACTAGGGTGTAAATAGGTTGCTAGGACCAGGGACTTAAGTACAAAATGGGCAGGACTGAATTATAAAAAAAGACGTGGACTTTTTTTTTAAATTGTTTTTGTTCCTTAACAACCACAACCTTGACAGGAAAAAAAGGGAAGCGAGTCGAGTCTACAGTTGACTATAGCGAATTGCCGATTGAGGTAGTGTTGGGGGTTGTGACGGAGGGGAGGCTTGGTGGTTTGTTGAGACGATCAACCTTATTTACAGATCAATCGATCGATCAAACTGGATGGATCAATGGAATTGGATGGATAAATGGAACTGGATCGATCGACCCTGTTTGCGAAGTGGCTTGAGCTTGCGGCTGGGACGTGCGGCATGGCCCTGTTTGGTGAGGAGGGCTATGTTGGAAACAGGCGTGGGTGCTGGTGATTGTGCTGGTCGGAGGTGATGACAGGGTGGGTGGATCAGATGGTGATGGCAGGGTTGCTCCAGTGATTTCCAGCCTGTGCAATTAAAAATGGCGCTATATCACTTATCTGGTGTGAGCCGTTATTTTTTTTCCATTTTCATTGTTTGGTATAACGACCATATAACGGTCGTTATTATTGAGATAATCGCTATATGTATAACGTTGTTTTACCGTAAGATTCTAATACATAAAAATAAATAAATAAAATAACCCATTTCATCTTCAATCAAAACAGAACCCTAGAGAAAGTGGAGGAGAACCAGATAAGAAGAAGAATACAAAATTGAAGAAAATAAGAGTTCGAACACAATATTTGACTATCTGTGGGATCTCTCTGATGAAAGGAAGATGAACGAAGACGAAGGGAAGGGGAAGAGGAAGAGGAACGACGACGAAGGGAAGAGGAAAGAGGAATAAGAGGGAAGAAGATATCTGGAGGACTCCTGATTGTGCGATCGAACCTCTGTATTGTTGTTTCTTGATGAAAGAAGAAGATATCGAACTGACCTTTGTTGCCATCTCTTTATTGCTCTATGTTGTTTTGTGTACCAGTGAAAGTTCACATTAGTTCTTTGTAAGGATGTAAGCTCTCATTTAGCTCCCCATTTCATGCTTCAATGCAGCAATCGAGTACGAGTACTTCACTTCGTGATGAAGATGAGGATGAAGGAGAAGAAGATATTGATATTGACATTGCTTGATATTGACAAAGAGAAGATATTGATATTGACATTGCTTGATGGTATGTATTGATTTAGATGTTTTAATGTATTTAGATTTAATGTTTTGAACATAATTTACTTATTTAGTATTTACTTTTTGTGCTTTATAATACATTAATACTTAGTGGAGGTATAAAAATATATTGAAATAAATAGTTCGTTATATCCTACAACGCTCGGGGATCGTTACGGGTCGTTATACGTTTTAATTGCATAGTTTCCAACAGATCAAAGAGCGGCGGAGTTGGTGTTGGGTGGCTGGACTCCGTTGATGGCGTGGGCAATGGTAGTGGCAAGATGGAAATGGCACAGTGGTGCTGAACTTCGACGGTGGATTCGACAAATTATTTGCTCACTTTTTTTTTCTTTTCTCAAATTCCAAACACTTTTCAATCTTCTTCCTTCGAATTTTTTTTTAAATCGAACCAAATAAATAGAACCGTTTCAGCTCTGATACCAATTGATAGGATTAAAACTTAACATAAACAAGAATTGAAAGAAAACGCAGAAATTGAAAGAAAATAAATCTACGATAAAAGCAAATTAACAAAATAAAAACTCTTTTCTTCAATCCACCGTCTAACAATGAACAACATACACCTTATTTATAATTGACCTAACTTCTCTGGCAAGAAAATCTAACCCTAAACCTAATTGGAAATCAAAGCTCTAACTATTATGGGTCATTGCTAAATAGGCTCAATTAAAATATTACTAATACTAATATTACTAAAAGAACATGCTTACATCAGAACAATACAGTCCACTAGTCCAGTTAAACATACAAGAGTGGAACTATATATCTCTCAATCTATCCCGATTACAGGCCCATAACCAAATAGTCACCTTCACATCAGTCCATATCTTATCTACCTCTTTCTTACAATCTTTAAATATTTTGTTATTACTTTCCTCCATGTAGTCCACACCTAGGCATAAACTAACCTCTCCTAAACCTATGAACTAACCTCTGTTTTATTATTTTTAAATAAAATGGTGTTTATTCTCTACTATATTTTCACAGACATGAAAAAAGATGATGAACAAAGATGACGTGAGAAAAAATATGGGAAAACAAAAATAAGGGGAAAACAATTAATAGTGAGAAAATTTAGGATGATGGATTGCTTGCACCTCCGACTTAAATATCCTCAATAATAGTGGGTTCCCTCATCAATTGAAAGAAAGCTTGCTTAGAGGAGATGGGTTCACTCATCAAACGATTTATTTTATTGTTTGCATGAAAATACATAAATGCAACTATGTAATATATTACACTGGAAGTTCTTAAAAAATCTCACAATCTACAATATCATTTACGATACGATTCAAAAGGCCCCTTTCATGTTTCGTTCTTCTAGATTTTTCCTAGTCAAGGAGTTCACATGTTGTTTATGGAGAATAATGTTGAAAATAGCTCTTTTTAATGGGAGAGATTATTGGGGAAAAAAATTTTAAAAATCAGAAGACAAAATAACAGAGTTGATTCCCTTTTCTCACATAAGAGATTAATGACTAAGCTCAAATACTAGAGAAGTTAACACTAGAGGGCACATGTTTCATAAAAATTCACCACATACCCTTCCTTATTTTGCATCATCTCCTAGGTTTATCTAACTTCTTGTGCCAAGAAGTGCTTTAGAATAGGGCAGGCACTTCCATTCTCCTTCTTCCCAGGGATACCCACACTGGGTATATTTGCTTTGCACTTGAAGTTGTAAAATACCATGTCATTTTATTTATCTATTTATTTTCCAATGGTGACATATTCCTTGCCCCACCAAAAGAAATTAACTCAACAATTTTGAGAGAGCCACTTGAAGTTGAAGAATGTAGATCATACTAAAACTCAACGTCTCCCTTCTATGTCCCTTTTTATCATACACCCTTTTTTATTGTTTTTGTGGAAGTGTGTTTTCCACTTAACCAAAACAACCTTCAAAAAGTTCATTTCTCAATGAAATTCTATCTAAAATGGTAATGAAAACAAAGATCCTTACCTCATGCAGTTCATAAAGATTACTCCTGCAGATCACTATTCTCCTGTCTTCATCTAGCTGTTTATTAAATGTTCCGAGTAGTTGGTCTTCCTGCAAAGAATGCATAATTAATAAAGGTGTGTATAGACATAAAGCGAAGAGAAATGCAATAAAAATCAATAGCTACTATCTATGACCCAAAAACAAATAGCTATTAATAAAGGTGCGGGCCAACTCTTCAGGAGCTTGAATGTGAATTATGCGCTTGTTTTCTACCAAAAAAACACTATGTAGCTAAAGCAGGTTCTTGTCCAGAGCAAGTTAACCACAAATGAGGTGGACAAAAGGATATGGCATAAGCAGGACTGTAGGGTGGCGCAGCATTGGAACTATAAATATTTATTTAATTAGATTTATTTTATCTTTTTTCTTCTTCATTGAAGGTAAAGATATTGATCGATCAAGAAAGTGAATATAATACACTTCCAAATGATTTTCTCCCTCCTTAAATTTTACCGAGTGGCAGCCGCAACTCTAAGATCTCACACGGAATTCTAAAAGATTTGCGGACCCAAAAGGAGATATAGGAGTCAACTGAGCATCTCAGCAGCGGGATTTCAGCTTAAATATCTTGTGAATAGCCTCTTGTAAGAGAAAATAGTTGATACACATTATCAGCTTCATAGTTACAGATCTATAAATCACAGATTTTTTTAGAACAGTAATAATTAACAAAAGTAACGGTCCCTAATCAAATTATGTTTTCCATCAAAAATAAATAAAAAGCGATAAATTTTGCAATTTTCCCATGTGCATGTTAAATACTTTTATTTTCGGCAGGAAAAACATGTTGAGGTTAATTGACTTATTTTTATCTTCTTTTTTTTTCCCTTTTTTGGGAGGGGAGGGAAGGGTTGAAAAGGTAAAAAATTTATGTGAGAAAGAAAATGATACAGTGAGGGAAGACCCTAAAGAGATTAGCATATTAACTCGAGCAAAAATCAAACTGACACAAAGTCACGTATAGTTGAAAGCACTCGTAAAAACTTTCAAGCATTCCTAGGATCATTCTTGAATGATCTCTTGAATGCTTCCAACCAAAACTCCCAACATATGGCATACGCACATTTCCAGGGACACAAATTTATCACCAAATTTTATACCCAAATGATATTTCACAAACTTAAAATTCTCAAAAGGGCTTTATTTTTGTGGAGATGATTTCCTCGTACTTCATCTGCACAAAAATTCAACTGACATGGAGATTACAGCATGGCTCAATACTTTGCTCAAGCTAGAGAATTATCATCCATTCAATTTGAACATTAACTTCAATCCCCATTTGTTGTTGTATAAAAAAAACCATTTGATGGAGTTAACAATTTCAAACTTTATGGAAGTGATCTAGATAATATGTGCGAGATGGGTTACCAACTATGTGATGGAACCATCAAACCAATTGACTAAAATGTAGCCAACTTCATTAGGAGTTAAGTATGAGAAGCAAATAACATTTCCATTTGATTTTCTTTTATTACCATAGATGACTAAATATAACAAAACAACCTTGATATTTACCTTCGGAGGTTGAAGGGACATGACATTCGTGAAGAGCTTATAAAGGTCATTATCTTGTGACTTTTTTGTTGGCTTCAGTCCCTCCGTAAGTCTCTTCAATGAAAGAGGCTGTCAATGCAACTTACTAGTTAGAGATAATGAGGGAACACAGGTGAAATATTAAATACAAAGAGATTGTTGTGGACAGTAGACATTCAAGTAAAAGTTCATCTCGTCAAAGCATGGACATGCCCCCTAAAACGAAATAACAGGCGGTCGATCCAAAAGAAAGGATGTGAAAATTGGTGTAACTCATATAAAACAGTGGGCTATCGGTAAAAGAAACAATGTGAAAATAGGTCTAAATCATATATAACAGTATAAAGACATGTATAAGAACATTTAACAGTGTATAAGAACATTTAACAGTGCATAGTGCAGTGTCACCTCTAAGAAGCATTAAAAGCATTAGCAAAGCTAACTAAAATAAATTCAGAAGCTACCAACCAAATATAATGTAAACAGCTTGCCACTAATTACAATTTGTCTACTAGGTCCCTATTTTATTCTATTTTCTGATATTTGCATCTTTATACATAATATCAATGAAGCGTATACTCATGTTGCATGAACTGCATGAACCACTATTTACACTGGATAGCCACTAGTATCTAGAAGCATACTTCAAGTGTTTGAGGCCAAGCAACTAAACAGACTGAGTTTTCAGTGTTAAAACATCAAAATTCTAAATAGATATGAAAAAATGGATATTATAATAATTTTAAAAAATGTGAACTAACATAAGAGTAAAAGTAACAATATTAATAAATATTAATATACTAATACTATTTATAATAAAAAAATAATAATAATGATGATGATGATGATGATGATGATGATGATGATGATTATATGTTCTCTCCAATCTCTTCATTTTTATTAGTTAGATCTTAAAATTTTCCAACGAAAGTAATTTAATCATAAAATGCAAAAAACATCAGTACACACGCAAAGATATTGTACAGCATTTTATCTTATCATACTCAAGTTTTAAATGTGACGAAAAATTTTGGGATTCGGGTAAATCTTGGATGGCTTGTTCTTTTTTCCTTTTAAAATCAGCAAACTAAATAACCAATTGCTTCTCGCATCAAAAACTCTGTTATCCCAAAAGGTTAGAAGTTGTGAGAAGGAATGAGGGACAATTGATGGTACTCAAAGTAGTTGTGAGAAGGAAAAATTAAGCCCATAAATTTTATGGTTTGGCACACAAAGAAGAGGTGAACAATAACAGATTCATGTTTTAAAGGTATAAACCTTTACAGGCTAGAGAGTTTGCACACAAAAGACCAGAAAAGGTAGTAGGTAGGCTGAGTTTTGAGCTATCTTCTAGGAGCAAAAGGCAAAGCATGATTTCATAGAGATAGCACTAGATATGTCTTTCCAAACACATCATCCACATCGCTAATCATGGAGACCGTGCAGGACATTCCCAAGTTCCAAAAATGTGTCCCTTATCCGTATTAGCATAGGAATCAGTGACCCCTGTTTGGCAGGAGAAATACTAAACATCACTCAATTGGAGTTTCGGCACTTAGTTGACAATTGTCGTTCTCGTTCCAAAACATTATTATCTCTTCTCCCACCTTGTAGGTGATAAGTTTCTCCACCAACTTATATGATTTATAATATCTATATCCCTCCACTGCGAACACCATACGACAAAGAAATGGGATTGAAGAACCAGTGAACGTCCATGTTTCCCCATATTCTGAATCCCCACAAAGATGAATGTTCCACCCCAGACCACTTTGTAAGCAATGATTGATTAAACACTTTAAGATGCAAGGTTACGTTGACTATTTAATGAAGTGGTAATTTCTCTGACTCCGATATGCCCCATGAAAACTTCCTAGTGACAAGTTCCAGTTACTTAGAGACAAATTCCAGTTCCTAAGCTACAAAAATGGGAATTAGGAAGGATGATAAGAGGAATACCATCACGCTATTGAGGATACTATTTTGTTTAAAAGGAAAGAATTTATTAAGTACAACTCTCCGACCCCAAAACTAAAGCATCCCAATTAGCAAACAAATTCTAAAATATAAATAAATAGATTCAAATATGGCAAGCAAAACACCCATCCTCAGTCTTCGAGGTCTTATCATATCACAAAAAATTCATGTTGTTCTGTTCAGCATATGGGAGTAAATTACATAACAACTTCAATTTAAGGAAAGATGAATAGGGGTCTTCTAACTTCTTAACAATGTCTCCGTCAACGTAGACACTACCCAACTCTCCGAACAATCCAGTGAGATGCATCCACAATGTAAAAGAAGCCAAGTTATTTGGAAGTAGTTCACAAAAACTACAATCCATATCAACGTCATACCCTTGCAAACCAATTCAACCATAAAGGGACCTTGTTCCACACCACCTTTTAAATGAAAAAGAAACCTAGAATATACTTTTTTTTAAATCAGTTCCACCGAAAATTTACGAAAAGTAACTTTGGGCTAATAAGTTATTGAGGGTGCTACTAAAGAGATTTACCATACCCGCCTTCGAGATATAATTTTTTTTCCCTAATTATAATACGAATTCTCACCCTTTCAATTACATGGTCATAAGCATTGTGGTTTTTGAAATTGAAACCTAGTGTAAAGTGGGAAAGAGATGATTTGCAATAGCATGCAAGACGAATACCCTCATAAGCACTTCCTTCGAACACTTATTCCTCCTTTTTCTTCTCAGCTATAAATCCTTGAGTTTTTTTTTCTTCCGGTCTTTCTTTATCTTGGTTCTTCATCCTTACTTCTTTAGTTTTTTCACTTTTTTATGACCTTCTTTCTCCTCTATTGAGTTGCATCTTTTCTTTTTTTGCTCTTTTTCTTCTATTATAATTTTTGTTTTCTTCTACTACTTTTTTCTCCACCCACTTCTAAAGGAAACAATGTAATGACTCACAAACCACAAAATAAAATAAAAAATACTTCGCCGCAACTATCAGCGTTTTGTCTTGCTTCACTACCCGACAACCTAGCCCATGTTGGGTGATCATCATATCGTGGTCCAATAGACAGACTGAAACCTAGAAAATTCCACAACTGAGATTTCTGGATTCTGTTCAATTCTTCAGGTTTGTTGCGTTGTGTATAACTTACAAAAAGATAGCATGATTGAAATTTTGAAATTTCCAAGCAATCAATCTAAGGAGATAAAAAGAGTCGTAGAGGTAATGTGGCTCATTCGGCAAGCAGGTGTTTGAGGGTGGATCATAATGAACATGTTGGCCTTCCCTTGGTACATGTTCCTCTCATGTTAGTTTCGACGCCACACGTTAAATGAGTTTCATAAAGAAAAGGACAAACTCTTCTTCATGCTTCAACCAATAGGCTTCATTTTAATTCATTCTTTTCATATAATGATCATATGTATGTGTGATGAGCTATAAGGAGCATACGATGAGCTATAGTTCTTCTGCAAATGCCCACACATACAGAGGAGTGCCAAACAAGCGCATGGAAAAACAATAATAAATAAAAGAGTGGCATACCAAGGATGTATAATATTTTTAAGTGGATAGAAGTTATTACCAGCTTACCAAGACGACCAAAATTAGGGAGTACCATCGTCTGCCAAACACAACCAGGGAACAATCAACAAACAGAAGACACCATAACCATTATTAAAGAAACGAAATGTGTGCATGTTTAAATATAAAGCCAATCCAGACTGCTTAGACCAAATAAATTAATCTAATGTGCTTCACAAAATGGGAAACCCCAAAACTTACAAATTTCTTATTCTCCTTTGAACCTTCTTCAACCTTGTTCTGTCCACATATCAAAACAACAGGTCCAGATAGTTGATTAAACATTTCTTCCACCTTCCGAACGAATTCTTGACGATTTGACTTGGGTACAGCCCTAGACAACCACTGAGAAGAGTCTGGAAAATAGACAATAACTGGTCCCATGGATGACAAAACCTGCAAGTGATGCAGATAAAGAAACATTGTTTTTGGAGTTGTAAAACATAATCAGCACACAACAGTTCAAATTGTATTATTTAGCCAACTTGGACAGAAAGGGAAAATATATTCTTATTTAGCATTTTGACAACGGGACTACTTTTTTTCGTTATGTTACTGACATAAAGAAAACATGAAACAAATCACAAACTCAGAATATCTGAGATGTGAGAAATCAAACTATAACTATACTTCAGAAAATTGTCCAATTATTAGATAACTGATTGATTGCTTATTCCATGAAACAAATCACAAACTCAGAATATCTGAGATGTGAGAAATCAAACTATAACTATACTTCAGAAAATTGTCCAATTATTAGATAACTGATTGATTGATTGATTATAAAATCACTACTGGGAGCTCATTATATAGATAACTCCGTCAAAAAAAAAACTAGAAACGTCCTAAAACATGGAAGATAACTTTCCTACGGTATCCTGGTATTGATTCCATCTTTGCACCATATGGTGCACTCCCCCCAAATTATGGAAAAAGTTATGTTTGTTCATCTGGTTGTGTTTGGTTTGTTGGTTCCAGTCGTCGATGAAGCAGCAGAGCCTTTCTGTGTAATTACATTTGGAGATTTATGTGTACTTTGTCTAGACTTAGTTTACCTGTTTATGAGGAGGTTTTGAGAAAAAATTTGCTTACAAATAGAATTAAAAAAAAAAAGTAAATTCGAGAAGACCACTTCCTTGTGTGCTTTGTGCACTTAACTAACATTATTCGGTTTCTAATATTTGATAAATTTTGTAGGTGTAGATGGTAACTCATCTTTTGTTTTTTGTTCCTTTGCAGGTATTTTAATTCTCTGGGAGAATAGGTGCATGTCTTTTTTTTTTTGGATAGTTTCTGTGTTAGTTTGTTTCATTTGTAAGTCATTTTTGGCCTATAAGGGCAAAGCACTGTAAGCTTTTTTTTTACAGCACTTATATAGAAACTGCAAGTTTTTTATATTATTTCTTTCTCCTTGTTCTAAAGATTACCAAACGGTATTGGCCACCTTACCTCACAGAGTGCCTCCATTGCAATACACCAATCTTCTGCCTGAGTATCAAGATCATGCTCAACGTTGTCAACTGGAAAAAAATAAAAATAAAAAAAATAAAATAAAAGAAAAATTAAACATACAAAAAAAGGTTGCATACTAGAGGAATGCATTATATCAAACAAAAAGCACTGACATGACTGAAAAGATCTGAACTCAATAAGATTACAATTAAAAGAAATCTGCACAATAGTAATATAGCATTAAACTGATTTCATAGGATTTGTGGTATGCATTTGATGCAACTAAAGATGTACCAGATGGGTAGGTAAAATCAGCACCATCCTAGCCTATGGATGGTGCTGATTAAAAAGTGAGTCGAGCTACAAACTATGTTAAAACGCCAAAACTAGGATACAGCAAGACAAGATGTAGCAATGATTGCATCTTATATTTAAACGAGTGGATGAAATCAGCACATCACTACAGACCCTCCAAGGTAGGTAGTTTTGTCCATAGTTATCAAAACGTGTATTGTATCGTATATCAGAAACTTAAATATAAGATACATATATCGTAGTGTATAGTGTATCCTAAGATACAATGCAAAAATAAATATATAAATACAAAAATATATTTACTATATAAACAAGACTTATTCTAGCAAGGAGATCCTAAAAAACACTTCTATTAATATATGACTTGTATAACACATATTAGTGAGCAAGCTAACATCCATCCATTCATTCATGTCACATGTACAAGGACGATACATCCTTGCATCATCGTATATCATATATTGTAAGATATATATATGTACCATATTGATGAGGCTTAAATACGATATGTATTGTGTATCGTATGGTAGTCTTGTAAGAAATTGATAATTATGGTTTTATCTCATAAAGGGTTGATCATTGAATCATAGCCGAAGTGTGGTCCTCATGTTCTCATATTGCAATTGGGCTAGTATCCTTTGGCAGCATTAGCATGTCTCTTATTGGAATGTTTTGGGTAATGCCTGGTTCAATCGAAGTTTTTTTGAAAGGTTGGCAGTGAAATTTTCCTGAAGTTATCGGCCACTCTTTAGTGCTAAATCATGCGAATTGGGTATCTCTTGTAATGAGGCCTTGATGCTTATAAGACTGCCCTAGTATCTTCTTCCGTATTAAACAAATTTAATCTCTTATTCCAAGTACATATTATGGATGTTTATATATATAATTGAGCTCAGGTGCATGCTATGAGAGAAAAGTGTCTAATCGTGCCAATGGCACGAGCAATACCCTAGTATATGAAAAAAAAATTATATATATATATATATATAATTGAGCTCAGGTGCACGCAAATATAAAACACGAATTATCCATCTAGGTCGTCGTGTCCATTTTAACACAACACTCCACTCACTTCATAAAGTAATCGACCTCATTTAACAACGGATACCCAATATTCGGAGGATCCTTTCTCCGAACCATACACGTTTCTATAGGTCACTGTAACTGGTTAGTCTGGAAATGTACGGACCCAAATTTTTTCACCACAATGCACATATCTCGTCATTGATCATTAGTCAGACACCTTAGATGCTTCGGACACTTCTTGAACAATCCTCTTACACTTTTCGGATATTACCCTCAAACTTTTCTTTTTTTTGATTGGAAAGATTAATGAAAAGAAAAATGATATAACAGGAATCTTCTACCATAATCCATGGATTGCTCGACATCAAATTACTAATATGCAGCACCAGCACCAGCACCACATTACAATCACCAACGCCACCTTACGAGAAACCAGCAGGTATGTGTAATGATAGAAAATTATCATTTATTTTGTGCAACTTGGTTCCTAGTCTCTTCATTGCTACTCAGTTTGTCAAGTTTATTGATAGATTAAACAACCATCTCTTTTTGTATTAGTTGGATACAGATGTAAAACTAACTAGCATGATTGTAATCATTCAGAGTGAGTGATCACTTAAAGAAAAACTTGGTGCAGGACCTAGCACATCATAATTAACCAAAGCAAATAGAGAACGATTTTGGTTCTATTAAACCAAGTAAAATAACTGACACTAAAGACAACTAAAAGCATACTGTGTGTCCAATGAATTGATGGTTTTGAAGCTTCTTCTGTGATTTCCTCATCTGCCTCTCCTTTTGTTTTCTTTTCACTTTTATCCAGAATAACAGCTACTTGGTCCCCATTCACCTCATATACCTCGCCACGTTGACCACGAGGCAAAGACCTACAAAAGCATCAAAAGTCTTAATAAGAAACTTAGCTCAAAATACTAGATCGGGAGAAATTTGAAACTATGACAAAACACACACTATCATCAGGAAGTGGATAGCAAAAACAATAAAGCTGACAAATTAACTATCAGAACAGTCTTAAGCCAAACAAATATTATGTACCCATGTGAGAAATGTGATCAATAGACGAGAAATCCATGCTACATCAACTGAAAACACTTCACTTAAATAGCTTAGCAACAGTCACAAGATGTGTATTATATATGCACGTAGACTATATCCTAATAAATACATCAGTTTAGCAAAATCTCCATCCATTCATGCCCAGTTTCTTAAGAATCAGCTGGTTATTACCAGTCCCAAGGCATCCTAGACCATGAAAACAGACTACTAAAGATCCAAGAACGTTATCACAAAACTAAACACCAATAAGTGAAATAAAATACAAAAAATTAAGACAACATTTGAAGCAAAACTTCCAGAATAAAGTTGGAGAGACGTTCAACTCTCCACTCTATAGTTTGTCTTCTATACAATGGGAAGACTTACCAACCCACCTGTCATTGATAATTGTATAAGCATTTATCGGACCATCGGACGTAGGTATCTTCCCCAATCTGATCCTGTGATGCAATATATGACAACAATTAGGACTGGATTAAGGTGTAACGCATGGGGAATGACATAATGATGAAGAGGGATTTTGAATAGAAACGCTAAAATGTGCTCCATAGAGCATCTGCGTCACGAGAAACAACCTCATAAAAGGTCAAATTTTCGCTTTCCAAAACTATGTTGACATTCTTACACTTTAGTAAATTTTTGTCGGCCAAATCTGATGACACGTACTAAACTATAATAGCCTAAAAGTAGCATATAAATAAAATAGTTTCACCTACTACTACATCCTAAGGGTTGGAAATTAAGGGTTGCATAAAAAAACCGCAAAGAAAAATAAATAAATTCACCAAGAAAGGCTACAAAAAAAAATTTAATGCAATAAAAATTTTATCAATGGATGAAATAAGTACAAAGATAAGTTAGATAACATAGACTGTGAGGAGGAAACAAAGCCCACATAAACAATCTAAAAATGCGAGCTACTTTCACACAATCCGAATGTAGACTCTCATTACATCCTCCAATTTGATAACATAATGCTTGAACGAACACCTATCAATAATCCTAGAACTCTTCCCCACCCATAAGTAACGATCTTGACAGGCATCAATATCGCCACCTTTCTATTTTATAACTTTTGAATCAAAGGTCCTCGTACAAAAAATATTAATATTAATAAATTAAAATCTCCCCAAATACTTCTGTTATTTATTTAAAAAAAAAATAATATTGGAATAACAGTGAAAGACTAAACAAAAAGGAAATAAACATCCTCAACACCTCCACATGCCAAAAATGCAAACAATTACATTGATCAACCCCCCCCCCCCCCCCCCCCCCCCCCCCTCCAAGTAAATGTGAATCCCAAAATCTCATTTGAGTTTGAACCACCAACATCATGCATATTCAAAAAAAAGAATCAACTTTTTCGCTATTAGAAGTTTTTTTTTTTTTTTTTGGATCACTCAAACAAAAACAAAACCAAAACCAAAAAAACAAGTGACTGTGAGGGCAAAGAAGAATAGAACTACAGAGATCTTAATGATGCCCCAACATTGCCCCAAAGCCTTGACCTCAGTGCATAAACTCTGCCAATCCTTCACGATTCACTTGAAAACTCTATTATTTCTCTTTCCAAATGCACCAAAGAATAGCCAAAAGGACACATCCAAAACCATTTCCCTTTCAGGAAGCATTCATCTCCAGTTAGAGGTGAAGTACACCATCATTAGCCAAAGTTGTGTCAGTAGAGGAATCATTACAAATGGAGACCCACACTTGCTTGGAGAAGGGACAGATAAATAAAAGGTAGTTGCTGATCTCCTCACTAAATTCACAAAGGAGCATCTATTAGGGAGAAGCCCGTGGCCCAGAGCCAAAATAAAGAAATTGACTCTTTAGGAGAGTTTGTTTTTCATCCAAAATAATTTACTGCCAAATTGAGAAGGGAAAAAGCTTCATTAGCAGCTTTGGTAACAACCTGAATTTGCTTGAAATGATTGCTTTCCACTGAAAACTTGGCTGATTTGTCATCCCATCTCCAAATATCTTCCTGGTCTGTGGGGATCTAAAGAGATGGAGAATTTAAAAACCGCATCAGGGTGAGATATTCTCAGTAAGAAACAACTCTTCTCAGCCCAAGTTTCCACCCTCCGTTGTTTCCATCATCAAGCTGAAAAAAGTCTGCCACAGAGGTTTTAAGGAGAGATTGGGGGCCCAAAAAATCGTCCTTGTACGCTTATACGAGGACTGGTCTCCAAGATGGCATAAATAGTTGTCAAGACTCAAAATCAGTGACTGATGTCTTTGCTAGACTTACCTAGAAACTCATCCCATAAAATCTGACCTGGCCAAGTTGACCAGTTCAGACCACTCCGCCGTCAAAGTGAGTTGGATTTTCTTAACCATCAGATTCTCCTTCACCTTATTCCATTATGTAGGCCTCAAAATCTTACAATTTGCATTAACCAAACTAGAGCCTAGGCTCACACCAAGACCTGGGCGTACCACCCTTCAACGAAACCAGAAGAATCTTGCTTAGTAAGCCCATGACCCATCTCAAAAACACTAAGATCCAAACATTCAATAACCTGGATCGGTAGAAAACAGCCGACCGCTCTAACACTAAGCCACTAAGGAACACCGGGAAATTAGATTTCATAAGAGTTTAATTCCCGTTCTCAACCCATGACCACTATGAGCTCAAAGCATCCTTTGCAACTCCAGAAACCTCTTCTTAATGGCTCTATTCAATGCTCACTTTCAAAGGGAACCTCAAAGTGCCTTTATTTCATTATCTTCCATCCATATCCCAATTCCATACACCCACTTAATATCAAAGTCCAAACACTTATCTTGTCTTGTCCCTGACCGGAACCTGAAGACCTTGACTCCGTGCAGGTGAAGTCATTCCATGAGCCGTCACCAGACACTTGTCTCTTTCTTGCATAGGAAAGGGGAAGTTCACTTGACAGACAATCAGCAAAACACCCATGTATTTTGTTAAATAGATTGCTTCTTCCAAATAACCCAACAAATAACATATGGGGGTCTGCCCCACATGATGTCCACCAAGGAAACAAACCAGCCAAGTGCTTTATAAGGCCAATCCCGCCAAACATTTAAGCAAGGTTATTTAAACCCACCCCACCAGGCCCAAATACACCCACCACCACGGCTTCAATTTGAATTTTCAAACAACACCCACCTCTTTCTACCGATTTCAATCATCCCACCTCCAATTCATTTTCCATCACATTTGGAAACATTTTTTTAGCCAAATATGTTTAAGCTATTGCTCCAATTATATCACGTGTCCATCTAAGATGGTATTCTAGATTGACATTCAAGCACTTGTTTCGACCATTAAAAATATGAGCACGGACTTTTGGATTCAAGGTTTCTACACTCCAATTTCAACCAAGAATAATGATGGGGCAAAAATAGAAAGGATGCAAACTCATAAATGTATGTGCGGCACTCCCAAAAGAGATTTTCAGTATTGCTCCAATTATATCACGTGTCCATCTAAGATGGTAGTCTAGATTGACATTCAACCACTTGTTTCGACCATTAAAAATTTTGAGTGGGATTTTTGGATTCAAGGTTTCTACACTCCAATTTCAACCGAGAATAATGATGGGGCAAATATAGGAAGGATGCAAACTCATAAATGTATGTGCGGCACTCCCAAAAGAAATTTTCAGTGGTCTCCGACTATATTATCATATTTAATTTATTTATTTCATTCCTTTGGAAACAAGGATTTGTTTTCTATAAATAAGATCACTGGGGTTGTAAAGATTTTTTAGGGATATACTTGTATAGACAAGATTCTACAGATATTTTTAGGGCTGAGTGAATAAAACTAACAATTTATGGTTTGATTTTACCACTTAAATTGATCTTGTTGTTTAATGGATTTGGAGGTTTAGGACAGAAGTGGATGCTTTGTGGAGAAGGTCATTGTTGCTGCCAAATATGGTGCCTCCCTAGAGGACTGGTCTCTACCAGTCATTCACAATGCATGCAAAAACAAGAAGGGCAAGCTCCCTCTTCTTACTCAGATGGCACCTTTTCTCTTGGGATTTTCATTTGAAGAGAAACCTCAATGATTGGGAGCTTCCTCAGATGACTAATCTTTTGCAAGCTATTGATCTGTCCAGCTAGATGATGAGTTGGACAAATGGTAGTTAGGGGGTGGGGCGGGGGTGCACAAACAAACCTTTTACAGTTAAAGCCTGCTATGATGAGATTGTGCCTCATCACCAGTTCTTGTTCATGAGCTTAGACCTCATAAGTTTCACAAGCTGGTCTGGCTGAAAGAGGTGCCCCCCTAGAGCCTATTTCCTACTTTGGGTTGTTGTGAATGGCAGCATCTTAACAGTGGACAACATTAATAGAAAATACCTTCAGAACAGGCCTTAAGCTTTCAGATCATTTGTTATGTGTGGGCAGAACAGGCATTCAGCTTTCAAAAATCATTGTGTTAAGCGTGGAGTGGCTCAAGAATCTATAGACCACCTCTTGGTGACTTGTGGACTAGCTGCAGACTTATGGCGGTTTTGCTGTAATGAATTCAGAACTCAGGTTCCTGCTTCTAATTCAGAGCTTGATTGGGTGGACTTTTTGAACCTCAAACTTGGGAGACATGGCGCAAAATAGAAATACTTGATGTATGTTTTTTTTTCTAGCTAATGTTGGACCTTCCTACACATGCTAGTTTTTCATTGATGAAATACTTTTTATTTTGTTTATCAAAAAATACATATTAATTTCTTTTTACGTAGATCACGTCATCAGCAAGATAAAAAGGCAATATATCAAAACTAAAGGGCTCATACAGAATGTGAAAATCGCCTAGGCCCAAAAGGGTAAAATCAGAGTGTATATACGATATACCTATCCTCTGTAGACAGAGACCAACTTAACCCAATTAAAAATTGACATAACCAAAAGAGTCGCATCATCTTCATGAAAGGTGAAAGTGGATTGGTTGAAAGACGATAAAGGAACTCAAAGGAAGAGGAAGAGTGTGGCTGAAAAATGAGTTAAACATTTAAACATCAAGGTGAGCCCTAAGCTACAACATCCAGTATAAGTTCCAATTTGGAAGCTTGTTCCTAAAAAATTAGGGGGGACCATTAAGAATCTTAAGATTGATTCTAAAACACATGGTCTCTATCCTGAAAATACTACTATTAAAACTGATCCCAAAATTGTAAGATCCTTCCGGGTAACAACCTGGAATTTCAGGATCCGTCATGGCTTTCTTAGAATTGATCTTGTAACTACAAAAGATAAACTACACTTCAATTTTTGTTTTCTGAAAGATAATAGTAAAGCAGCCCAAGGTGGTGAAAAATTTACCACCTTAAAAGAAGACATAGAACTGTTACAATCCCCCCCCCCCCCCCCCCCCCCAAAAAAAAAAACTATATATATATACAATTGTTGTTGCTCCATTCTTGCCCAATAGCCATGTTGTCATCATTCTCCTTATCCGTGTCAAAGTCGAGAACGCTTAATATAACCCAATGGATGAAGAGGTCCAATCAAAGCTCAGTGATGAAGAAGGATCCAAGTTAGATGATGCTAAGCTGTCATAGCACGGTGTTGGCGCTGAGATACCTTGAGTTGGCAAATCAGCGCAAAGATGATAGAAAATCGTGATCTTTTCCTAATTGGGGCAGTTTTGGATGCGCTTCGGTATTTTGGCCATAACTTTGGCTACGGGTATCAGAATCGCGCTTATGACTCCAATTCGGAAAGCTCTTTTCGGTGCGCACGTCGTTGCACATCTTTTCGAGGCCAAAATCCACAGTTTCCCCTTTCAAATCCACAATTTTAGTAATTTTTTTTTCTTTTATGGTAATATTTCATTTATCGTTTAGGAAGTGATTCTAAACCCGATTTGGGCCATATTTTTGGCAGATTATTTCTTTTATTACGTATTTTGTTTTAGCATAATTATTGAGATTTTGCTAATTTTGGTAAAATTCTAATAATAACGAATTTTAGATATAAAGCCCGGCTTGTGGGCTGACTTTAAGGATACTTTTGATTTGAATAATTTTAATTAAACATCAGAGGTGTTTCTGTGTTTTGGGGGAATCTCTTGTGTATTTTCCTTGTGAATTGTCTGTTGAAACTAGTCTGCAGAGTAATCGTTATTCTGTCAAGTGTCAGTTGGTATCAGAGCTTCAGCATCTTCTTGGGGTGAGATTTCATCAGTTTTCATTGCTGGTGATCGTGGTCGTCGCGGGCAGGTTCCGAACGAGGAAGCCCCGCACCGTGATCGTAATGTTTAGGTTGTGATGATTGAGGATTTACAGAGACAAGTTGCAGAGTTAACCCAGCGTCTAACAGCGCAGGATTTCAATGATCATGAGATGGAAGATCACGATTCTGATTCCAGTTTCGAAAACTTGTATCACAAACATGCTCGATTCTAGGAGGATCCTCATAGAGACCTCGATTTCAGAGTGGATCTGCCCGAGTTTTCTGTTACGTTACAGGCTGAAGGATTCGTTGATTGGTTGAATGAAGTAGAGCGTATTTTTTAGTATAAGGAAGTTCCAGATCGTGTCAAAGTGAAATTGGTCGCCATCAAACTCAAAGGCAGAGCATCTACGTGGTGGAAGCAGATGAGGCAATCACGGGACAGGCAGGGCAAGGCCAAGATCACTGATTGGAAAAAAATGAAGAAGATGAAGGGTCGCTTCCTTCCTCTCGGCTATACTCAAACTTAGTTTCAGCGACTTCATTCGTTGAGGCAAGGCACGAAATCGGTTGATGATTACACGGAGTTCAATCAATTGATAGCCCAGAATGATTTATCTGAGACGGAAGAACAGATGGTGGCACGGTATTTGGGGGGATTACGACAGCCCCTGCAGGATGTCCTCAGCCTTCACTCACTGTGGACCGTTTCTGAAGCATACCAGCGTGCACTTACATGGAAAAACAGCAGAACGGGAGACCAATGATCAGAAGTGATCAAAGCAGTCAGCCAGTTCGCCTTCAAGAATCCCGTCCTGCCCAGCAACCACCGCAGGGTAATTCTAACTCAAATATTAGATGTTTCAGATGTGGTGAACAGGGACATAGAGCGACCGAGTGCAAAAAGTCTGCTATTCAGAAGGGCAACAATCTCCTGATTGAGGAAGATGTGGTAGACGAAACTGAGGAGCTTGGAAAGCCTGTGTATGACGATGATGAAAATGGAGATGTGTTGTATGGGGATGGCTATGAGACTCTGGTTGTTCGTAAGAGCCTACTGACTCTCAAGGGCGATCCAGGGGGCGATTGGTTGAGAACCAATATTTTCCACACAACCTGCACAGTTGCAGATAAAGTCTGCAAGATGATCATTGACAGTGACAGTTGTGTGAACGTAGTGTCTGAAGAGGCTGTCAATAAATTGCAGTTGAAGACAAATCGTCATCCCAAGCCGTACAAATTGTCATGGTTGAATAAAGGCAGTGAGGTAACAGTAGATAGGCGATGCCTAGTGTCTTTTTCGATTGGCAGCTACTCTATCAGGCGTCACAGCCAAGGTTTGGACCCTCGCACTCTCCTGTAGGCCCCAGAGGATGCTCATCCTCACTTGCCTTGTTATCAGCCCATCTCTTCACATTCTTACCTCCACATGTCAACTTTCTTTCCTTGTTCTCAATGAGAATGAAGAACGTGTCGTCAACTGTTTAATCCCTTCAACAATGGGTGTCATCATGGGCACCCCTCTTTTTTAAAGTTTAGACCAAACTTGCGGACCACATTAGACAACCTCTGTTGTCCTAACTGTCCCCAATGGACTTGGACTGGACGAGGTGCTTGGCTGGATTGTCCAACAAAGACAAAGTCCAAAGGCCCATTTTCACGATCTACAAGGCCACTCCCCTCCTTGTTAGCAGTAATTTATAGGTCTCCATCACCATCCTCCTCCATCTCCATGATTACAGCTGGGCGATATACCTTCTGATGTATGCTCCATAAGTCCCTCTAGGTTAGAATGTACTCCGACAACCTTCCTAGTATTGTCCTTCCCTTTACACAACAGGTGAAGCGACAAAAGGAACAAAAGGAGTTAACTCTGCGCCTTCATCATCAGCACTTCCATCTCAAAAGTCAACATGCACTCCTCAATACTACTTATATGTGATAGATTAAGGATCGCCACTTGTATCATCCTTTGATGCAACACATCCTCCATCTTCTTCTCAATACTCATTGTGGTACCTTTTATCTGTGCTACTGTTTTCATTACTAACTATGACATAATTGACATCTTTATCCGTGCTTACTGACACAACTATGAAAACCCCTCCAAACACCTTCATCCTCTTTATCTTCTAGTCATTTTTTATTTTGCCTACTTCATGTTCCAGATAAGTTGCACGATGTGCATGTCTTTCACCGTCAGGTGGAAATTGAGGAGGCGAGGTGGTCAAAGCGTTAGGTGTTGGTTATGTGTGGCGTTTGAGATAACAGCCTAGGCTAAGGATCACCACACCAATGCATCACTGTGCTAGACAAGGAAGGCATGTTGTGAATCACGCCTAGATGCACTTTCGATAGCACAGTGCAAAACTAATACATCTAAAAGTATCCAATTAAATGTACCAGATTAATTGATAGCAATAACAATAGAATAATTGCCTGCAAATCAAAAGCTCTTATGATACATTACTACAAATTCAAAAGGGTCCCCAAAAATAATTGTACAATGACTTAAGAATAACATGAGATACCTCTTATCAGCTTCAACATGTTTAGACGGCTCAACATATTTCACTCGATCACCTGCAAATGAAAACAAAACAAGTGATTGGAACTTAATAGATAAAATAACAAGTGTTGTAAACAACTAGAAGTATCCTTGACGGATTGGAAATAAAAGCAACTTAGTTCGTTCTTGAATGGGAAAATGGAAAATAACAAGAATCAAAGGGTCAAAGCAGGGTTTACCAAATATCTCTTTTAAAGCAAAGATGGAAAAAAATTGTTTCAACAAATTATTAAAAATAAAACAAAACATGGATGCGACCAGGGAAAGGATAAATACCTTTTCTTAATGGACGTTTAGAGTGATTGGGTGACTTAACATTTTCTGTTTTCTCTGTTTTTGAAGTGCTCGCAGATTCTTCTCCAGAGACTCTCTGAAGATGTCAATTCAAAACAAGAAAATAAGAAACTCTAAAGTAGCGTACAATCCTCTCTGGAGGGGAAGTATTCTCAATTTATGTGAAAAAGTTTTACAGAAACTCTAATGACAAAGACATTACAAATGGATTTTTTTTATCAATCTAACATAGCTGGCTTCTATTAAAAACAGCCCATGTGTGATAGATTTGAACTAGTAAATAAACAAAATTAAAACAATGCAATAATCGAAAACAAAGAAATAGACAATAAACGAAATAAACTAATAACAAAATAACTTTTATTCAATCAACCAAGTAACAAGGGCAACCTTCGTTAGTTCGCCCTATTTATTACTAACCTACCTTCTAAATCAAACCCCAAACAATGTTAGAATCCTATTTGGAATCCCTACTACAATAAGACTAGAATTCCTAATACCGCCTAAAACACTGCTATTACTAATATTACTAAATATCCTAATTACGTCATAGAGAATCTTACAAGGCAGAAAAGAAACAAGAAACATACTGAGAGAACAAACTCTCCCAATCAAACATACAAACATGAAATTCAATCCCAGAGCTCACATCCCAAATATTACCCCATAGCCAAACCAAAGCCTTGATGTCTTTACAAATAGTCATACAATCTCTCCAAATCCCATTGAAAGACCTGAAGTTTATTTCTCTCCAAATTCATTAAAAGCCCTGGAGTTTATTTCCATCCAAATGACCCATAGACCTGCAATCAGAACTCTGTTCCATAACCAACCTCCTTTGGTAGAAGTAGAACATCCCTCACTGTTATAATTGGAAATCATCTGCAGAACACAATTAGCTCGGGACAATAGTGGAGGCTTCAGAGCAAATGATCTGCCACACTTTCCTTAAGAAACTACCATGAACAAATATGTGCTCAATGGACACTCTGGTGTGCACACCTCCTTCCAACTAGCCAGGTGATAATTCTTACTGCTCTCATCTTTACCCCAAATAAAATCTCTGAAAATCTTCTCCATCTCCTTGGAGAGTAAGGTAGCAGGTAACAAGTAAGTAAATATTGATAGAGGAGATGTAGGTAAATTTGAAGGATGGTAAATACCGATATAGGACAAATAGGTAATTTAGGATGTTTATAGATAAATAAAGACACCACAGATGTGTCAGTATCGATAAGATGTGTTGGAGAAGTCGAGTAAAAAATCAGTAACATGGGATATGGCTCTTACTACAATTTATTTTATTTTTCAAGCCATAATAACTGTGTTATATGAATATCGCTACATACATACTACTGACTTGCCTTAATATAACATCTATAGAGATCTGAAACCTTCAAAAGATATGTTAAAAAGTCAAAGACTGAGTAATGGAGTATTCATTGTAGTGTCCAAAGCGCAGACAGTGCCCAATGCATGACCAGCACAAGTTTTTAATTTTTAAGTTACCGTGTTACATAGGGATATTTGACTATGTCTAATAGATTAGCTGGAATGTAAGGATTTGATAATTTATTAAATTGGGAATTTTTTGTTTTTGGAATCTCGAAATCTTGGTTTCTTAGAATAGTATTAATTTCATTTTTCAATGATTGTTTCATCTTATTATAACAAATTTAGGGGTGAATGATTATTTAATGGTATTACCTTTATAATAATTCTCACGAATTCTATATATCATCCCATCTAGATGACTAACTTGTAGCAGAACATGTTGTTGTCCATTCAAATGCTTCGCTGCGCCCTTCGTCATCACTGCTGTCAGTGTACCATTGTGACTTCATTCATCCATAGGTTGAATCATGTATTACCTCGAAAAAAGTGATTCTACTCCAGTATTTTAATTTATGTATATTGAAATGTTAATTTGATGCCCTTGATGGATAAGAAGGCTTAGAGTTTTATCAAATGTTAGCCAAATTCTGTAAAGGCTAGTTGCACTTGTTGGTATAGCAGTTGCCTGATCGGGAGTTTAAGAAGACGTAGGCAATATTCATGCCAAAATAATCTTTGAATAGGGAATCGGACAAAGATGAATTGAAATTGGATTGTAAAATGTCATAACTTGAGCTGGAAGAACAAGATGTAATTCAGAGACAGATGATATCAAAGTATATATTGAAGATTAAAGAATTTATGCAAATCTATTGGATGAAGTTCGAAAAGGGCTTCAAGTCAATCTGATTTTTCAATTTCATTCTATAATGGTCAAATTGCAAATATCAATAATTTGAAACTTTTATGGCGTAATTTCAAGAACTGTGGAATTTCTTAATATTGGAAGGGTCTACACCAGAAGATTCCAAACATGTGTAAGCTTTGTGAAGAAGATTCTGATTTTGGTTTAGGACATTATTTAGAGATTTTTTTCAAACATCAACCAATACCGTCATTTTCTTTTTTTCTTTTTTTTTTTTTTTTTTTTTTGAAAGGCAAGCAGGTTTTTATAGAATCCCATAACCCATAAAGATGCCGCAAGCTGGGTTTGAACCCATGACCTAGTGGTACCATCCGCCAAGCTCTAACCGTTGAGCTGTCATGCCATTGGCAATACCGTCATTTTCTATACAACAATAAATGAGGTTAACTGTATGATTGCTCTTACCTTCTCAAACTCCTCAAGTTCGTGTGGTACAAGCTTTTTTAGGGCGGCTTCAGCAGTTGCTGCCACATCAACTTCATCAACTTCACTATCAGATTTCGCCTCACTGCCACTAGCCCCGCCTTCTTCGTTGCTTGTATCATTCGCGTCATCATCTGATTCCGACGTAGACTCTTCTGCTGATTCTGCATTATCTTCATCTGTATCTGTTTCTGATGCACATTCTTCACCAAAGTCCTGCACCAATGAAGCACTAAGCAAATAGTAGATTGTTGAGACTGAGAGGGTGATAGACAGTAAAATTACTTCTACGCTTACATATGGAGCAAGAACACTGCTGTCAAGCACAAGTAAAGGGACTTGTAAATCCTGTGCTAGGGCTCTGACTAATCTTTCTCGGTAAAGCTCGGTTCCTGCATCCAATCATGAACAATACAATTACGCCATATGTGAATCAGTATTTAAATTAAATTTCTCAAGTGGTAAGAATATCTAACAAACAAATTGACAACCTGGAATACTTTGAAGTAATATTCTCCCACTAGAAGATGGCAAACGAGCACCATATGATGCAGTAAATCTCTTCTGCTTCAGCTGAGAAGCGGCACATTCCACCAACAGATTTTTTGTGTGTTCACTGCAGAGTAAAAAATAAGAATCAAAACCAAAAATAGCAAACCATGTAACAGAATAAAATAGCTCTAACCAACGGAAAAGAAACTGTAGTAAGAAAATGTTAAGGAAAACACTTAATATAATGAAATAGAGCTGAGAGTCATAGTAATTACTGAACGAAGTAAGGAAATGTGTCCCAGGAAACTGTAATTTTCTCCCAGGGAACTACTCTCCGCAAGAAGTCTTTTTTAAACCTTTCCCGTCTACTCAAAAAAGGGGATTCCTTCCTTTTACTCTCAAAGGATAGCTTCTCATTCTTCATCCATGCCCTTTGGTCTTCTGCTCCAAGCCGGGCATGCTCATCACAGTAACTTGCATCTGTCTTGGGCTGCCATTCTGTCTTGCCCTTGTCCAACTCGGCTGCATCTTTCGCTGTCACATGTTTATCATTGTTTGCGTTCGTTCCATCACCTTTGGAACTATAAAACCTCACCCCGCAATGCTTCCACGCTGAATTAAACTCCCTCTCTATGTAGTTACTACGGGTAGCCCCACCGGGCAACAAAAATGGGTTTGCTACAAGTTTCCCCTGCTTATCTCCAAACAAACCTATCTTACTACACGACGTACATTGCAAATGCTCCCGCTGACTTGACCTAATAATATGTCTGGTTGCTTTAAGTTTCCCACTCAACCTTCTAGCATACATTGCAACTCTGGGTATTGTTAATATTGAATTATAAGGGTACCCCAAACAATGCTTCCATCAATTCATTTCAAATACCTGAAAATTCACACAAGAATTCGAACTTAACTCATTGGAAACTAAAACAAACAACTTGACAACTTGAGCTATGAATCAAGTAGGATTGCAAACGATGAAGAACGTAAATTTTTGAGCTTTGATTCAACAAGGAATCAATTTATAAGCAACCCTTTAAAGAAGAAGAAGTAAAAAAAACAGAACTTACTGGGAAACCAACCGAAACACGCGCAATTGCTTCTCAGATTCAAAAAAAACGAACAGTTGAAGCTCTGCAGGGCAACCCGAATGAAGATAAGAGGAGAAAAGATTCGAAGCAGGTGAAGGTGGAAGAAACTGTTGTTTATCGGAGATTTTTTTTCTGGTGCAGAGAGTTTAGGTTTTATATGGTGGGGAAGATAAATTTTCTAAAACGAAGTCTCTACACAATATTTTCTCTGGAAATAGAGAAGGAAGGGACTGCTGCTGCTGGTTGGGGCTTGTTTTGATCCACTTTGTGTGCACCACCCTAGAGTAGGGCTGTGGTTAAAACCTAATTAGGTACCCATCGGGATTGGCATTCAATTGTGATATCCAATCCAAGGATGAGTCTTATTTGCACCTTAAATCCGAAAAGGCAACGACTACACCACACCATCATTTCCTCTTTCTCACACCACCATTGAATTATTTTTTTTTACTTTCTCACACAACCAATAAATATGCATATAACAGATAAATTCAAACTCAAAATAAAAATAAAAAATACAAAATAGGGTAACTTTCAACCAATTTAAACCCTCAATTGAGACTAATTTTCAAGTTCATCAAACATAAAAGTTGTAGTACTATGAGTTATCTAATGAACACAACTTGAATCACTTGAAAATGTTTTGAAATGAGCAAGTTATGATCATTTTACTAAAGTCGCGCAAATTGGTCTTGCAATGAAAACGGAAAAGTGTTCTTGATTTTCGGCCAACTTATGTGCTCGATCAAGACCGATTCTCAAGTTGATCAAAACATAAAAGTTGTAGTAGTCTGAGTTATCTAATCAGCACAACTAAAATCACTTGAAAATGTTTTGAAATGAGCAAGTTATGGTCATTTTACTAAAGTCGCGCAAATCTATCCAAAAAATGAAAATGGGATAGTCTTCCCGACTTTCAGCCAACTTATGTGCTCGATTGTAATCAATTCTCAAGTTGATCAAAACACAAAAGTTGTAGTACTCTGAGTTATCTAATAAACACAACTTGAATCACTTTAAAATGTTTTGAACTGAACAAGATATGGTCATTTTATTAAAGTCGATCAAATTGTACGAAAATTTTTTATTCGCAGAGTGCACTGCAGGAAAAAAAAAATTCTTGTTCGCATTGTGCAATGCAGGGTATCCCAGATATCCCGCAATGCACTCTGCGAACATAAATTTTTGCGCGACTTTAGTAAAATGACCATGACTTGCTCATTTCAAAACATTTTTAAGTGATTCAAGTTGTGTTTATTAGATAATTCAGAGTAATACAACTTTTATGTTTTGATAAACTTGATAATCAGTCTCAATCGAGCACATAAGTTGGCCGAAAGTCAAGAATACTATCCCGTTTTTATTTTTCGGATAGATTTGCGTGACTTTAGTAAAATGACCATAACTTGCTCATTTCAAAACATTTTCAAGTGATTCGAGTTGTGTTTATTAGATAACTCAGAGTACTACAACTTTTGTGTTTTGATCGACTTGATACTCGACCTCAATTGAGGGTTTAAATTGGTCAAACCTGTTTTGCGTTTTTTTTTCGTTTTGAGTTTGAGTTTCTCTGTTATGTTAAGTTATGCATATTTTATTGAGTTTGGCTTTAAGGGTTTCAACTTTGAGGGGATTTTGAGAGTTTTCGAAGGATAGGGAGGAGATTTGCAAGAGATTTAAGTGTGGGGAGAGATTTACAAAAGATTTTGAATGGGGGAGGGATGAACCATTGTCAATTTGAATGGTGAGAGGAAAAAATGGATGATTTTTGTTTATATAGGTGGTGTGAGAAATAAAATAGGTGGTGTGAGAGAGTAGAATGGTGTGAAAGAAAGGAAATGGTGGTGTGGTGTAGTCGCCGCCATCCGAAAAACCTAATATAGCTTTATGATTTTTATTGCGTTGTTGACCAGAAGGCGGTAATGCATTCTCCCAAAAGTTAATTGAAATAATGATGGGAGGCTTGCCAACTAGCATTCACCTCACATGAAGAATACGAAACAAATGTGTTCCTAATAATCAGGCGAAAACTCGCTAAATTCCAATGGTGAGTATTGAACACACAACCTAATAATGTCTAACCAACTGAGTTTGACTCGTATTTCTTCATTATAAAAGGAGAATACAATATTTTCTCTCCCCGCCACATGTAAATTTCACCAACTTTTTTCAAAAATTTTTCATTATTTTTACCCTTCTACATGTTTTATATTTACAAATATGCCATCATATGAAATTAATCACAACCCTCAAATTCAAAGTTTTCTTCTAACTTTCAATTTTAACCATCTTTTATCTCCAATTCTTTTGATTTGACTTTGTCCCAATCAGCAATGAATAGTAAAACACCACTGTGAATTGTAATATAGATTTGAATATTGAATGACACGTGTCATTAGAAGAATAGAAAAAGGTGGAAAGGATAAGGTAATTGGAGAATCTGCTTGGCATTCCTCTTTACACTGGACTGTGTTTGATTTAAGAAAACTAAGTTAAGGGAATAACAAGTATTTCCTTGAGTTAGACTTCTCTATGAACCTCTTCTATGGAAATATGTAATTCCAGTGTTTGATGATTCCACAAAAAAATAGATTGAGGAAAAAAAATCAAATAAAAAATATTACTATTCTTCTCAACTTTATTCTCCAGCTCCCCTTCTTCTCCAATTCCTCTTCTTGATGCATCATCATGATCAAATCTTCACCATAAAAAACCCTATCGATTCTCCAAGATGAGCATCTCATTTAATCAAAGGATCTCACACACCTGAAACCCTAGCCCACAATTCAAGATTCTATGTTTCTTCAAGTTTCAATGATCCATTAAAGAGAGGGAGCAAAGAGGAGCAGAGACTAGGAAGAGGAAAGGGAAAAGGCAGAGTGCAAGAAGAGCATTAAAGATGGGGGAAAATGAGAGTGAAAGAGATGAATAAAGCTTGTCATACAATGCTTGACTAAGCTTGGATGAGTTTTAATCGAGCAAGAGTGTTATTTTTTATTTTTACAGAGTTTCTGAAAGCCTATTCCCGGGGGGGGGGGGGGGGGGGAGCAAATAATTAGAAAGTGGAAACATGATGTTTTTCTAGAAATTGGGGTCACATGGGGAAATCATCTATAGGAATCCAAATCGCAATCAAATAGCAATATTAGCGTTGTTTCCATGGAAAACACTAAAGTTCCACGAAATTAACATAAATCAAACACAAGCTAATAGAATAACTTATTAATATACACAAGCTTGCATGGTCTGTAGAAAAATTCAATAAAATAGCAATTAATAAGAATTTCATAAGCAAAACGAAAAACAATGTTGTTATTAGCATTTAGCTATTTATGCATCCAGAAACTTCCAATTATTTCTCACACTGTAAAAAAAATGCTACACTCATCTAGGCGGTGTCCTAGGTATGCTTTGTGTTGGTGGCTGCTAACTTGACATATTCTTGGTCATCTTCGTCTCTTTCACATTTTTTATTTGTTTATGAAATGGTCCAACGTTATACTACTATGGCCGACTTATGGGTTTACAAAAGCTCATAAACATTTCCAAAAGCAGGTTGATGGGTAATCTTCTAGCTACAATATGTGATTGATGCAAAATCTACAAAAAAAAAAAACATGACTTTGAACATAAACAGACAAATTCAATATGACAAACATGACTTTGAACATAATTTACAAACTTTGAGTAACGTCAAATTATGCCACTAAATTGAAAAACTACGGAAAGTCCAAACAGCAGAATACGCAAGTAGATTTATCAAAAACACACAAAAATCTATGAAATTGTTGTCATTAAAGGGTATGTTTGGTTAGCCATTTTATTTGGGAAATGAATTTCATTTTTGCTTTTATGCAAATTTTTGTTGTTTGGTTTACTTATTAACAGAAAATCTATTCTTCATAAGATTGTTTTCCCACTACTCATGGGAATCCAAGTCCGAAGGGGGCTCCGAATTGAATTCACGGAAATGGTTTTAATTTTCATGTTTGTTTTTCGTGCAACCAAACAGACCCTAATTGATTTTGTTTTACATGGAATTTCGCTAGAGCCCCAATTACCCAAAAAAAATTTGTTTCAACTTAAATTTTGATTTAAAACCAATTATACACAAAATTCTTGTTTTAACAATTTTTTTAGATTTTACCCCATTGACTTTGACTTTCTTTGTAAAAAATTTCATAATTATCTTTTTGTGCTTGTAATTAAATTGGGAAAGTTTTGATTCCGGCTAGGGGTGGGAACGAGACGGGATGGATCACATCCCTATCTCATCCTGTTCGTCCAGAATCAGGACAGTATATACCTCATCTCGACCTCGTCCCATCCCAAATGGGTTCGGGACAGGACGAGATCAACAGACAATAGAAAATTTGCTGAAAATTTTATTGCAACGTGTATACTTAACTTGCAAAGACCAAGCATGTGTTCATTTGTACAAGTTGTAAAGACCAATGGACTACACTGGAAGGGTAATAAGAGCCAAGCCTTTGATGAAGATACATAGTGCAAAAGCAAATTGCATTAGAAAAAATTGATCTTAAAGTAGTTGGTTGCATCCTTAGCATGTCGTTACTGTTCAACTATTTTTCACCTCCACCCCAGCCAAAGTACTACCTAATAAGCTAGCATTATCCACAGATGTTGCAAGCTCATGAAGGGGAAATATAAATAAACTCAATAGCTACAAAACATGAAAGAAACATCTTTCCGAAAGTAGCCTAAGCTCGGAAGTAGAAGACTTCAACACTTCTCCTTTGCCCATTCTAGATCTACCTTCATAGCCCTGAGTTTCCCTTCAAATCTCAAAAGTGCCCTCGTTCCTATCCTGCCTTTTTGGCAATTGCATATTGCCAAAATTCCAAAGCAAGCTAGCCGGCAATCACCCTGGAAAAGAAAGTGATGTTAGTATAAACCATGGTATTACTATGTTGCAGTGCATGAATATCAAAGTTAACGAATAAATGCACGAGCCAATTTCCATTGATCACATAAGACAAATTAACCCAATACTATGATTAGCATAAAATAGAATGAAGGTCGGCATGAATTCACAGACGCATTCGCCACAACTTTGAAGATGTTAGTGAAGTTAACAATCGAAACAAGGCATGTGGTTCTTTCTCTATCGATCATAGCAAGATATTAATCACCTGTACTTTGAAGATTCACTTTGATCCAGCCTTTCAAACCCAACCATTACCATCGTTCGACAATATCAAGTTTCAAGGCTACATTTGTGATATTTTGTTCCTTTGTCAGCTATATGTGCTTCTATCATTACACATTATTTAGAGTGAGAACTTCATCTCCCAGCTATATGTCAAACACAAACAATACACAGTGAAGTGAGGAGTGAACAAGATATAGTGAAGTGAGGAGTGAAGAAGTGATAACAATATAACTCTGTCTCCACACTCCACCCACAAAGTTATAAGTTAAGTTCTAACTTCTAACCTAAGTTCAAGATGGGACAGGATTGAAATTTTTTATCCCACTCTAGATCGGGATGGATTTGATCAATCCCAATCCGAAAAAAAATGGGACGGGATGGGATGCCCACCTCTAATTCTGGCACTAGCTCCAGCAAGTTTCGGCCACCCTACTCCCTCCTCCACCCCAAAATATTTAAGGGTAAAACATTCATGATAAAATAAGGTTTTTTCCCAAAAATAAGTTAAGCACATGTTTTTCTATAAAAAAAAATTGTGAGTTGGGAGTTACTTTATAAACCCAATTTATTTTAATTCTTCTATTTGCAGTGCATAAATACCTAATTTTCCACTGGTCATTTCCACAAAATGAAAATTTTAACCAAAGATGGGTCATTTACATTCATTTCATATTGCGAAGAGCCCAAGATCTCGACATTGTCCTCTATTCTTTCAAGGTTGTCATTTACATTCCGTATCATCAGCTATCTTTCAAGGTTGCCTTCTTTATACTAAATCCAACAAACAACTTTTGTATAAAACATTAAGAAATTTCTCTATGAACATTAAAAAGAACTCCTTTTCTTCTCCTCCCACAGTGAACCAGTCTCAGAAACCATCTCCAAAATGATCAGAAATTTCTTTCATGGACCCTCAATCAAGTCATCTTGGAGGAAATTGAAGACACATTTCTTGATTTCGTCTCTAAATTCTTACACAACCACACCAGACAACCATGGAGGAGGAGGACCTTCAAATGTTGAAGAAAGTTTGCTTAAGACAACACCGTGGCTGGCAATCATGAGACCTGAAACAACACAACCCAACCAACCAACACCCAAATGGAGATACCCAAATTCAAATCATGTTCAATAATCAGCCGTCTCATACCAATCCCACCAGCAGCTTTGTTTGTTATAAGTTACACCCACTTTCCTGACCCCTCTCCCGCCCGCAAGCTGCTCAGTGTGAGTGTGCAATCAGACCCACCTGAGAACGCGTGATATAATTGTTGATGTGTATTACCTAGTCAATGTGCCACAACAACCTGTGGCCAAAACTGTGTACATGCACCTATGTACATATCATTTTTGTTTAAAAAAATAGATCCAAAAGTTTCAAAATATCCTTCAACAACAGTAAACTTTTTAGCACAATATTACAAATATCAAGTTATGTAAACCAAGAAACACTAGAACTCCGCCGTGCATGCACACCTATATGTTTATAACATTGGAGACAAGCACAAAGACCTATGAGACTATTGTTGTGCCTTAACTGTCCTTCAAATGCCTAAATAACGGTTGCTTTCGTTAAATGTTACTCCATACCAAAGGAAATGAAGGCCATCATCATTCAAATTTCTTAATCAAAGATAGGTCATTTAACATCTTCTCTATTGCATCATCGTCCAGACCTCGTCCTCTACTCTGCAAAACATAGGTATAAACTAAATAAGATAAGCAACCAACTCACTTTCTGAATGGAACTAAAACACTTTCTTGAGTTTCCAGGATTTATAAGTATGAATCTCTTATAGCGAAAATGATTTTCTAGGCAAACAAAAAGCACAGAGTTCAGTGACCAACCAAACATAACCAATCATGAACCATTTATTTAGATAATGATTCTTTAGGCAAACAAAAGGACTCACATGATAGCTAGCTACAAGAATCGTTAGAAAAATATTTAGGTAGGGCCAAATCGGAATGTCATGGCTATGCCAACCTTTGGTCAAGTTTAGGCAGGCATATTTTCAACTTGGGAAAGAGCTTGGATTATGGTTCCAAACAAGGATTGTGATTTTGTTTTTTGAGTTAATTTCCACCTCCTGAGTTTAAGAAATATTTCCGTGTAAAGAAAAAAACATAAACATTTCAAGGATACATGACATATATAATAAATTCTGAAGGTATATGAAATATGTGGGAAAAAAAAAAGGAAAATGACTTTTAAGGCCTACTTCACAAAATAGACTATTTAGATATCATAATTGATGTAATGACTAATTTGTACCTACTTTTATATTTTATGACCAATAAGGATTTTTTTATTAACCCAGGTTAGCTTATAAAGTTATAGTACATTTTGACCCTTCTTAAACAAATAGAAAATATAATTTTATATTTTTATGACCAACAAGGATTATTTTATTAATGATTCTAATTTTTATATTTTTTTTACTTTTTTTTTACCCTTAACCCCTCCCACCCCATGCCGCTGGTAGATATCGCTATTAATGATTCTAATTATGACCAACCAATTATAAATTTTCATTGACCGACAAGTTAATCAAATTATTATGCTAAGGTTTTGGTAAACTTTTTTTCGTAATGTAGTTAATGATGATTACAAATTTGGTTTTAATTAGTTAATAAAATCAATTTGATTAGAACAGTTTACAGGTACCCGTGCGTTACCTTTATTGATGAAGATTAAAATTTTGGTTTTAGTTATCATTTTTTTTATTCCATAATGTAGTTAATAAATCAATATTCCCACTATCGAAATTTGATTTCCTATTCTTCAATGCATGGGTATGTGTAAAGTAATAAATTGTATTCTCTGTCATTATTTAGTCACAAGCTATCTACCACAGAGCATAATCATAGCCTCATAGGTAAAATAGAAACCAATATTGAATAAGATAATTTCATGTAAATGAAATAATGACAGAGAATTGAAGCAACCATTAATTGAAACAAAAAAAGTGTTTTTCAAACTCAGATATAACTTCATGACCGGTCAAATACAAACACATTCAAAGTGACAAAACATTCATGAGTAAAAAAATGCTAACATGAAAAATATTAATGCAGTCACTTGTAGCTAACAAATGACAAAATAATTGCTCAAACTGCAATTAAATAAATTATTGTAGCCATCTGTTGTCTACAAATAATGGGAAGGGTAAAGGGTAAAAAATAGAAGTAAAAATAACAAAAAAAAGAATCATTAATAAAAGAGTCCTTATTGGTCATACAAGTATAAAATTAGGTTTTCTATATGTTTAGAAAGGGTAAATATGTCCTATAATTTTATGAGTTAACCTTGGTTGATGAAAAAATCCTTGTTGGTCATAAAAATATAAATTAGGCACAAATTAGTCATTAAATCAACTACGGTATCTAAATTGTCTATTGTGTGAAAAAGTAGGCTTTAAAAGTCATTTTCCAAAAAAAAAAATGCAACTAAACCTATTAAACACATTAAATAAAGCGTAATCTCTTAAATTCAAGACATAATAAACAATATAGTAAGTCCATTGCGTCACCTGTGTTTGTGATTGCTTTAGCTAAACTAAAGCAATCATTTCAAGACTTGTGAATTAACTTCTACTTCTATCAACAAAACTAAGAGAGACGGAAAAGAAAAACATGCAATATCTAATACCTTAATCTAAAAAAAAAAAAACAAAAGAAAAAAGAAAAAAGAAAAGACCCAGTATTTGCCAACAACTACAACATGAGTCCCACCCAACATTGTTTTTCTCTTTTTTTCTTAAAGAATACGTGAGGGAGGGTCTTCAATTTCACCAACTTTTCTCATCTTCTAACATATCCCTTGTTTACTCCTTTTTTTAACATCATCCACGTGTTATGTAATTGATTGAGACGTGTCCTGCACCCTGTACTACTACTACAGTACTACTAATATTCTTCTATTTTGTGATCTCATTCACCATTGTCCCAAGTGAGCATGAGAGAACCTACTATTTCATTTCAGAAATTGAAGCGGAGCAAAAGAAGCAATGCTCCTCTCCATAGAGATCGATCTAGATAGACATAGAGCAGTGGTCGATTTGCACAGACCAACAGACTATAGGTTGATTGGCACATACCACAACCCAGAGACCGTTTGAGTCGAGCTGAGAGAGATCAATTGAGCAGAGATTAGAACTGCGCAGAGAGATCGATTGAGCAGAGATAAAGACCAGACTCTAGAAATCGATCGAATCGGGAGAGAAATCGTACAGAGCGTGAGGCTATAGCATGAGGCTTGAAGGATCGCACAGAGCAGAGGAGATCACACAATGGAGATGAGATTTGAGACGACAATGATCACGAAAAAAAATTGACTGGAAAATGGTAAATTGGCTCTGTTATTTTTTGTGAAAAATCTGAAATTTATGAAAAAACCCCAAAAATCTCGAAAAATACAATTTTGGCTTTCACACTTTATTTTGTAATTTCAAAAAAAAAAAATTGACGAAATTTCGCGAGATTTCATGGAAACACATTCCTTGGTTCCAAAGTAAGCAAATTTAGGGTAAACCTGACAAAAAACAAATTGGATCATAGGGTTGTACCAAAAACCGATCGAACCGAACCAAACCAAACCGATCGGTTCGATTTGTTAAATGTTAAAACCTTTATGTTGGTTCGGTTTTCAGTTTTCTAACCCGAAAATAACCGAATCGATGCATATTATGTTATTTTAAATGTTTTCCTTTAATCTAGGCAATATTAAAAGCATTGATTGGTTTTGAAAAAAGGAAACTTCAATTTAGACAATATTAAAAGCATTGATTGGTTTTAAAAAAGGAAACTGGCCTTGAAAATAGAAAATTAAGTGATTAGTGATATACTTCTATTAAAAATGGAAGGAAATCAATATTTATTATGCTCATGATGCATGACAAATATTAAAAGACAACTACTTAGAATACAATATCTTTTCTTTCTTATTATTTGTTCTCTCATGCAACACCCTTTCTTCCTTCATTTTCCCCTTTCTTCAACACCCTCTATTCCTTCATCAACGTTTACTTGATGGAAGCAGTGATAATCCAAAGTAACGTGATAGTTGAAGTTTTATTCAAGTTCATATGACCACAAATAGATAAGTAAAATGCATTTTTTTCTTCAGATTTGAATGATTCTTCAATTTTTTTAAATTTAGGGGTTCGTCATATTTACTAGGGTTGCACACTCTTGTTCTTTAGATCCGATTTTTCTTTTCTTCATTTTCGAATAATTAAGGGGTTTTCTGGTCACGAACCCCAACAACACCAACCATGATCATATGGGGCAGGGAGAGGAGTCGGGTTTCCTCACTATCCTTCATGTTCAACAAGCTTTTGGAAACAGATCTTCCCTGTTAGATTTTGAAACCGACAAACCGATCCGAAACTGAATCACACGGTTCGGTTCGGTTTTTGAAATCTTCGGATCGGTTTCGGTTTTGAAATAATTTGGAACCGAAACTTTCGATTCGGTTTGCGGTTTGTTCAAAAAACCGAACCGTTGGTTCGGTTTTCAACCCTATAGGATCACTTTTATCTTTTAGGTTTCAACATTATTTAGTTTTCTAAATTCTACCACCATTAAGCACTTCACAAGACAACTGAGTGCAAATTTATACCCTGAAAAAGCCAACTAATTTGACTCAGCACAACGCACTAGAAGATTTTGAGTATCATCTTAGTTTTGGGTTTGGTTAAGTCCATGCTTCGACCTTGCATAGCCCTTGTTATTAAGAGAATCTTTTAGTTTTATTTTACTTTTCTAGTTTCAAAAGATGCTAAAGCCTTTATAATTACCGCAGATAAAAGTAAATCTTCAAATAGATTTGATGCCATTGTTCTCACATATCACAATTGAGCCATTAAGCAATGCACATATCCTTGTTAACTTCCCTCAGGCTTTTTTTCCCTCTCCCTTTTGAAATGTTAAATAGTATTGAAATAGAAAAGAAGTTAAACGTCTCTCAGAAGATCCAGAAGGAGATAAACCAACTCCCGCAAATAACACTCTAAGTCAATTGATTTCATAGAAACATTTGGCTTCCACACACTTGTAAGGAAATGAACTTGCTTATAACACCATAGGTGGACTTGGGATTGGACCTAAGGCCCAAAGGAAACCAAGAACCAAGATATTGGTACAAAACCACCTACTCAATATTATTCGACCTCGTATCTCGGCATCCTTAAATGCCACATTCACCATCTTCAGCACAATACCATGTGTCCGTGCATTTTGAAATTATACTCTGCTTCAATACCATCGTCTTCAGCGCTTCTAAATTATTGATAGGGGCATAATTATGTTATTTTTAGTACCATATTTCTATATATATTTTAATTATGGTACAAATTGCTATTTTCATATTTGTGTAGGTTTCTAATTACAATATTTTAAAATAGAAGCAAATTGGCAATTTAGAAATACTAATTGCACAAGGAACCCACACCAACAAGGAAACCACAGAAAGAATAAAACAAGAATAAAAAGTTGACGATACTTGGCTTTGAGAGATCATCCATCCACGGCTTTCCTCGCCAAACCCTAGTCGCCGTCACCCAAAATCCATCCATCCAGCAATAGCATCCCCATCCACAGTCTCTCCTTCGTCACCGTCCTCATCCACAGCCGCCATCGTCCTGAACGCATCCATCTACCGCCTTCATCACCGCCAGCAGCCCAACATCGTCACCCATCTTCACCGTCTTCATCTCTCTCGCTTGACTCCCTTATCGCCATCACCATCAGAACCTCCTCGCACGGAAACCCTCGTCTCAGTCCTTTCTCTCGCTGTCCCTGATTATCGCTACCCATCGCCACCTCGCCAAACCATCGCATACTTCTCTTCATCATCATCCACGCTTGCAACCAGAGCCACCCACCTTCATCGTCCTCTCATCACAGTCACAGACCACCACCGTAGGCCTATGTTCATCTCCTCCTCCTTACAACCACATTCCCTTTTTCCATTCTCTCGCTCTCTCTCTATTCCTGATCGTCGCCACACATTCGCAATCCAATCTCACAGCAAAAGCAAAGAAGGAGAAGGAAGAGAGGTGAAGCAGATCGCGTGAGGAAGGTGAAGGAAGAGATATTGCGCTATTCGCACCCCAGTTTCCACTCAGTACCACCACGCACAGGCAACATCGTTCTTTCTAATCTCTTTCTCTTATTTTTAGTTTGATATTAATTATGTATTTCTATTCGAACATAATTAATATGTCTAACTAAACTCCTCTTAGTTAGGGGTGGATTCGAAGCCCCGAACATGTGCTTTATAAATTAATTGAATTTAATCTTTCTTGCTATTAGTGATTGTGTTTTGCTTAACTGCTTTATAGAGAAATTTTCTTTGTATGTTTGTTAAGGTGGCCAACTTAGTAAGCATGCTAGGATCTGGGGCTAGAGTATAGGAGAGTTTCACCTAATTGTTATAATCTTGTATTCACAAGTAGTAAATACTAAGGAACGTTGGTAAGGTTAAGTAAAAACCTAGGCAAGAACAAGATGTTGATCATACTTGTAATTGCCTAGTCAGTGTTCATATTTTCCACAAAACTTAATGATCTTAGATTGTTATTTAACTTGCGATTCCTGTTTAGATAGCATGATAAGAATAGTTTGAAAGCGACGCTTAGTTTAATTCAACGAACTTGGAAAAATAATAAGATTAATGCAGTGCGGTCACGGTTAGTCTTGAGCATTGTCTCTCACGAGTTAGCAAGTGATTATTGAAGATTGATTTATAAGCATATGTTTGGTATGTGGAGATAAACCCTTAGCTAATTTCTTATCTTTGCCATCCCTTTAGTTTATTATCTTTACAGTAATTTTCGTAGTTATATTTATAGTTTAATTTAAAAAATCCAATCCCCTTTTATTTAATTAATTAGGTTGTTAGTTGTCGTTTAGTTATTATTAGTGTTAATTGACAAACCCTCTAATCCCCGGTCTAGAACGATCCCTACTTATTCTATACTACAATCACAAAGCAGGGTATTAAGTTGTGTGCTACTAAAATAGCGCATCACTTATTTCCATAACCCCTTCAGACTTTTGCTAATAACATTGAAAGGCCAATTGTTGTTTATTGTTTCTAATGTTAAAGGCCCGAGGCTGACTACAAACTTACAGCACAGAGGTTGTTGGGTTTAGAGTTGAGGCCGTGTATAAGGACATCTTGTTAGTATCTCTTTAGTTCTGAATTACAATTCAGTCCAGTTTCAAGGCATCTTCTTCCTCCGGATTCCCTTGCTAAAGGTTTTAGACATTACTTCTTATCTAGATTTTTTAGTGTCTTGGATCATCTATCTATCTCTAACTTAATGTAAACTCTCGGAATTGGCACCTTAGGCTACAAGTTGGGATATTTGGCCAGAAAAGATATTCGGTCTTTAAGCATATGGAAATAGACCCTGGAAACATCGTCATGAAACTAATCATCCTGTAGCATTGATGACTGGTGAATTTTGGGGCTATTGGAACAGGCTTATCAGAGAAGTCTAAAATCTCCTTTAGGCGTGTCTTAAGAATTCCACTTGTAATGCTCTTTTTTCGCATGAATGCCAGTTTTTAACCATCTCTCAGAAAAGGAAAGAGAGGAAAAAAACCTAAACTGCGATAGTATAGTCAACAAGCCAATAAAATATAGGCATAAGATGATCGTGAACACTCCCGTGCATTTGTTGGTTCTCTACATTAGAAACTCTAGCAACAATCTGGGCCAAAAAAATTTGTAATGTATCTGATAATGTTTAAGCAGATCAAGGATTATGAGATGTTATATCTCATCATAGACAATGTCATCACTTTGTAAAATGTTGGAAAATTTTTAAAGTGCCTGGTGACCACCAGGCACCGTCCATCTGTCTCGAGATGTGAATTATTTTATTTCTTTAGGCATATGAACGGTGCCTGGTGGCACCAGGCACAACATCAGACACGGTAGTAGTGCTCAAAATGTTGACATGAAGTTTAATGTTATGATGTCAGAACATGAATTTAGCTTTCTTTAGTTGTCTGTAATCTGTAATGAGTAATTCTTGCTGGCCTAGGCTCAGCTGCCTGGATGCTAACCTGGGGGGGGCAAAAATATACTTTTGCCTCCCTCTTTAAACCTCTTTTTTCAAAAAGTGATTAAAAAAAGGGGAGTAAAAACATTTGCCCCACCCAAATAGCAAACCTCGCCCCTTTCCTAGGCCAGCTAGAATTGGGGAATCTGTAATACTCCCATAAATGCCGTTTGACATTATCACAGTTGATGTGTGCATATGGAAGCATACATACATTTTTATCATTACTTTTTCTCTTCTTATTACACACATCATGTGCTTTTTGTGTCAGAGAAAGTGCTTTTTATCATTACTTTTTCTCTTCTTATTATCGCCCGTTTTCTCGCCAATTAGAATTCCCGTTTTTCAAATGATTTTACCTTAATAGATGGGACCATGGCTACTGCTTCTTCCACGGTTTCAGGGCAAAGGTTTCCAAGTACGCAAAGCTGCAAAATTCAAAGTAGCCACTCATAACACGGAAAGAAATTCACTATAGCACTAAAAAAAAAAAAAAAACAAATATGTAAATAATTCAGATTGTAAGATGTGTTACCTCAAACTCCGCCAACTGGTAGCCACTCAGGATTCTAAGGAACAGTTAAGAATCTCATTGTGGATATGGGGGCCAAATTACATTTTAGTGGGTATGCAAGTAGAACTCAAGTACTCCTTAATCCATCACTAACGCAGATGATTCTATTAACATTTTTTCCCAAAATTCTCAACTTAACTAGTACGTTAATTAGAATACATTGACTAAATATCAACAATAATTTCCACTAGTAACTTGATCACTGTGATGTTATACCTTAAGAAAATCTAAGAGAACATTAAGATTTATATATTGGTCTGAAAAGTATAAATTGACAGGACATATAGTTGTAAGGTTTGGAGGTATAGCTCAGTGTTCAATAAGTTTATGACTGAGATTATGTTTTAAATAATGGGATGATGGAATTATGAGGTTTTGGAAGGACTATATCGTTTTTGCAATCTCTTCTGTACTTTAATTTTTTTGTTCTATAAAACAATGTGCTGAACGTAACTAATTTTGGGTTTTCCTTTTATATTTAGAGAGTGAGGGAAATGATGAAGTTGTGCTTGATTACACCTGGAAAATGATGCAAAGACTTTGTAAGTTCGTGCATGCAAAAGGGAAGTGTGTGGAGTTGGTGAGAAATTTCGGGTGACACATAGTTCATACTGGGACTGCAAAGTTCATATTAATCACATATGATGTATACTTTTGTGGGTTTTCAGTGTTCTTTCTCCATCGTCTACTCTCCTTTGATATGATTAAAAAAATTATGTTTTTCTCTTTAAAATAATGTCGATGCGAAGTTCCAAGTCCACAACGAGAAGACTGTAGCAAAAATGAAATATGTGAGTGGGAATAAAACCAAGGATGAACTACTGTTCCGAGTAGAAGACACCACTACCCAAGTAAGAACTGGCGGCAAAGAAGTGGGAAGAATGTGAATGAACAAACTCAATTTTCAACAGCAGGAGGAAGAGGTGAAATTGTTCCAAAAGGTGAGTAACACCACTCATGGCATGAAGAAAAGCGACTGGAGCATGTACATGTTCGACTCCTCCAAGAAGCAAAACTAAGGAACAAACTCTGACTTAACCAATTTGTACCCCTTCTGTGAAGGGGGTCTGTACATGAAAACAATAATGGTGGGAGACTATGAAGTGGAACTTAACTCTACATGAAAATGATAATAATTATGTGGATGCCAGTGGCATAGGGGAGATTTAAAGTAGAATCAATGAGTAAGATATTGGTGTAAATATAGTGATGGGGTGGAAGTAATTTCAGTAACTTGAAGCCTTGAAGGATACTCTCGAACCTGCCTAACAACGTCTGGATTAGTATATTAGTGGAAAGAATGTGTATGATATTCTCTAGGATTATTCTCTAGGATATTAATGGAAAAAATGTGTATGATATTCTCTAGGATTATTCTGTAAATATTATCTAGGATTATTCTGTAAATATTCTCTAGGATAGTCTATGGTAAGTTGAGTAGTATCTTTCCTAGCTTAGCTTATTTGCTACCTAGCTTAGTATTGCTACCTAGTTGAGTAGTATCTTTCCTAGCTTAGTATCTTTCCCCTATGCCATTATGAATATCAAGAAATACAGTTCCATAAAACTCTTTATGGTATCAGAGCATCTCAAGAACAGGAGATCTCGTACCCACCGACGAAACCAATTTTTTTTCAATCGACGAAACCGACAAAACCAATTTTTTCAATCGTTCTCCAGCGATTGACATCTTCGATCTTCAAACACGACATCCGACTATAGACAACTCATCATGGGTAACGACAAGACCACAAAACCCCTCGACTCCCCACAAATCACAATCTGTCCAATTGTGTTACGTGGTGAGAACTACAATGAATGAGTTCGTTCGATGTAGAATAATTTCCGTGCCAAGAACAAGCTAGGCTTCCTCGATGGAACCATAGCCAAGCCGACTACAGGAACTCCAAAAGAGTCCTTATGGGTGACGGTTAATTCCACACTCGTGGGATGGATTCATAATACCCTTGATCCGGTCCTACGCTCATCTGTCTCCCAACCTGACGATGTGAAAGACATGTGGGATGATATTCGACAACGTTTCTCGATAGGAAACGGTCCAAGAATCCATGAGTTGAAGACAATTCTGAGTGATTGCAAGCAGCGCGGGCGACCGGTGGTGACTTACTACAACGACTTACGCAAGATATGGGATGAACTTGCGGGATATTCTTCTGTCACGACATGTACTTGTGCTGCTGCTACTGAATTTGCTAAAGAACGGGAGAATGAAAAGGTACATGATTTTCTTGTTGGTTTGGATTCTGCTCTTTATGGCACTGTTGTTTCCAATATTTTGATGATGGAACCTTTGCCGAGTTTAAACATGGCCTTTGCTAAAATTGTGACTGAAGAACGTCACCAAACTATTGCTCGAGCCCACGAAACCAAATCTGATGTTGTCGGTTTCGCGACACAAGGGACTGCTAAGGGAAGGACTCTTGCTCGTGGTAGTGAGCGTGCTCGAACCAATGGTGTCTGTCCTCACTGCGCCAAAATTGGACATGATCAAGACAATTGTTTTCAACTGATTGGGTTCCTGGATTGGTGGTATTCCGAGAACCGCACCACTGGCGGGCAAGGTCGAGGCGGAGGCAGGTCTGGACGAGGGGGAGGCAGGAGTGCAGGTAGAGGCAGCCGCGGGCAGGTAGAGGCATCCGCGGGCAGGTCGCACACGCAACAGCCACCTCGAAGCCTGCTGCCAGTACAAGCTATGCTCAGGCACTAATACATGAGTCAGATCGTAGCGGCATTCCCGATCTCTCGGATGATCAGTGGGCTACACTTGTGAACATGCTCAACTCTTCAAAAGGGCAGTCTTTTTCGACCGAAAAGTTGAGTGGTAAGTTTGATTTTCCCGATCAATGGATCATCGGTACCGGATGCTCGAACCACATGACTGGTAGTGCTAGATTATTTGGCAAATTATTTGATGTCTCTCCTACTTCTGTTGGGCTACCTAATGGAAAAAGCCATCGCTACTAAGGCTGGCACGATAACTTTGAGCCACAATATGGTGCTATATAATGTATTATATGTTCCAGACCTTACTTGTAATTTGCTGTCGGTGTCTCACTTGCTTGCCGATTTATACTATTCTGTCACGTTTACTGATAAGCTTTGCATCATACAGGACCGCACTTTGAGAACTCTGATTGGAGCGGGTGAACAATGTGATGAGTTTTACTGGTTTCGGCCTCTGCGACAACTTCGGGCTTATCAAGCAACTGTGGATTACAAACGAGAATTGTGGCATCAAAGGCTGGGACACCCCTCTCGGCAAGTAGAATTTCTTTGCCTGATATTATTAGGAGTAATGAAAGTAAGGATGTTAGTGTTGTCTATGAACCTTGTGATATTTGTTTAAGAGCCAAACAAACTAGAAGTATGTTTCCTTTGAGTAATAATAAAACCAAAGATTTTTTGATTTAATCCATTGTGATATTTGGGGTGCGTATACTTTGCCTGCTAGTTGTGGTGCTCGTTATTTTTTAACCATTGTTGATGACTGTTCTCGAGCCGTATGGGTCTGTTTGATGACTAAAAAATCTGAGGTGCCTCAACTTATTCAGGATTTTTGTAGAATGGTTTCCACCCAATTTGATAAGCAAGTTCAAATCCTAAGAAGTGATAACAGAAGGGAATTTATATGTCTTCATCGATTTTATGCTGACAATGGTATTCTTCATCAAACCTCTTGTGTCAGCACTCCCCAACAAAATGGGAGGGTAGAACGTAAACATAGGCATATTCTTAATGTGGCTCGGGCATTACTTTTTCAAGCTAATCTTCCCATTTCTTTTTTGGGGGAGAGTATCATGACGGCTGCCTATGTAATAAACCGAACCCCTACCCCATTGCTAAATAAAAAAAATCCTCACGAGATTCTATTTGGTTCCCCTCCTAAGTATGATGCCCTTTGTGTATTCGGTTGCCTTTGTTTTGTCAAAAATCAACCGCGTGTGAAGGACAAGTTTGGTCATCGCTCTAGTCGATGTGTATTTGTGGGGTATCCATTTGGTAAAAAGGGGTGGCGTTTGTATGACTTAGAGAAAAATGTGTTCTTTATATCTCGAGATGTTGTCTTTTGCGAACAACAATTCCCTTTTGCTTGTGAAATCAAGTTGAACAATACTGATGATATGCTTGAAAATGAGGAGTATTATGACACTGTGACTTATTTTGAGGATACTCCCTTAGCAAGGGGGAGTGAGGAGCACTCGGTTGTGGCGGGTGGCGGTGATGACGGGGCTGAGGCGGTTGAGTAGCCCATCAGATTACCAACACTTGGTGGCGGGGCTGTGGAAGCTGTACAACACGTCATACCATCTGCCGGTGGCGACTTGGAGGTTGTCTAGCAGCTTGGTGTTGGTGAAACTTTGGATAATGGGGAGGCTGTGATTAATGAAGCAAATGTTCCACAAGACACTGGTCGAGGTCATCGAATAAAGAAATCTTCTAGTAAACTCAAGGGCTTCATCACCAACACTGTTCGAGTTATAAACCCTGTCACATCACCTACACCTGCTCCGTCAAAGTCCTCAGGTACTCCTTTTTCCATTGCTTATTATGTAAATTGTGACAAGTTTTCTATGAGACACACCCGTTTTCTGGCAGCAATTACTGCAGGCACTGAACCCTCATCCTTTAAAGAAGCTGTTAAGGATCCTGGTTGGCAGAAAGCCATGCAAGAAGAAATCGATGCCCTTGAGAGGAACGACACTTGGACTTTAGAGGACCTTCCACTCGAGAAGAAGCCAATCGGGTGTAAGTGGGTCTATAAAGTCAAGTATCGATCTGATGGTACGGTTGAACGATCGAAGGGGCGCCTAGAAGTGTACGGAAATCGGCAAGTTGCAGGGATTGACTTCAATGAAACATTTGCCCCTATAGCTAAAATGGTCACGGTTCGAACATTTTTGGCTATAGCAGTGGCAAGAAAGTGGGAACTGCACCAGATGGATGTGCATAACGCCTTCCTACATGGAGATCTTGATGAGGAGGTATATATGCAACTACCTCCTGGCTTTAATTCTGCTGCTTCGGGTAAGGTGTGTCGATTACATAAGTCATTATATAGACTCCGTCAAGCGCCTCAGAATTGGTTTGCTAAGCTCTCGACTGCTTTGACGGATCTTGGTTTTAAACAATCTTATGCTGATTACTCCTTGTTTAGTTATTCCAAGGGTGATGTTGCTTTACATGTTCTTGTGTATGTGGATGACTTAATAATCACATGATCTTCTTCTTTGGCAATCGAAAAATTCAAGCAACAACTAAGTAAGAGATTTCATATGAAAGACTTGGGCGTTCTCAAGTACTTTCTTGGCATTGAAGTAGCACGTGGGAAGGACGGTTTGTTTCTTTCACAACGCAAATATGTTCTTGACATTGTAAGTGAGGCCGGATTACTTGGAGCACGCTCTGCTTCTACACCCATGGAACAAAACCACCATCTTGCCACCATCAATGGCGACGTCTTTGATGACCCGAAAAAATACCGGCGACTTGTAGGGCGCCTAATCTACTTGACGATTACATGGCCTGAGTTGTGTTACTCTGTACATATATTAGCCCAGTTTATGGGTGATCCTCGTGTTGAACATTGGGACACAGCTTTGAGAGTTTTGCGGTATTTGAAAGGATGTCTTGGATAGGGTATTTTGTTGCGCGGGGAAAGTACTTTTCAACTCTATGCATTCTGTGATAGTGACTGGGCAAGCCGTCCTTTAACTAAGAGATCATTGATCGGTTACTTTGTTTTATTAGGCTCCTCTCCTGTCTCTTGGAAAACGAAAAAAACAACCAACTGTTTCCCGATCTTCTGCGGAGGCTGAGTATAGGTCTATGGCCACTACTACATGTGAGTTAAAGTGGTTGAAATCCCTTTTGGCTTGTTTTGGGATACAACATGTGCGTCCCATGCGATTGTTTTGTGATAGTCAAGATGCTCTCTATATAGCGGCTAATCCGATTTTTCATGAAAGAACGAAACATATAGAAATGGATTGTTACTTTGTTCGTGATGCCTTGCAAGATGGAACAATTTCTACGTCTCATATTCGGACTGGTGCACAGCTAGCGAATATTTTGACCAAGGCTCTTGGTAAATCACAGTTTTATTTACTCATTCGCAAGTTGGGCATTTGCAATCTCCATGCTCCTACTTGAGGGGGAGTATTAGTGGAAAGAAAGTGTATGATATTCTCTAGGATTATTCTCTAGGATATCAGTGGAAAGAATGTGTATGATATTCTCTAGGATTATTCTGTAAATATTCTCTAGGATTATTCTGTAGATATTCTATAGGATTATTCTGTAGATATTCTCTAGGATAGTCTATGGTAAGCTGAGTAGTATCTTTCCTAGCTTAGCTTATTTGCTACCTAGTTTAGTATTGCTAGCTTTGTATATATATCCCAAGGCTGTGGCCATTATGAATATCAAGAAATACAGTTCCACAAAACTCTTTACATACACATTCTTTCCACTAATAATTAGTGTATCGACTGAAGCGCTTTACATACTGCAATGACTTCTCAAAAACTATGCATAAGAAAAGGACTTCAATTTAGATTTTGGGTGTGTTATTAGTCACAGAAACTCTGCAAAGGGCTATCTATTAACTTACTGAGAAACTTGATTGGTGGGATCTTCAGACATCTGCTGAAGCTACTCATACTTACGATCAAGGATTAGTGAAACCTCGCAATTCATTAAACATTTTTCCTTCAAGAATTCTGAAAAGAAATTACAGATAGAAGAAAATGAAGTGCTTATTGTTGAAATTTTATCCATGTGTTGTTGATGTCAAACAGAGGAATAGAGAAGAACTTTACCATCACCGATTTTCACTCAGTAGCATTTTCTTCCTCTTCTCCAGACATCCTTCTTGATTACTTCCCGTTTTAGGGCATGACAGAAAAAAAATAGATTTTATAAAAAAAAAAAGGATAAAAGTCATTTACAAGCACAAGTTCTGGTCTTTTTGGGAAACAAAATGGAGACGAGTGAGATTGTAACCCTTTATACTTACAAGCATGATTTGTAAACTGGAAATAAGTTCTATTATTATCAGTAAACACATACACATCCACCGATACATCCAAAATAAGAAGCTAGATAATGACGTGTTCCGTATCATATTGACAAACTCCATGTTCCTTTACAAAAACAAGGCATTGGCACTACAACTTTCAAAGAGATATAACATTTTACTTTTGTTATCTCTCTCACTATGATATTATCTTCAACTTCAATACAATTTTTTGTTAAATATGCAACATGACCTACTTGTGATCACCAACGTTACATTGTACTATTTCACGTGGATTTTCAGTGAAACTTAACCTTCGGACAAAAAAATAAAATTATGAAGTACAATTTCCTCAAACTATAAAGTTTATAGCGATGAGGCAAACTCATTACGATTTAGGAGAGCTTTTGGTTTATTGTTTATTTACGCAACAATAAACCCAATCACTAGTAACACAAAGGAGGAGTAACATTTGAATGACCATACAATTCGACAAAACCCCCAATAGTAACACAAAGGAGGAGTAAATTTTGAATTTAATCAAAACCCAATCACTAGCTTTCCAATTCCGATCAAACCCATTGCTTAAAATTCAAATTATTCACTTTTGATAACAAATGCATTCCAGTTATCCAACCCCACATGAACAAAACTGGAACCCTAATTAATTCTCAAAAGACAACATCACAGACGAATGAAAAAAAGGGGATAAATTATAGGTTTCAGAGTTTGCTGACCTCGATAGGCGGAGAACAGATTCGCACTGCCCTCTTCAGAGTGACTTTTATGATTGACTTCCTTCCGAAAGGAGTTTGAGAGAGGAGAGGAGATGAGAGAAGACAAGATAAGAGAAGGTTTTGAGAAGGGAAAAAGTGTTACTGGTTTTATGGAAGAGGAAAGAGTTGTTAACGTGACCCCGAGTTTTACTTGAAAAACCCATGCTATATACATATACTAGGGTATTCCCCGTGTCGTTGGCATGATAAAAGTTTTGAAAACATGATCACCCTTAAGTTTTCATTTTTCATACTTACATGCCTAATCACCAAACATCATTCTGTTTTGTAATATAAACTAGGGTATTCCCCGTATCGTTGGCACGATCCTTAAGTTTTCATCTTTCATACGTACACGCCCAATCACCGCCATCAACAATTGAAGAAAAATAAATAAAATATAAAAAAAATGTTGGGTATGGGAATCGAACCCATGCACTCTTGATGTTTTAAGTTCTATGTGATCCATTAGATTCATATATTTGATTAAAATCTAAGTCGTCTTTTATCTCCCACCTCAAACACCATCATGTTTTGTATATATAAAATATAAATATTGCGATATAAAATGTATTAAGCTAGTGTGTACCCATGTCAAGTGTCATGCATTTGGCTAAGGCTGAAAACGGATCGGTTCGGATTGGTTATGTCAAAAACCGCCAACCGAGTCGTACAATTGGTTTTCACAAATTGTAAACTGAAACCACCGGAACAAATATAATAACCGAGCTGAAACCGAATCTAACGATTCGGTCGATTATCCAATTTCATCGATTTTAAGAGATAGAAAGCCGTTTTAGTCAACATAAATTATCTTTTTACCTCTTCTGAAACCAACCCCACCACAACACCACAATTTGTCTTTCTTCATCATTAACCAAAAAAAAAACTGAGCACTTGAAATGGAGGTCCTAATTCCCTCACCTTTCAATGATTTCAACTTCGATGATAACACTTGTCATCAGCTCACCTCGCAGCCCAACACGTATCAGTGGCAAGTACTGATCATCATCTCTACTACAATAGCGCTCCTACTAGCCCTTCTCGCATTTCAGTTTTTTTATCGCATTCAACAACAGAAACCAAGATCAAGATCAAGAGATGAAATTTGAAAACACCCATGATGAAGAAGATAATCCAAAGGAAAGAGAGATGGAGAGAGCATAGATCCATATACTGATATTTAAACACTTGAAATTGCTTGGATGTGATGTTGGTTATTGGAAGATGTAAAGTTAGATTAATGGTCCCACATCCCATGTGCATTCTCTGATTAACATTAGAGCTTTGAATTGAAATTTTTTTTTTTTACCAAGTTTTACAAGACATGTCATATAAATTATTATTTCCATGTGGCTGTGTGCAAAATAAAGTAGCAAAATATTTTCAATGTCAAAGTATGCAATATTTAATATTTTTTCAAACATGAATATATAATTCGGGTCGGTTCGATTTTTTCGATTTTATTTCTTTTCAAAACCGAAAACCGAACCTATCGGTTTTGGAACTTCTTAAACCGAGCCAAACCGAAACTGAAAAAACGAACTGAATTTGTCGATTTGGTTCGGTCAGTTTGATAAGTTTAATCGATTACTTGTTCAACCATACTTTCGGCATGTCACCTTGGTCCTTGGGTTGTGCCTTCACCACTCTCCAAATAGGTTACTAAATTATCAAATATGAAATTAAATTATATAACGTTGATAGCAGAAATTCATTGTTCCTATTATAAAATAGATATTGTTTAAAACAAAATAAAGGTGGATGCCTACAAAAAATGTAGGGTGTAAATAGAATGATGGGTTTGTTAAAATCTAATGGGCTGGATCATATGCTAATGGGCTATTGATATCGTTGGGCTAAGTGGAGTAGTTGGGCTTAATAATTTGATATGATTGGCTTTAAAGTGGACGATGAATAAACATTTTGTAATTTGGTGAATGAGAGAGTCGTTTCATAATTTAGCAAATGAGCAGGGCGCATGTTCATAATTTGGTAAATGGGATGGGAGAGGCATTTTCGGGATTGGTGAATGGGGAGGGGTAGTGTTATAATTTGGTGAGGTATGAGCATTTTCGTAATTTGCGAATGGGGATGGGAGGGGGCACTTAAAAAAATCCATAAGTTTGCTAAGGGCATTGAGATAGAGATAATGAGACGGTGAAAACAGATTGAAAATTACAATGTTACGAGATTGAAAAAAAAAAAATTTTACAAAGTTAAATAATATACAATTAATCAAAAATATAATCAAGAGATATTAGATGTTAAAAAATAATCAATCGAATAAGTCAGAATATGTAAACACAATCTATGTAATTTTCTCAGGAGACGGATTCTTATACCAGTACAATTAGTCTCAATATCGTCAATCATAAAAT